>JBBGBA010000114.1:0-196617 GCA_038088335.1 Mesorhabditis sp. LJ9110 | reverse complement strand
ACCAGGCTTCTGGTCTTTTTAACCAACCGTCTACAGGTGTACTTCGTCCTTCCAAGCCACCCCGACCGGCATTTCCGTTTCACTCCGGTCTCCCGTTTCACCCGACCAGACCCATTTCAAGACCTCCATCTTCACAAGGACACCTGGACCAGGGCTCTGGAGATGATTTTGTGAGCCCGGGCGAAAAAATAGGATGAGTGGCAGTCATATGGGTCCTTTTGCTCCCGTCCCCTCTGGGGCTCGTCCATTACACCTCAGCCTCACAGGAGGGGACAGCCACACCGACGGCCAGCCGGGTATCTGTTTCTAACACTGGAATCTCCCTCTTGCTATCCGTCTCTCTCTCTCTCTCTGTCTCTCTCTCTCTCCCGCATCATCATTGATCCTATCGGCGTCAGGATCTGTTTTATTTTGCAATGAAAATCGGGCCGTCCGGTGTTTTTCTGAAACAGTCTGATTTCGTTTTTGAGATTTTGCTGAAAGATAGCTGGCTAGCATTTCTATCTTAAGTGGTCTAAAACAGTTTTTGGAAGGCTTGCTTTTTGCTGCCTGTTTTTGCCCTTCTCTCTCTCTCTCTCTCTCTCTCTCTCTC
This sequence comes from Mesorhabditis sp. LJ9110, assembly GCA_038088335.1. NCBI lineage: Eukaryota > Metazoa > Nematoda > Chromadorea > Rhabditida > Rhabditidae > Mesorhabditis > Mesorhabditis sp. LJ9110. The sequence continues at coordinate 196,025 of JBBGBA010000114.1, read as the reverse complement.
CTCTCTCTCTCCTCTCTCTCTCCCCTTCTTTTTCCCTTTACTTTCCCTCTCTCTCCCTCTCCCCCTCCCCTTTCCTCCCTTTCTCCTTCATTTCTGAAACCATATTTATCTTGCCTAAAAATAAGCGAGTTCCTGAGCAATCCCTGCTGGTCTGCCCCTTTCGTTCTAATTTTCCCCAATGTTCTCGGCTAGTCTGCCCTATTTTTCCCATATTTTTCAGTATATGTATTTCCCCAGTTTTTTCAGGTCTTCATGTAGCCACCCCATTCCCTCAAATGTCCCCCCTCCTCGCTGCCACCCTAATTTTTGGCGCGTTGCCAGCCGTTTGGGGCATCAAAACGGACCTATGCACACCGACGTCTATCGTATTCCGAGGCGCCGATTATATCAAGACTGGAAAGGTAAAATGGGATTAAAGGAACTAACAAGGCAGGCCCGCACGCGCACGTGCGTGTGTGCCTGTAAACTCAAAACCCATCCACCCGCTTTTTGCAGGGTCAACTGGTGCTCATCTCTTTTATGCCCCTCCAATGCCCCAGATGTCGACAACAGCTGGAGAGGTCAATTTTTTTGAGTTTTAATAAAGAGAGAGAGAGAGAGAGAAAGAGAGAGAGAGAGCGAGAGAGAGAGCGATAGTTTGACGAAAATCGGTATTTTGTGAGAAATCTGGTTTTTAGGCTCTCCACGCTTGCTACTACAAATCATGGCGTTCGGGTCGCCGTCCTAGCGCCACATTTTGAGAATTACGGTATTATTGGGAAGGTTCAGGTGAGTATCTCTTTCTCTTCCTCTCTTTCTCTTTCCCTCTCTCCTTCTCTCTCTGGCTCTCTCTCTCTCTAACTCTCTCTCTCTTTCCTTTTCTTTCGATCTTGATTCTAACTCCCTATCTTTCTCGCAACTAAAGGGATGGCGACAGCTAGCACAAAATCAAAGATTTAGACCGAATTCCCGCGTGTCCTCATCGATCGAGATGTCGATTCCACCTATGAAAAGCTGGGGGTCCAGGAGCACGAGATTGCCATTTTTGACAAGTCGGACTCACCTAGGGCCAAAATTTCTCGTTTAGGTGTGGTCGGATGGCGCATGTGATCACAGCCGCTCGCTCGGACCTGGGACAATTTTCCGATACGGTTGATACATTAAAGGTAACGGTCTCATTTACTCTGATTTTTTGGATAAATTTTGGGCAGTCCAGATAGCAGCAGGGAAGCCATTTTTGTGGAATTTCTACCTCCCAAGCCTCTTTAAAGGATTTGCCTAAAATTCCGCGAAAACCCAATTTTTGCGTAAATTTGAAGGGTTAGCAGATTTTGAAATGGATCGACCAATAAAAAAAATTGCCAAAAGCGGTTTTAGTCAGCCCAATCGCACGCAATCTGCGGCTGGTGCAGCTACGGCAAATCTGCTGATGCTGGCGTCGAACCAAGGGTGAGTTGATTTTTGGCTTTTATGTTGAGACGGTCCAATCGATCTACGGCCCATATTTTTATAATGATTTTATCATGTAACGTGCTTAGTTTAGAACATGGCAGCAATTAGACCAATGGTATTTTAATTAATTTTCACCTTTTGGTTCGTTTAAAGCTTTGAACTATCGCATTACGATATGGCTTTGCGACTGCTTTCCCTTCAGTGTATAGATACGAGAGAAAGAGAGAGTAAGGGAGAGGAGAATAGGGGATAGAGCGAGAGAGAGCCAGAGAGAGCCAGAGAACTATCAATAATCGGTGAAAATGTAGATAGTTGACACTGACGTCGAGCCACCAATTCCGCCGGGTCCGGTGAGGGTTGCCAGAAACTACGCTTTCTCCACGATACAGGGCTTTGAGGTGGCAAGAGAATGACGGGAGAGAGAGAGAGAGAGAGAGAGAGAGCAATAGATAGAGAGAGAGAGAGACGAGAGAGAAAGAGAGAAAAAGCGAGATATAGTTACGTATTCTGCTTCAAATGCTATCACTAACATTCGATTTCAGCGCTCTTCCGTTGCTTTGTAGTGCCAGATTTTCGTATTTAGGAAACCTTACTGTCGCACTCCCTTTAAAGCCCCTTGTGGCTATCGTTTTAACGCCAAAATTTTATTTCAGAAGGTTGACGTCTGGCTGAAGGCACAAAGTCAGCGACAGCGTGAGGAGGAGGAGAGAAGATCCGGGTAATCTTGGATTTTTTGCTTTGTAAATTTTTATAGTACGAAACGCCCAGTCGCTCCCGGCTACAACCCATCAAAAAGCGGAAGTTATCAGACACGGCCTACGCAACCTTACGCAAGAGCTCAGGCGCCGACGCAGCATCAGAATTATAGGCAAAGGGAGGAGCAGAGGCAGGTGCGTGATACCTTAATTTTTGACCTGCAGCCGATGCAAAAAGTCTCCGAAATTACCGTTCTAAAACCGTACACGTAACGTAATATACCATGGTCGCTGCGTATTTTATTCTTAATGTACTCTACTCATAAGGTACCGTACTCTTAACCTGCCCTAATCGTGCGGTACCGTACAGGTAGCGTACTGTACCTTAGACCGGCAGTTTTCCTGTTTATTTTATGCGAAATCTTGATGTCAATATCATTTTTCCATCCAATTTTCGCTTTTACAGCCAGTAACGAACGGTCATACACAGCCTCGGCCGCAACCGCAACCGCGCGACGAAGGATTCCAGCAAGTACGCGAAGAGCCAACCGTCACTTGGCAGACAAGTCCGAAGCTTGTTGCGAAGCCGCAGAAAAAGGCCGAATTATCGACGACGGTGCGTGAATAGGAAGTCTCTCTCGCTCTCTCTCTCTCTCTCTCTCTCTCTCTTTTTCACTCTCTCTCACCTCTCTTTATCTTCAGGTCCCATCAAAATATCAAGAAGCCGACTACGACTATTTCCTCGGCACCTCAAATTCCGGGCCAACCGAGATGCCCGTCCAGGTGAATTTGATGCTTTATTTTTTCATTGCAATGATTTTAGGCTAGACAAATGCCGATTTTCTGATTGACCACCCACCCATTAGGGCCCGGGACCGCTCCTCCTCCTCTTGGCAAATAAATCTACCGTTTTTGGGGCCGATCTTTGAGGTCTTTCCTTCCTTCCGATGGCCGCCTCGGGGCCCAGGGGTCAACCTCTCCGACTGTTTGGGCAACAAACTTGACGGCCGGCCTTTCGGGGAAGGATCTCTCTGTATCTATCTCTATCTCTCTCTCTCGCTCTGTCTACTACTCAAATATACCTCAATCGCTAGTTAATAAGGGCCCCGGAAAGGGTTTTAGAGGTGTGTCGACAGAACGCCTTGGATGCAAAAAATACCTTAAAAATCTATTGCAGAAATTAGACGGAAGGGCTACCGTAACCCCAATTTTTCAGACCCAAATCCCAAAGCCGAGCCTGCAACCGTGGTGGGCCTCCCCTCCGCCCACATTCGCCATCACCCCGGAGCCGGTCAGGAATTTCGAGATGATGGGCGAAGAGAATATCCCGTGCTCGGCATATACGGACGACGTCTGCTATCATCAGGTGCGGTAGATGGCCCGAAAAAATACCTTACAAGTTACCAAAAATCCTGACCTCCCGTAGCGTAGCGCAACGTTCTCTATGTGACGTACTCACGGTGTCTATAGCATTGCTACCCGCTGCAGTTACACCATTTCTGGTGGCGCAATCAAATTTCCAGAAGCGTATCGTGTCGTACTGTAGCTTTTCGTCCCGTTCAACTAGAGTCAGACCTTAACCTCTTCGGCCACCAGCACGTCTACATCCTTTTCAGCAAGAAAAAATCGGCGCCGAGCACATCTCGAAATGCTGCACGAAGCGGATCTATTTCACTGATCTATGCGTACCCGGAAAATGCTCGAACTCGACGATCCAGCTGTGTTGTATGCAAAAGTTCTTGCAGGTTAGAAAATTTTTTGATTTTTTACAGAATATTAAGCGGAATTCAAAAACCATAAAACAAGTTTAGGCTCGATTCACATGCTGTCAAGACGAGAGTCAATCGGATGGGGATACTCCGACCGACAAGTTCAGTCGATGCTGCTATGAATCGTTCTCGCAAGAGGTCAGTTGGGTTAAATGGGTGTTGTCGAGCAATGGCAGACTAGCAGAGACAGTCTGTTTTCTCGCAAGGCAGGCTAGCAGAGACTCTTGAGCCATTAGGGCGTTTTACAGAACATCACATTTTGTTTTTCAGGATGACTGCTGCCCCAGGCATGCCGCAAAAACGTATTGGGAAAGTGCAAACGAGCTGTGCTTCCCGAACACTAAAGTTAGACTGGAGAAGATTAGGCTTGAGGTTGGTTTTGCTGTTCTCCTCTTTCTCCCTCCCTCTCTCTCTCACTCTCTCTCTTTCTGTCTCTAGCTCTCTCTCTCACTCTCTCTCTCTCTACCCTCATCTTCAGGTCCGCTTCTCCGAAGGCATCCGTGTCATCGACTTGGGCGAGAATCGCCTCTGGGATCACGAGTGTCCCCATGGTGCCGCCCGTCAGCAGTACGCTTACGTACCGTAGCATATCCTAGTCCCCATATCTCATTTTCACCCCCTTTAAATCCAAGTTCCACCTTTGCATTTATACCCCAAGAATCTCACAAAAATACCGCAATGATCAAAATTCGTCCATCGTCTAGTCGGCTCGAAAATATTTTCATACCGTAATCTGGGCTTTAAAGGGATGCTGACGGCAATGAAAATTTGCGGTCTGGTCCTTTTAAAACCTAAAAAAAATAATAAAATCAAATTTTTTACCCCAAAAATCCCCTTGTGATAGCCGGTGTGTAATAAATCGTATTTGAAGGGATGGCCCCGTATTTTTGGCGTTTTTTTCTTTGTAGATTTTGCTGAGGACAGGACACGGTTTGAACACGCAGCGCGAACGGCTGCCGTTTCATTTTCAATCTTGAACTTCTGATTTCTAAATTTCCCACCTCCCGACGAATCCACAGGTCTTGCTCTGGTGGTGCCCTGGCCAACTGCGGGCCCCCAAGGGGAGACAACCCACAAGAGGAAGGGGGGAAAGGATAGGCAGTGCGAGGCCGGTACGACCGAGTACTGAGTACACATCATACAAACAGACACACAGACAGACAGACAGTCTCTTCCGCAATCCCCCTCAGGACGGCGAGTCGACGAGGGGATGGATAGTCGATGAATCGAAGCACGGCCACGGGTTGGCAGCTTTCCCACACACAAATACACAATAAATCGATGAGGTGTCATCCTGGCCCTTGTTAAGAGGAGTCCAGCGGAATTCAATAACAATATTGTGACGTGAAAAGGCTTCCACAAAAATCGCCCCCGGCATTTTTACACCTTTTCGCGATTTTCGAGCACAAACAATGGGTGCTATACGTAACATTTTTCTAACGCTGTTAAAGATGAGCATTTTAAAGTGCGCAGCAAGTCATGAGAACCATCAGATTTTGCACCTTACCTTATAACCAAAAAGTAAAAAGTTTTTGCACCGGCCGGCGTCGAACCCGAGCTTTGAACTTTGGAGGCCAACACGCTACCAATTAGCCACGGGATTGGTTAGTCCTCGAGAATTGCGTGGATTTTTAACTTTCATTTACTATAGAATTCTCGTATTTTCTTGCGCAAAAAATTCACAGAAATACTCACAATTCACGCACGCAGCAAGTAATGAGAACCATCAGATTTTGCACCTTACCTTTTGGATTTTGAAACCTTGTCGGTATTTGACAGTCTAAAGGACAGATGCTACTGTAGTCGGTAGGCAATGTACATTTCAAAAGCACAAAAGCCTAAATTACGGTAGATTTTCCATTAGAAAAGCGTTCAAAGGCATTTCTTGGATACGGACAATTTTAAACGTAGTGGCAAGTCATAGCATTCATAGCTTTTTCGCTAGATTCCGGTTAGTAGAGATGTGTTTGCCCCTAGCAAGGCTCGGGGAATGCTAGCTTGGGTTTTTTGGGAATTTGGGTTTGGTTTTGGGTAATTTTGGCGCTACTAAAGCGTCAGGTTCTATTAAATACGACTTTTTTAGGTAAGAATTAGTTTAAGTTTTTTAAAGACCAGTCTGCTGGCGCCATCCCTTTAAAACGGCACTACGAGTTAGTTAACGCTCAAAACCCGCCGGCTACGCGGGGCTCCTCTGGACCACCAGACCTTCTGCCCACGTTGCGAAACCAGTTTTTTCGTTTGGTAGGTTGTGGGTTGTATTCTGGTGTGTCTATATTTATCCTCCGTCAACGGTCAACCCCGCCAGTTAGCGAGAATTTATTGATGGGTCGGTCGGTCAGTCAGTCAGTCAACGTCCGTCTCTCTTTCTTTCTCTCTCTCTCTCTCTCTCTCTCTCTCTCTCTCTCTCTCTCTCTCCGGGTCGACGTCGTCCTCGTCTCCTCTTCTGGTCGTCAAATACAAACATAGAATGTGGGCGGGGACCCGGAGAAGGTGAGGGGGGCCACTGACTGACCCTTCTCCACCCCCTGCAGAGGGCCAACCCCTACCTCACTATCCTCTTCTACCTCTACCTATTTACTCACCCCTATCTACTCACCTCCCCCACATCCACCGTACTCTTCACCGTATTATTGTCCTAAAATTTCGGTCGATGGAACGGTAGGAAACTGATTTTTTTTTACTTTTCCGGGACACTTCGGTGATGACGTTTTCGAAATATTTCGGCTATATTTTTGCCTAAAAGTTACCTTAAATTTTTTATAATTGCACTTATCGCTTTCACTGACTACATTAAAGTTGATGATTAGAGAAATTAGACTCTTCAAGTGGTTGTTGCGTCAAAGCGGTTGTACCAACAACTTCGGCAAGTTCAAGCCTCGCTCGCAAAAAGCCATGTAGGGGATTAACAAGACTATAACATAATATGGAGTTTATTAAGTGTTGTCAGGGCCCAGCGATTTTCTAGAACTTGTGCTTATCCACATGCAAATTTTCCAATATCTCATATTCGCGGAATCGGCTTTTTTGTCATTATTAGATTTAAAATCCGTCTGAACGGCTTGAACGCTGCTGCCTAAACACCTTGTTCATCTCCATCCCCTCTGCCCGCCTTCAAGAATCGTGTGGCGCGAGGCAAGATGTTGGCATAGCTGAGCGCGTTGTCGCAGAAGGACTCAGCCATGCTACAACTCGCCATGCGCACGCGCTTTCGCAAGTTGCTAATGATCAACTACGCCGTGCTGTTGCTTTGGATTTGGCTGACCTTGGTGGCTTGATCTTCTCAAGTTTGCCTCCACGGTTTGAGCCTTGGCTAGGAGTCCAAACGCGAGGTTTTACGGCAAGATCGAGTGCGTTAGATCCCCCATCAAGTTCAAGCCGTTCATCTCGAACGGCTTGAACGTAAATGTCATGGTCATAATGAAGTGCACAGATGTTTCGATTTAGCTTTTGACCCGACAGGCTCAGCATTTTGAAGCTGTTCTGCAACAACGAGTCGTACAATCTACAGACCGCACCCAAATCGGCTCAAAAATCGATGTACACTCCCACTTTTTACGACCCTCTCTGCATGTTGCGATCCATACGCCGTTTTTTCGAAAATACTCGCGCCGGCCATCGACTTTTAGGCGGGTGGAAAACGGGAGGTCTCCTGGCAGTGGAAGCTGAGCAAATAGCCCGAGAGCCACAACCCCCCGGTCGACCCGCTCGCATCACCCAGACTGCCCAACACACTTTTTCTATATTTTCCCTTCTTTCACGGGGCCCTGTGGGTCGGGGGCAAGCTAGCGGGGGTTATTGGGCAGCACGAAAGTCTTCGGAAAAGGCGAAAATGGACAGAGATACTGTGCTTTAAGGAGGCCGGCTAACAGAGGTTGTCGAAAAGCACAGCAATAACAAAATTGAAGCCGGCAGCGCGACGGTACGGTAAAAGGTGCGTGAAATTCGGGCATTACGCGCGGCGCGCCCGATCTATTACGCAATGAAAAGAACGTGTTGTACCGTAGCGTTTTCAAGGACATAGACAATTTTTTCAAACCGTCCCTCAAAATATCCTAAAACAATCCAGCAACCACCTGAAAACCAGCGCAACAGGTTGCCCAGCCTCACCTCACCCCCACGGCACTGGCTTAAGGACCCGGCTACGGTAATGGGGCAAACATTAGCAGATCGGATAGGCTTGATCCACACCGAGGCTATGGGCCACGAATGGCGTAACGGTGGATAAATATGACCCAATTCCTCTGGGTGGGTCCTTTCCTGGGAGGAACCGACCTCCCGCCGGGGGGAGATCAGCTCTTGCCTATTCAGGGGGTGGCTAGAGTCAATAAAGGGGGGGGGTGATTTGCATACCGATGCGAGGGTATGGTTAGAAAAAATGGCAAGCGGATATCATCGAAAAACTTGAACGTTGTGTTTTTCTCCGACCCTATCTCTCTCGCTCTCTCACTCTCTCACTTTCTCTCCCTCTCTCTCCCTCGCTCTCCCTTTCTCTCTATCTCTCCCTCTCTCTCTCTAACCCTCTATCCCTCTCTATCACTCACTCTCTCACTCGCTCTCTCTCTTCTCTTCTCTCTCTTTCTCTCTTTTCTCCTTTTTTCCGCTAAAAAAAAATATTTATTGCCACACGGGTACAACATAAAACTCTCTCTCTCCCTCTCTCTCTCTATTGGAAAAGAACAAGGGATAGTATAGAAAGAAGCATTAAATAGGTAGTACGGTATTTGGCATTATTTTAAGGGTAGCGTCCACCGGCCACTTCATGATATTGGTATTTGATGACGCGGAATGCGTTCAGCACCACCGAGTAGGTCATCAGACTGAACAGGAGGGCCACGATGCTGGCGAACAGCAGGGCTGAAATGATAGTTATTGGTGAGAAAGAGAGAGAGAGAGGAGAAGAGAGAGAACGAGCATAGAGAGAAGAGTGCAGAAGAGAGAACTCACTCTTGCACTGATCGTAGTGGAGGCTGTACTGCACGAGCATGTAGATTGTCAACCCGACGATGAGAAGCTAAAAAGCAGATTCTGTGCAATTTTCTAGGATTTTCGGAGCCTAACCTCGACTTTCCTGCTCGTATGAACTTAACGCTCTTAAGACACACCTTGAAGATGAGGTAGGGGAGGAGGAGCAGCGACTTTCGGAGGCAGAGACCGACGAAGGCGATGGCCACGATCACCAGCAAGCTCATCTCGATGGCGAGGCCGATGGAACCGAGGCCGAGATCCATGCATTTTCCTGGAAATAGAACGGATTTTAGGAACATTTTTGTTTCTCTCTCTCTCGCTCTCTCTCTCTCTCCCTTTCACTCTTCTATAGCCTGCTTTGTTCCGCTTGAATCCAATTAAGGGACTCATTTTTGAATACAAAACTTTTTCTCACCTCCTCCCATCACATCCCAGTGCGCTCCTTGCGCGCGCTCCTTCAGGTCAAACCTAAAATTTTAATTTTTAAAGGCATTTATAGCGATTTATGGTGTTTTAGTGAAGTTCTATATATGGAATTTTAAACGTAAATTAAACAGGTAAATCGACCTCTTTAAGATACCAATTCTTAATCCGATTACGTACCAATTGAGGTCAAAGTGCTTGACGGCGAAGAGCAGGCCGGCGATGCCGTCGAAGAACAAGAACACGTAGCACCATACCTAAATTATAAATGGATTAATTATGCTATTTAACCTATTATTTCAGGTATCTGGCTATATAGCCAAAAGCAAAAAAATTTTGCACCGGCCGGGGTCGAACCTGGGCCGTGTGCTTGGGAGGCAAACACACTACCAATTCGTCACGGGATTGGTCGCCGAGCCTTGTATGGATTTTTAAATTTACTTTAGAATTCTCGTATTTTCTTGCGCTAAAAATTCCATAGAAATACTCACGATGACGCTGCAGCAGCAGCAATGTGTCATCACCATCTTGGCGTGTTTTCTGAATGGGCAAAAATAGACAAAACATAGGGTAAATTTACGAAATAAGAGGAGTGGTTTTAAACACCTTGAAAAACGCCTTAAAGGGATGCCCAACCTTTCCGGAGCTCAAAAAGCAAAAACCATTCCGCGGGCGGGCGTTGAACCCGGGACCCCCGTTTTGTAGACCTGGATGCTATCCATTAGGCCATAGTGGCAAGCCATTGGGTGGGATGGGGACGCCACAAGTGGGAAAGGGTCCGAATTTTGTGCGGCAATGGGCCCTCCTTTACCGCACGAAATTTGCGCGTCAGTTGTAATGCCCGGAATACATAACTATATATTTGCCGCCAAAACCTTGGGTATCCCTTTAAAGGTCCTGGAATTGAAATTCAAATTTGAGCCAACGGCTGTGAGATAGAGCGGCCTTGAGAAAGGGGTCGGAAACGCGGGGAATGGGGCGGAAATGGGCGCCAAAACACCACAAAGCAACTGTTTTCCGGCATCTGGGACTGGTAACCGAAGCAAAGCCTAACTAGGGAATGGTCTCCACTCGACATCGAATTTCTTGTTGCAAGTTAGCTCATTTTGTAGATCTCGACGAGACGAATCGATTGATGTAACTTTTAGCTGCGGATACCTTATTTTAACAAAGTTACAGCCCTTTAAATTTTTGGACCTACCTTTATAAGCCCTCCGCATCCCTACCGTGGCCTGGTGGCCTGGTGGCGTAGTAGTCGGCCTCTGGGGAATCTAACGAGGGTTCGAATCCGCTCACGATTTTTATTTTTTGCTTTTTGGTCCAAACGTTCCTTTTTGCATTCTCAGGACCTAGACAAACTTTTTTTTGATTCTTTAACCTCCGTGAAGATTTTAGAACGATAAAAAGTGCATCGGAAAGTTTTGGGGCGGAGACACAACCCCATCATTCCCATACCTTGGCAAATTAGTTATTTGCAACACTGAAATACCTTGTATTTGCCGGGGTGCGTTAGTATTTACTAGGGAATAAAATATACAAAATTTCAAATTTTATTAATTTTTTTGGGGAGCATGACCACTCTTTCGGGCAAAAAAATTGTAAAGTTTTTCCGATGCGTTTTTCCTTCTAAAACCTTCACGGAGGTTAACGAATCAAAAAAAAAGAGTTTGTCTAGGTCCTGAGAATGCAAAAAGGAACGTTTGGACCAAAAGCAAAAAATAAAAATCGTGAGCGGTCGAACCTCGTTAGATTCCCAGAGGCCGACTCCCACTGACCACAGGCCACGTGGAGGGCTGCGGGAGGGCTTGAAGGAGGTAAAAGCTTTAAAGGGCTGTACTTGTTAAAATAAGGTATCCGCAGCTAAAGTTACATCAATCGATTCGTCTCGTCGAGATCTACAAAATGAGCTAACTTGCAATAAGAAATTCGATGTCGAGTGGAGACCATTCCCTAGTAAGGCTAACCTAAGCCTAAGCTGCCCGAGTCCAAGATAGGGCTAAGCCAAGCCCAAACCAAGGCTAAGCCTAAGCCAAGACAATGCTAACTGTAAAGTGTTTTTACTCACGCTGGCGTTTTAGAATGGGACCAACCCTGTCTTGTGCAGAATTTTTTGCTGATTCAGAATCTGGTTTCCAAATTTGCTGTCGACCTTTATTTAAAAAGTTATTCGACATTTAGGCTAAAAAATTGACTAAGTTTGGATTTTTTGCGTTATTTTTTTAAGTTGTCGTCACCTCCGACGTTAAAACTGGCTCGGTAATGGTTTTAGAGGGCAAAGCACGATTTTATGCAAAAAATCATATGTTTTTGTGCAAAAAGCAAAAGAAATTGTGCAGGGCGGGGACCGAACCGCCGCCCTGTCCCTGGCAGGCGAACAGCCGACCAATGCACCATGGTGCCAACTGGGAAGGGGGCTTCAAGAGGGTAGATAAGGGGGACAACAAAACCTGGACCCAGACAGGGAATAGTGGCCAGTATCCGAATTTATGCCGTTTTAAGCTTAATTTAGACCAAAAATGACTTTTCAACGTGAAGTCCGCAGCAAATTTGGAAAACGGATTCGGAATCAGCAAAAAATTCTGAACAAGATAGGCTTGGTCCCATCCTAAAACGCCAGCCTGAGTAAAAACACTTTACAGTAAGCCTAAGCTAAACCCAAGGCTGCCCGTAGCCAGCTCAAAACAAGGCTGCTAAACTAGGCTAAGCTTAGCTTAGACAATGCTGCCGAAGCTAAGCCTAGCTAAGCCGAAGCTAAGCCTAGGCTAAGCCAAGCTAAGCCTAAGATAAGCCTAAGCTAAGCCTAGGCTAGCCGAAGCTAAGCCTGCTAAGCTACGCTAAGCCTAAGCTAGCCTAGCTAAGCCGAAGAGTCTAAGCCAAGCCTAAGCCAAGCCTACTGCCAGCCTGCAGCCTTGCCAAGGAAGCCGCCTAAGCCAGCCTAGCCATAGCCTATTAGCCAAGCCAGCCTGAAGCCAAGTCTAGCCAGCCTAAGCCAGCCTCAAGCCTGGCCTAAGCCTAGGCCGAAGTAAGCCTGTAGCCAGCCTGCATGCTAAGCCAGTGCCTGAAGCCGAAGCCAGGCTTGCGCTAAGCCTAAGCCAAGCTGCCAGTCCTAGGCCAGTGAATGCCAGTACGCCAGCCTAAGTAGCTAAGCCGAAGAAGTCTAAGCTAGCCTAAGCTCAGCTTCCGCCAAGCCTAAGCCAAGCTAAGCCGCCGAAGCCAAGTCTAGTTAAGCCTAAGCCAGCCTAGCCAAGCCTAAGCCAGCCTGCCAGCGAAGCGCCTAAGCCAAGCCTAAGCGAAACCAGACCTGCTAATTGAAAATTCTGGGTACATCAGGAAAATTTAACGGTATCGATTCCGGGGGAAAAACTGGAGCGTCTTGTTTTGTTTTCCGAACCCGGCCACAGCAGCAACGAGTACAAATTGGCATTGACGGCCGGTGGCGGGGAGAAGGTAAACAGTTGCCCCCCATCGGGCTCCCTTTTTGAGTGATTTGAGGCCATTGATTAGCCGGCGGTGTATACCGGAGCGTGGCGGAAATTGGTGGTTAAAGGGGCTGGGAAGGTAAAATACACAGGTAGATGTGATTACCGTATCTTAGACGACTATTAAAGGGACTTGGAAGTCAACTGTAGCTGTATTTCACGGCATCCGGATTTTGAAGGGACCGATAAGTATAGTATATTCCGGTTGGACTAACGTACTTTTAAACGTACTTGGAAGACAATGTCCATTTCCACTTCTAGAGGGGGACGGACAATATCACCGTATCCCTTGTTTTAAAGGCACTTGGAAGTCCAAATATACAGTAGCTCTACGTACCGTCCCTCGCTCGCTTTTAAAGGGGCCGGGAAGCGAAAGGTGGCCTATAGATTAAAATTTGCACCAAACCAGGATAAGCCTAACTACCGCATGCAACTGATTTCTCAAAAATTACGGGAGTTTCTATTTCGGACAGATTTTATTGTTTGCAAAATTCTATGGGAAGCATGGAAACCTTTCGCTTGCCAGCTCCTTGAAAACAAGCACAAAAATATCTGGCGAAAACACCCAAAAACAAAAATAATTTTTTAGCCTCCCAGCAAGCTCGTACAATCGAGGCGTTGCAATGCGGGCGGGAAAAGCATCTGGACGGGTGGATTGGTGTGGGCCAGCCAGGCAACAGCCCAGAATCGATGATCGAAAGGGGAGAGAATCGGCTTTTTCTCTTCTGGAAAAAGCCCTTCTTTGGCTGAAAGCGATTCTGATTCAGGAGCTGCCCCCAATTGACGAATCGTGGATTCGGGCCGAAAAACAAAACTCTCGATTTCTTCTCGAATTTCCGGCAATCCAGGAATAATAATGAGTAATAAAAAGATTTCTGAGTAATACTGTATTGAAAATGGCTAAATTTTAAACACAAAAATGACAAATATACATCAATGCAGAGGATTAGAGTAGGATGAGTTTGTTTAGGGCTCCGGTAACCACAGAATTCTTTACATCTCCTCAACCAAAACCGCGATACATATCTATTTTAAAGGAGCTAGGAAGGCGAAATTCTAGCTCCCAGATGCCAACTTCCGGCGGGAAGGCAGGAAACCCGAAAAACAATATAGAAAAGCAGTCGCGCCATTGAAATGTGAGTCACATGAAAGGGGAGGTCTGGCTGGGGGCTGACTGGCGTAGATAAGGGCCTCACCGCACCTGGCCCTCCCCGCGATATTTATTATTTGTTTTTGGAAAGGGTTGGAAAAGATGAGGCTAAAGCTGAGGTTGAAGCTAGCCTAAAAAGCTTCAAGATACGCTAGGTTGGCTTTAACGTGGCTTGAAATGGCTTGTTTACTTGGAAATCGCGGAAAGGCCTCGATTCCGTTGTGGGGTAACTAGAAAAGACGGTTCAGGAAAACACAGGTAAGTTTATATGCGCATTAATAGCTGCTCCAAGTTAGCCTGAAGCCGTCGGGCAAGTCAGCTTCGAATCGGCTTGAAACGGGTTCTATACTTCTCAAAAGCCTTCAGAAATCCGTCGTTTCCATGAGGATCGCTAGCGGAGACGATTGAGAAAACGGTTGATTAAAATACGCTCCAAGCCAAGTTAAAGCCAAGTCGGAAAAGTCGACTTCAGATCGGCTTTGAAAAAGGAGAAGCTTCAAAAACACGCAGGTGTCAGTGCGAATTTGCGGGAGCTGGGGGCTGGGACGCCGGTCAGCTTGGCGCGTTTTCTGTACACAAGTGAGAGAGAGAGAGAAGAGAAATCTAAAAGCCCTTCTCTCCCCACAACCGAAAAGCCAGCGTGTGTGTGGAGGGGGAAAACATCCCCACCCCTCTGCCCACTTTGATAGAGCGCAGCCGAACACAACAACTCTTTCCCCCTTGGCCTGGCCATTCCGTTAAATGGATGCGAGCGGAATTCGAGTCAAACACATGTGGAGCAAGTGAGAGAGGAGAGAGATAAAGAGAGCGAGTGAGAGAGAGAGAGAGAGAGATACTTGCTGCTGCTCTCGGGAAATTGGACACATTTCAGCCAACAGCCCGGCTTCAGCAGTTGCAAAATGAGGCCCACGGGGTTTTGTAAGTTGGGGTTCGTGTTTTGAGCCTTTAAAACGGCCATTTTTGCAAAAATATTGTAATATTTTTGGCACTAGATGACTAAGAATTTTTATTTTTAATTAAATTAAAAAATCGATGGCGACGTTTTGAACCTTGAATTTTCAGACTACACACTTGAGCACATAAGCCACCATACTCAGTCAGTGCAGTACGGCGCCATACGGTATTGTACGACAAATCTGAGTGGCATCTGGGGTTGGTCGCACTGGGTTCTTGGTTTGCCTCGACCGACCTGTTGTTGTCACCTTTCACAGTCCCTTTAAATCTACTGTAACTCATCTCCTCCATCTCGTATTGCATGAATTCATTTATACCAGCACTCAAAAAAATATACATAAAAGCTGCAACACACGCGGGATGTAAGTGTAAAGATGTATACAAGCGGAGTGATATGGGGGGATACCATATCGATTAAAGCACAGTCGGTGTATGTGATGAGTATTGTGTTGTAGAGGGACTAGAGAAAAGAGAGACACGGGTGGAGGGATCACAGAGAATGGAGAGAGGGCAGAGAGAGTGAGGGAATTAGCAGATGATGACGATGGCTCCGATGACATAGAAGAGGAGCACGAACAGCGCTACCAGGTTGTTGACGGCCACGTGGATTTGGAGCCAGTCAGCGGCTGTGTCCTGAAAAAGGGTAGGCTTTTAAAGGGAGGGTGGCAGGGAGAGAGAGAGAGAGAGAGAGAGAGAGAGAAGAAAGAGAGAGAGATAGAGAGAGTGAGAGAGCGAGAGAAACAGGAATGGGGATGCAAAACATTGAAGGCAGAAATTCCCACCTTCGTCGAGGTCCCATCGGTGACCGGGGTCTCCTCCATGCCGCAGCAGATGTTGGCGTTGAGGACGTTGGCAAGGAGGGTGTAGCGATGCGCTGAAAATTATTTTCTCTCTTTCTCTCGCTCGCTCTCTTGCCCTCTATCTCGCTCTCTCGTTCCCTCTCTCTGTCTCATATCTCTCTCGTTCTCTCGCTCTCCCTATCTCTCTCGCTCTCCCTCTCCCAAACTAACCTGGCGGCAACTTCCTCGGCACTCTGGCGATGGCCGCAATGATGACAGTAATGATTAGGGAGATAATCGTCATCGACAGGGTGAACGCATAGAAGACGTCTGAACCGTTTTTTTTTAACCAGAAGAACTAAATATTCACTTACAAATCTTTGGCACGTGCTCCCCGAATCCAACCTGCGGCGTCTTGTTCACCAGCAGTTGGAACGAGAGGAACTGGATCAGAAGGGAGAACATCTTGACATGGATCTAAAAAAAGTATTCGACTCTGTCAGTAATGTATATAAACAACTGACCTGCTCCTTGAACTTGCCGAAGAATGGGGCAATGATTAGCAACAGGGCGGAGACGGTGACCGGGACGAGGAGTTCGATTGAGAGGGTGGAGGACTTGCGGCGGGCCGTGACGCAGACTTCGAGCTGTTCAGCCCTGGAAGTTTGAAGTGAGAGGCGAGCGAGAGGGAGCGGGAGAGGAGAGAGAGAGAGAGAGAGAGAGAGAACAGATCTATAACCCACTTAATATCCCCATCCTGATTCGTCTTCTTAATCCACGAGTCGGCAATGTGCCAATTCGTCCTCAAGTTGTCGACGTTCAACTGCTCCGAGCCGATGAGGAAGTATTTAATATAATACTTATACAACGATGAGCGGAGATTGAAGCAGCAGTGTTTCACGTCCTAAAGTTTGACCCCTAAACTCCATGATCATCTACTCACATTCGGGAAATCGGAGTAGTCGACCTGACATTCCGCCTGCATACGGAATTCCAGGCGAGCGGTGATGTTGCCGGTGTACTTGGCGTTGATGCCTTGGTATGAAGTGTAGTCGCTGGTGGAGGAGGCTGTTTGGTAGCTGAAAGCAGGGAATTTTTATAAAGTCATAGGAAAGACTTCTCTTAACTTAGGCTTGGCCGAGGCATTGCTTAGGCTTAGCTTAGTCTTGGCTTAGGCTTGGCTTAGGCATTGCTTAGGCTTAGCTTAGTCTTGGCTTAGGCTTGGCTTGGGAAAATTTTAACCGAGTTGATGTCCGGCACCCAAATCTTGCCAAAGCTCTTGATGTTGATGTTGTCGGTCTTGTAGTCGCCGAGATCCCAGCGGAGTCGCCGGTCTTTCCACGACTAAAAAACCAAAATTCTTGCATTTTAAAGGAGCTATGAAGCCAGAATCCATAGGCTTTTAGTCAAGGACAATCGTCAAAGAAAACAAAAATTCCCAAAAAAAACTGACCAAATTGATGTAGCCGTTCATGTTCATCTCCTTGAAGACTTCATTCTAAGAGGGAAAGTGGATTCCGTGATGCTACTTTGCTTACAATCCACATCTGGCGGAGCTGCACGTCCATAATCTCCAAATCGAGCGTCTCCCCGGCGGCCACTGTCGGCGGCAGTAGCATCAGAGCGTTGCCCTTGCCTAGATTCAAATTAGTTGTTCGAGCGATAGAATTGGCCATTTTAAAGGGGCAGCAAAGGTATGGCTATGGAGCTTATTGGCTATGGGTTGTGTGGTTTTTTTGGACAGCCAAAATGCCGACGGCGAAAATGCAGACAACTCAAAATCCCGACAGCCAAAATCTCCGACAGAAAAAATTCCGGCAGCTCAAAATCCTGACATAATTTGGACGTTTGAATGTTACTTTTTTTAAACAGCTATTTGCATGTCGGTATGTTGACTATCGAATTCTGGTTGGCGGCATTTTTGTTGTCGGCATTTTGGCTGTCGGGATTTAACGTCCACGTCGATTTTGGCATTTAACAGGTTAAAAAGCGAAAAGGCTGCCTATTTGAAGCGTTTGAAGCAAACCCACTTTGCAATTTGTCGGCATCTCGGCTCAATTTGTAGTAGAGGCAGTCCTCCAGCACCTGGTATTTGTGGTGCGCGATCTCGTCGACAGCTGAAAGGAGGGAAATTTGCATATTTATGCCCATTTGTCAGGTTTCTTAAGACTTTTCTGTCGTTTCTAGCCTAGATTCCCATTTTATAAACTGTGCTTTTCGTTCCCACACTTCCCTGTAGCGCAAAAAATTCCATTTCACCTTTGTTTACAGAAGAATATGTTCTTGCTGGACTCCCTTTTTATGCTGTTGTATTCCTAGAGACCGTATGTATGTTTGGGCCCTTTCCCCCTCAAAAGGACCCAACCGGAGGTGGGCCCTGTTTGTCCTGAGAAGACCCAGAAGAAGAGGGAGGGATTCCCTTTCGACGATTCGATAAAAGAATCCGGAAAAGAGGAATGGTCAGCCAAGGCACTCGGCGGACCACGCGGAAATGAATAGGGGGGGCTTGACTAGGGGGGTGGGCAAGCGATGAATAACCGGTCGCGGGCACGGATCGACCGTCTTTTTTGAGGACTAGAAGATCGAAAAATCGGCTTAAAATAGATTGAAATCGTCAAATTTGTCCTAAAATGCCGATAAGCGTATTGTTGAACGATATAATAATACCGACAAATCTGTTACTTGCCGAAAAGGCATCGCCTTAAGGATTAAAATACCGATAAAATTAGCGGGAAGAGGTTTGAATTGCCGCTGAACTCCTTCAAGAAGTCGCCCATTCAATAAATATCGACAGAGTGATAATATGATTCTTCGACTTTTGATTTAAACTGAAGCCCAGATAGCCGCGCTAAAAATGCCAAGACAAGCATACGCTGCCAGACCTAAAAATGCCGAACCAAAAAAGATGAACCGAAAATTACTATTAAAAAATGCCGACAAATACAATTACAAAAATGCCGAACATAGTTTCGAATTCAAAAGTAGAAAAAACATTTCGACGTGTCGGTATTTTTTAGTCGGTATATTACCATGATAAACATTTCAATTTGGCGGTTTAAAGCCATTCTGATAAATCTCCAAGCCGAGTTTTGTCGGTATTTCCTACTTTAGCGCATCTGAGTTTCAAACGGAGCTTTTTTAACGCTTTAGCCATTTAAATTTTGACAATCTGCTGTCACTGCCCCTTTAAAGGTATAGCCGACCCATGCCAGCCTCAAAAGTCCAGTTACGGTTACCCGGTGCCCCGCCCGGTATTTTCCCACATAAACCGTGATGACAGTTGCATGGGGGGAATCCAGTCTCGACAACCCACAGGTCACATTATCCCTCCATTTGCAATCCGGGTCATACTGGCCGGCTGTCACTCCAACCAGCACCCATCCAAGCACCAACACCGTTCGCATACCCTGCAAAAAGTTCATTGTTTTTTCAAAAAAACAGTCGCAAAAAACACGAAATAATAACATAAAAACTATCAATTAAAATCGGTTCTCTAATTTCTAAAACTAGCAAAAACCTACCTATTTTTCAAATATCTTCTTAATTTTGAAAATCTCAAAATTTCAAGACTCCTCAGAATCTCTGCTAGCTTGCCCTGCCAAAGTGCTGACCTAGCTTGGCACGAATTTCTTAAAGAACCTCTGCTAGCCTGCCATGAATTTCCTAAAGAGTCACTGCTAGCCTCACCCCGATTTCCTGAAGTATCTCTGCTAGCTTGCCCTGGAGTCCCTAAAAACTCTGCTAGTCTCCCCGGCGTAGGAAATCTTATTTTATTAGCTCGTGCTCATTTTTGAAGAAACTCTGCGAGTTTGCCCTCAATTCCCTAAAAAATCTCTACTAGCTTGCCATGATTCCCTAAAGAAAATCCGCTATCTTGCCACAAATTTCCTAAAAAATCTCTGCTAGCCGAATTCCGACCATCTCGCCGAAAACCATCTCGCCGAAAAACCATCTCGCCGAAAACCATTTCGCCGAAAAACCATCTCGCCGAAAACCATCTTGCCGAAAACCACTTCGCCGAAAATCTAATTTTGCATGCAAATTTTTTCGCGTAGTTGCGGTCATACCCCAGGTCACAAAAAAAGTAAAGAAAGTTGCTTTTTTTAGTGTCTTTGTGCCCGGACACTTCCCCTATGATTTGAGGCCGAAAACCGATTGGCTCAGTCATGATCAGTGTTTTTTCCAGTATTAGACCAAAAGGAACAAGCCTGAAAAAAAATTTGCATATAAATTAGATTTTCGGCGAGATGGTTTTCGGCGAGATGGTCTTCGGCGAAATGGTTTTCGGCGAAGTGGTTTTCGGCGAACTGGTCCGATACCCTGCTAGCCTGCACTGCACTCTAAAGCCTAATTTCAATAGCTGGTGCTCATTTTAGAAGAGTTTGTGCTAGACTGCAGCCGTCCTTGAAAGGATCTTTGCTAACCTGGCCGCGATTTCCTTCAGGATGACTGCTAGCCTGCCCCTGGGATCCGCGCTCGCTATGCGCAAAAATGCAGCAAAATGCTCAAAAATTGAAACAGATGAGGTTCGTAGCGCTTTCTAAAGAATCTCTGCTAGCCCGCCCAACCGTAAACTAAAAATTTGGGGTTAGAAGCTGAATGGAACGCGGCGGGCCGAGGGCGCAAATCGGCCGTGGACGGTGGACGGGTCGGGCTTTTGAATAGGGTGGGAGGGAGAGAGAGAGAGAGAGAGAGAGAGAGAGAGACATAGAGAGAGAGAGAGAGCGCGAGAGAGAGAGAACTGGTACACCTTCAACCCCTGCAGGCCACCCGCCTCCGGATCATCGAATAATCCCGGGGGGTAGAAGGAGGGATGGTGGTTGTGGGGTGGAACCGGCGCGAGCAAGTCAACACACACAAAAAAACGCCAAATTTGGGACAAAGAATGTCCTCGCCGGGGCGGGCCGGGTCCCGAGGGGATTTTCGCTCTCGCGAGACGGTCTACAGTGATCTGGCGAATTCCGAAATGGACTTTGCTAGCTTGCTTGCCCTATAATCTTGAAAAAGTAATTTAAGATCTTTTGCTTTTATTCAACGTGTTCAACTTGTTGTCAAAATCTAAAAAAAACCGTTAACTTGAATCCTAAATACATCTACTAGTTTGCTCACTCAACTAATCGACCAAAATCCCGACAGCTATAATGGCGACAGCCAAAATGCCGACAGCCATACTGCCTCCAACCTAAATACCGTCAACGAAAATCCCGACAGCCAGAATTTCGACAGGCCAAAATCCCGACGGATGAAATAACGACATACTCTTGGCGCTCGTTCGAATGTCACCCCTTTAAGCAGCAATTTTGTGTTTTTTTTGGGCGTCGGTATTTCAAGTATTTTGAATGTTGGGATTTTGAATGTTGGGCATTTGGCACCATTAAAGCGAGGTAACAAAAATGTCTTGAAAATATTCAGGCAAAACCAGTCAAATGGGTTGTCTTAAAAGTGCAGAAGGCTAGCCAGATCATCTACAACCTTCAAAAAATTTAAAAAGCGAGAAATCAGGAAATATTTCCAGGGCAAGCTAGCAGAAACACTTTAGGAATAGATAAATATAGTAACCGCCACCGTAACCGACTTATAACGTAAAATATGGCGAGCCAGGGGTGGAAAACGGAAAACGGTCCGTGACTGGAGGGCCTGAAGGGTTGAAGAAGAAGAAGGGAAGGACAGGAAGGAGGACTCCATCCAGACCCTCGTCCCCCCTGGCGCACAGATAAACACCCGCGCCGCGCGCACATCGGACATACACACGGAGGACTATTCGAAGGGAGAGAGAGCGGGAGTTAGATAGAGCGGGCGAGAGAGAGAGAGAGCGCGCGAGAAAGCGAGAGCGAGAGAGTGAGGGTTATGGACAGTGTCTTCTGACTGTATTTCGGCTCTCGAGCTTTTTCAAGTCGCCCGCCCAGATGGTGATGTTCGAGACGTTCAGCCGTGGTTTTAAAGGGAGTGTGACAGTTGAGGGAGACCGAGAGAATGAGAGAGCGATAGAAAGCGAGCGAGAGCGCGTGAGAGCGCGAAAGCGAGAGAGTGCCTCATCCCGACTTTCAATTAACCAATTTTACAGAAAACACATATTTTCTTTTCTAAATAGTTGCGGAAGCTGAAAACACCTCGAAAAGCTAAAACTTGTCCAAATAAGCTCGTCTCCTCCTCCTCCTTTTCTTCCCCCTCCGGTCAGCCATAATCGAAGCCATTTACCTGGAGACTCCCCCTCTCTGACAGTCATTCTTTTCCGTTCGGGACCCCTTTTTCGGTGAGTGAGGCTAGGGAATGGAGGAACGTCCGGATGAGCACACGCGAGCTGGTTCCTTTAGCCGAGTCGTCCGCTTTTTGTTCGAGTGTTGGAATTCAGTCGACCGGCGGATTACGAGATGGAGGGAAATGTAGCAGGGTGTACAGAGTAGTGTAGTGTGGTGTAGGATCGAGGACTTTAAATTTGGATAGAAACCCGAGTTTGTCGGCTTTTAAGTAGGTGGAAAACAGTCCTAAACGGTCATAGCTAGCCTATCCGATAGAATCCACCTCAAGTATCTCTGCTAGCTTACCCGATAATTTCCCAACAAAACTCTGCTACCTTTATTCCCAAAAATAGTTATCCCAAAATTTCCCAAAGAATCCCAGCTTACCCGTCCGGTCCCTAAAAATTCACCGCTAGCCTGCGCAAAAGGATTCCTCAAGATTCTCGGCTAGCATACCCCTGCTCACCAACCACCTGATCAAATCACGCTGATTCATCAGCACCTTGAAAAACAATGGGGGGCAAGCGCGCAGTGTTTGCTGAGGAAAAGCCCTCGGGGCATTACGAGACCAGATCCCGAGCAGATAGACAGACAAATAGACACACAGACAGACAGACAGACAGGCAGACAGACAACACAACACGGCGATTGGGGGACGCGTTAAAGGGATAGTGTACTTTTAGGGGGCTAGAAATCTATAAGACTCGCTTCGGCCAAATTAGCAGCGATTTTTAGAGATACCACAGATCCAGGAATTTTGGGCAATCTAGCCGTGATTTTTTAGGAATCCCTTTCGGTAGGCTAGCAAAGGTTCTTGAAAAATTTGGAGAATTCTTGAGGCAGAGTCCCTGATACCTTTTCGGCCCCTCCAAAAACAAACCAAAGAGGCACAATAATTCTATGAGCATTAGATCCTAATAGAGCCCGACACTTTTTCTTCTCCTGGGCAAACACAGATGCCCCCCGAGGGCATTTGGCACTTCCGGCGACTCGCGTTTCCAGGCACCTCACCGCGGATACATCAAATGCAAATGAATGCGGGAGCTGATGTTTAGTAGAGAGAGGAGAGAGAGAGAGAGAGAGAGAGAGAGGGAGAGAGAGAGAGAGAGAGCGAGAGAGAGAGAGAGATCTTTTAGGACGGACACCTTCAGGTGATCTTTCTTCGTCGTCGTCCTTCTCGAGTGAATAGTAGCTACTCGGAATTCTAGGTACTACTTGAGTATGAATGGCAATTAAAGGAGCCTGGAAGGCGTTTCATACTTTTTTCTTCAATTTTAGAAATGGAAGCATTAAGACATCAAAATCAAGCTCATGCTCCCCTTTAAACGACGCTAAAAACGATTTTTAGTGTAGTTTGCAGTTTTTCTGGCACGCCAAATCCACATATTTTTTCCGGTATTGTAGTTTCGCCATTAGCTTATGCCACGAAATTACGCTTCCTGGGCCCTTTAAATCGACTCTAAAAAATTTCCCCGATAAAAATTTCTCGAATTTACAGCTCGTCTAGTTTTTTATTTTGACTTGGGAAAAGCTTTTTTCTAAAACACTATTAGATTACGCTACTAAAATCACGCCTCCTGGTGCCTTTGTCTTGTCTGTCGCATTTTTTGGCTAAAGATTGCCCCAATTCCACCCCAATCCTCGGGGTCCCAATCAACGATACATCTCCAAAAGTTTCTCTCTCGCGCTCTCTCTCTCTCTCTCTCTCTCTCTCTCTCTCTCTCTCTCTCTCGTTCTCTCTCTCTCTCTTTCAGCAAAAGTTTCTTCCTCGCGCATTGAATGGATGGAGCGGGGGAGTAGGAGGGCTGTTTTCGGGAGGAGAAGCCTCTTTTTGAGGCTAGGGGCCCACGGGAGGGCCCCAGTGTGGGCCCCCGAGGGCATTGATTTCACACGCGGCGAGAGCAGTGCGTGGAGGGGGATTCCAGACTCTTTTGCTGTTGGGGCCCAACTGGGGGCCCCTACAGGAGGGGAATTCGGGCCCTTTTGGCCTCTGTCCCTGGGCCCCCTCTTCATCCCATGGGGGGCCCAACGATGGCATCCACGGGGGGGGCCCACCCGACAACTAGTGCACTTGGTTCCTGGGAAGGGCCCACCCCCCTTCTACCCAATCGACCCCTGGCCCTGGGGCCCACCTGGGCCCCTCCCTTTTTTGGGCCCTTTTTCGGGTGCATCATTTTTGTCTGGCCGTGGGGCCAAAGTTTGGACCAAAGTTGGCCCTTGCCGGATGAGAAATATTTTACTGGATGTCGATTTGCATAATTATTGTTGTGTGCTTAAGCCTATCCTGCGCTAAGCCTAAGCCCGAGCCCTTTTAGGGCCCTTTTCGGGTATTCCATCTTTATACACCGGAAATGCTGAAATCCCGACAGCTAAAACGCCGACAACGAAAATCCCGACAGCTGAAATCCCGACATGAAAAATGCTGTTTAAAAGGAAGCTGTAAACATGATCTGTCGGGGTTTTGTCGGGATTATGGTTATCGAGATTTTGGTCGTGTCGGTATTCTGGCCAGTCGCGATTATGGATGTCGAGATTTTTGCTTGTCGAAATTTCGCTGTCGGGATTTTTTGCTGTCGAGATTATCTCAATTCCAAGAAAATTAAAAACCTTTTGGTGTTTGATAATTTTAAAACTAGCTAAAACCGTAAAATTAAAGATTTTAACGAATGTTAAAAAACTAAGCTCTCCATCTGCATGATCGAATTCGACAAATCGACCTTTTTACGCTAATTTTCTAAATTCTAGTCCATAACCAACCACCGTACGCTCTCCATACCCCGGCGCGTCACGCATGATTAACCGGACGGCATCCGGAAGGGCTGCCCGGAATAATTTATAGATGGTCAGAAGCACACATCCACACAACCTCTTTTTCTGCCCCAATCCAATCCCCCCCCCCCAGGCTATTTCGTGGGAATTTGTGCTTGAGACCGGAATAGATGACGATTGAAAGAAGACCCCGAATGGCTTGGAGAAGCCTGAAAAAGCATGGAAAACCCCCAATTCAGCCGGAACTTGCGTCAGAAGCTGCTTTTTTGGAAGCGACTAGTGGAGGCGTGAAATAATGTGCAGAATGGCGCCCATAAATATTAAATTTACCCACATTTAAAAAATTGCTTTTAAGCTTTTTAACATAAATTACGTAATGGGCTTAAATTTATTTTTATTTTCTTATAATTAGTATAAGTTCAGTTTAACCAATTTTATAAAAATTGCCTATTTTGGCTCTATAAAAATCTAATTTTTTTTACATTACGCATTTTAATGTCTTTTTCTTTGTGCTCTTGCTTTTGCTAATCGTCCCCTTGACTCCCAAAAGTTTTCTGCTAGTCTGGCCACGAAATCTAGATGGGGCTTCCCCTGCAGCTTCAAAAACCCACAAAACCGATATGTCTTTGCTATGCGGAAGTTCCTTTTTTATTTTCAAATTCCTAAGCTTTACCAAGCAACTCACATCTATATCTAGGTCGTTAACCATCCGCCGAGATTCCGCAAAATATTGTCCTCGCTCCGAGAAAACGGACTGCCCCCGGCCGGGGCCGTCTCCGGGCGCCCGCCTGAAGTACCTCTGCATCCAGGTAGGCTTTTTTCTGATCGGGCATAACTCGAAAAAACGATCGTTATTCGTTCTACCCACAAAAATAACATCAAAAACAAACGCAAATAGCGCCGGGGCAAAAAATTTCCCACTCGCGCGCCACCTGGCTCACTATTTCGCCAATCTCGCAATGGAGCATTTTTACCCCCAAATTACGTGGAATTCTCACATTCTAGGCTTTTGTTAGTTCCCATTTAATGCTCGAACTCAGCCGGCGCAACGCTGAACCAGAACCTGAGCTCGAGCTGCTTTTCCCCTTGGGGTTAAATTGGGCTTCGGAGAGCCAGACAGGCAGAAGGTTGTGATTATGCCATCATTTTTCAGCACAAGCCCCATCGATCGATATCTCGATCGACTTCACTCGACCAGATGGGCCCCGGACTCGACCATTATTGGTCGAGGGGAAGCGGCTTTACGTCGATGAGCACTACATCTCCGAGTGGTCACCCGTGCTAAGGTTTGTTTTCAAGAATCCCTGCTAGATTGCCGGTCGGTTCCTACAGAATCTTTGCTAAAATGCCATGCATAATTTTTAAAGGATCTGTGCTAGCTTATTTGAGGTCCCTAAAAAGTTCCTGGGAGAGTACGCTGTAATTCCTAGCAAAAGCAAAGGCTTCTTACAGAGCCTCTGCTAGCTCACTCGGTTGAATTCCTCAAGAATCCCCGCTAGCCTGCCCACAATCATGGATTTTTGCATTTTTTCTGACATCTTAAAGTTCGAAATCTAGGCGTGCCTTAAGCGTTTCTTTAAAAATACGGGACTCATGCTCAAAAAACCAAATCCATTTTTTGAAATAGCTGATGCTCGTTTTTCCTGAGGCTCAGGTTTTACAGCTTGCAATTTTGAATCGAGATCCTCCTCAAAAAAAAATCCCCATTTAACCTATTTCTCACCAGCCCCATTTCACAACTAATTGCGTGCGAGCTGCATACCGAGTGCCTAGCCCCCGGGCCCTAGGGCCCCCTCGGACTCCAATTTGGGGGGCTGATGGGAAAATTGAGCGAGGGACCCTGCTGCTGCTGTGAGGCCCGAGCTCATTCCACCGGCCAGGCAGGGGAGGAGAAGGAGGTGGAGGAAGAGGTGGAGAAGGAGAGCCCACACGCACCAATTGGGATGGCGGCCGAGCAATGAAAACTGCGGCCCCGGCTAATTTTCGGAGAGCTCGAAGCTTTTTTTACCCAGGGGGAAAAACTGGGGCAAATTGGGAGGTATTTGTCAAAAAAAAGAGCGAAAACTTCAAAAAAAGACTGGAGAAGCTTGGATAAAATAAAAAATGGCGGTTTTGCATTTCGGGGGACAAGAGATAACTTATGATTTGTAGGTCCAAAAATACCTATTACCGTAAA
The DNA here is from genome assembly GCA_038088335.1 of Mesorhabditis sp. LJ9110. NCBI lineage: Eukaryota > Metazoa > Nematoda > Chromadorea > Rhabditida > Rhabditidae > Mesorhabditis > Mesorhabditis sp. LJ9110. Next base: position 169,196 of record JBBGBA010000114.1, on the reverse strand, counting down.
AGGAAGTAGTTTAATAATATTTCTAGTCAAAATTTAACGGGATTTCAATGGCAAAACTATCTAAAAAACCTGAAATTCGAAATTTTGAGACGAAAATCGGCCATTTTCCGTCAAAAACTTGAGGTTTTCGCATTTTTAAATCAAAATTTGTAAAGTTTAGGCGTCTAGGAATAGAAGAATACCATTTAAAAACACTTCCTCTATTATTTTTTTATTAGAAAATTATGCTAATGAAAAAGCGCTCTCCCCCCGATACTGCCAAAGAACCCGAAAAAAATGATATGGATCTTGGTGAACCACGAATTCTCGAAAGCAGTGCACCTAGTCTAGAGTTTTCCACTCAAAAAAAAACGTTTTTTCAGAGCATGGTGCATCGAGTGCCCGGATCGCGAGCTGATCCTAGCCAACGTCCAATATGTAAGTACATTACGTTACTATAAACGCGTCCCTATCGTGTAGGATCACATTATGGAGATGCTCGAATGCATCCATCCCACCTACAAAGCCATCGACGATCAATCGGTGCACATCTTACTGCCGTTGGCGTATGATTATCAGGTGAGCTGGAGCCTAAGCCAAGCCGAAGCCAAGCCTAAGCCAAGCCTGAGCCAAGCCTAAGCCAAGCCTAAGCCAAGCCTAAGCCAAGTTTAAGCCAAAGCCAAGCCTAAGCCAAGCCTAAGCCAAGCCTAAGCCGTCTAAGCCAAGCCTAAGCCAAGCCAAAGCCAAGCCTAAGCCAAGCCCAAGAAAGCCTAAGCCAAGCATAAGCTGAGCCTAAGCCAAGCCCAAGCCAAGCCCAAGCCAAGCCTAAGCCAAGCCTAACCCAAGCATAAGCTTAGACTAAGCCAAGCCTAAGCCAAGTCAAGCCTGAGACAAGCTAAAGACCACTGATTTAGATGGAAGGCCTGCTCCACCGTTGCGAATGTTTCCTCATCAACCACAATCTGCCCTTCTTGGAAAAGGTTGGTGTCTATGTATAAAACCGGCCAACTCCTTTTTTTCCCAGGTCTGGATTGCGGATCGGTACAAATTGAATCGACTGCTCGTTCTCTGCCTCCGCGAAATGAGGCCCAACAGCAAGATCGATCTCTCCGGGACCAGGTAGCTTTTTGAGTTTAATTTAGTTTAAAAAACGCCAAATTTTTGCAAAATAACGTGTTTACTTCCTTACTTACTTTGTTTAATTATATTTCCCGATTTTTAGGTACTATGCGCTGAGCGATCGGGTGAAAGTGCTGTTGCTCGAGCGACTGCACGGCGCCCCCGCGCCCGAGGCGAGCTATTTCCTGTTTATGGTGCTTTGGCATTATCGGGGGCAAGTGTTTCTTTAGGATACGATTTTTACAATATAAATAGAAGAAGTATTCAAATTTTTTGCAGCCAAAAATGGCCGATTTTCTCGAAAATACAAAAATAAGAAAATCTTAAAATTTTCGCAGATTTTTTAGACAATTTTTGCTTCAAATATTCCTAAAAACACGATTACGCACACTTACTATTTACGTAACCAGGAATTTCTGGAATCATATGCATAAATTAGCCCTGCCCCCGATAATGCCAAAGAACCGAAATTCTTTGTACAAAAAAAAACTATTTTTTATGTTTTTGTTATTTAGGAGATCCCGGAACCACCATTGGATCTCGAGACGTACCAACGAGCCACCGATCTCCACTTTGCCGCCATTAGGGCAAAAACTGGACGCGTCTACTACGTGAACCCGTATTACGTGGCGGCTTGGTCGAATGTTTTTCAGGTTACTAATTGCATTAAAATTAATTATAATAGAAAAATTTATCCAATTTTTGGCGCAATTATAGGAGCGAATCTTCCACGGGCCCTCCAACACCGAAGAAATGTTCTGCCCCTGTTCGCACGAGGAGCTCAAGGCGTTTTTGATGGCCATCCACCCGCCGCAGCTGCGCATCAATGGTTTGTTTGATTTTTATTATTTTTAATACAAATAAATACACGATTTTTTTTAATATAAATCTAGCAAGACCGAGTAACTTATTAGAAAGTATGTTCGTAATGTTTTTAGTCAAATAAAACCATAGTTTACCTAGCAAAACTATTTATAAAATTTGAAAAATTGCACCAAAAGCAGACATGTTGGTCAAATAACGGTCATTTTTGGTCGCAAAATCGATATTTTTGTATTTTTTAACGAAATTTTGTAAAATTATCCGTTTAGGCATAGCAAAAACAGTTTAGAAACACTTCCGCTACTTATATTTAGACAATTAATTCCTTAAAAAAAAAAGTTTTCGCCCCCCCCCCGATAAGGCGAAAAGAACCGCTATTTTTCATTTATAATTCCCGCATAACTCCTATCCTATTCTCGGTCTTATTTTAGTTCTAACGATCGTCTAAGCTATTGCGTCAAACAAAAAACACGCCAAAACCGCGCTCTTTCAGAACAAAACATCGGCCCGATCCTGATGGCCGGTTGCAGGATGGAATCGCCGGCATTATTGCGGAAATGTGCCCACATCCTGCTACAGCCTCAGATCCAGGTTGGCAGTAACGCAATACCCACGAGTTCAAGCCGTTCAGCTGTCGGTGTTCGTGAGGTTGTCGCTGCTCGACCGTTGCTTCCTCCACGAGATGATCCCCGCATGCTTGTCGATGGTCCAACGGCCCGAGCACTTGATCCAGATGACGCAGCAGAGCACGTGTAAGTAGAAGCTTGGGTTACGAAAACGCAAAGAGAATGCCTTCTCCTAGAAAATTACATAAAAAGCTATAAATTATATGTAAACCAACTGCTTCTGAACGGGTTTTACTTTGTCAAGGCTTAATTTGTAGGCAATTTGTAATTTGTAGTGTCAAAACTATAGAAATTTGTATATAAAAATTCTAAAATCGACCAAAAACGGCTCATTATCGACCGTAATTTCAAATTTTTTAAGTTTTTTAGACACTTTTACGCTCAAAATGTAGTCAAATTTTACTAAAACACTATTACAACCTTAATGTTACGTTACTACGTATATCTGGGCTCATAGTAAGCAAAATTAGCTCTGCCTAGATTTTGTGAAAACACCGGAAAATAGCCGTGAAAACTACGAAACATCGCAAAAACGCTAAACCGTTACAGACGATTGTCTATCCACCCGAGCGCGTGCGGCCATGATGGATCGACTATCGGTGTTGCTGGACAAACCGGGCATGCAGCCACATCAATGCTTTAGGTATATAGAAAACCTATAACTGCTAATACGCCTTAAAATACCTACTAAAAAAGAACTATACTTTACAGATGCAAAGCCCACAGCACTTGTTCGGGGGTAACGTGGATGTGCCCACAGTGCAAAACGTACTCCTCGGACGCGAATCTATTACGGAATACGGCGGCGAGCAGTGGCACTGCCGGCGTTTCCTCCCTGCAGGGCCCTGGGCCTTCGAATTCTACAACCGGGGTCCAGAATGTGCCCAGCATTCGATAGTAATAATCAGTTCATGCTGTGTTTAGTCCGGAATCCGGAAACGAGTGGGTTCAAGCTTCAATGAGCCTTTTTTTTTTTGTTTAAAAAGAATGTATCTGGAATCTAGAATTTTTCGCTGAGCAAAACGTACCTGATAGAACTGGAGAAACCACCAAATTAAAAAAGTTATGAAACTTTAACGTGCGAGAATTCTCAGAATAGACCGTTGTGGGATATTTTGCAAATTTTCATACCTTAAAGTATAACTTCTTTAATCTGGAACGAAGGAAACTTCGCAGATTCTTCAAATTACGTTTTCATCAGCGAAAAATCCTGCACAAGATCGCTTGGTCGCATTTTGAAATTCTCAAAACACAAACCCCCTCTCGTTGTTAGCTAACCAGTTTTAACAACCGAAAAACGCCTGAAGTTCCATTTTCCGATTGAATTGATCAAATTAAAGAACACACTCGTTTCCCGTTTCCCATTTTTTCATTTCCTGCCCCGTGTAACTTTCATCGCAATAATAATATCCGCCTCACGAGCCGTCGATCGTCTTCTGGCGCCCACATTTAATTTATTGTCGTTTGAACCGAACATTGCAAGTTGTCCCCCCACTGCCGTAACCCAAAAATAAACATAAATTCTCCTGCCGCCAAAATATACAATATTTCCTGAACCCATCCCCGTTGGCCTGTGATTTGCCGCGCATTGGCTATAGGTCCCCCTCATAATTTATTCCTGGAAGCCCCCGACCGGAGAGAGATAGTTTAATTTAACTTTGTACGCTCAACCTCAATTTTGACCCTTCCGGATTTCTCAGGACTTTCCGGATTTTCCGGTTAGACGTGATCCTTGCAACTGTTTGTCATTCCTTTCTGGACACTGAGAGCATGGATAAACGGTTTATATAAATTCAACAAAAACGGAACTGTAAACTAGAATTAAAGAGGTTTACGTTTGAATCGACGAAAATCTAAGAGTTGAAGGCAATGGCAATTCCTACATCGTAATTCGCAATTAAAGGTTTAGAATAGAAATCCTATCGATCCAGATACGCTTCATCACCTCATAGCAATTATTTCAAAAGTTTTTAGCTAAATTTAGCTATAGTTCGACTACAAAACTATCTAGAAAACTTCAAAAAATACTTGAAATCCTATCCTATAAGCGATTTTAAATATGGCCAAAATCCGTTGCTTTTCAGTAAATTTTTTTAAGTTTTTTATAATAGTTTTTTTTATTAATGCTCGAAATTTTTATAATAATTTTTTAGAAGTTTTTACGTTGGGGAATCGCAAAAAAAGATGGCATAAACTTTACATTAGGGTAAAACTCATCATTTTACTATTAATGCTCAACAGTGTCTGATACCCTAAACATTGCCCGAGGCTAGTTGTAAGCCAATTCCACAGTGTCAGTTTTGCCTTATCGCCTCGGGTGCCGTAAATCATGACAGATGCGTGGTGGGATAAAAATATATACATCTTTTCCAGCGCCCTTCCCCATCCGCCATGTCATTCACACCACCGACCCCCACTGGCCTAATGGAGTTCACCTTCGAATCGTTGAGCTGCCCTGGATGCCACACGACTTGTAAGAGCTTCTTCTATAGGCCAATCTTTTTTGTTTTAGACTCCACACAGCTGGAAAGCTCCAATTTCCCGCTGATGCTCAACTGCGGTTTCCCGATCTGCTCGTTCTGCTGCGAGCACAATCAAGCCGCCTCGGCAGAAGCCCCACTGCAAAAGCACACGCCGCTTTGCGCCGACTGGGCTGAGTGCAGTTTGAATGTTCATCCTGCAGATATTGTTCTAGGTATGAAAGTTTGTACTTTGAATTTTGCTCTGCGTGATAGCTGAGATGATATGCAGCTTCAAGCTCGGGTTCTCGAAAAACTTCTCTCTGAAACGAGCGATTTTGGACATTTTTGCACCCACTTGACAAAACTTCTAAGCAGCTGGGACTTTTTCACAATTTTAAGCTCTAGCAAAACGAAGTTCTAAAGCTTCAGATGAGAAAACACATAAAACTACTCCATGCTAGTATACGTTGCGCTACCAAGCTACGAACGATCCCTGCTTTCGACTTTCTCGTTCACAATTCTTTTCAGACCTTCTCGCCGACATGACAGAGTTCACGATCTCTACATCGCACCTGCGGAAGGTAAATCTTATGTCGTGTAGCACTTTTACCGTTTTATTTTAGCCTACACCCACCGATCTCGCCTCACTTGCGTGTCCCGACTGCCAAAATACATGTAACGTTTCCATAACAATTTTTATTTATATGTTTTTTAGATGATGGCGACTCGCTCGGTCCTCGCGCCCTTTTATTTTGGACTGTGGTCACGCGGCTTGCGGAGATTGCCTCTCGAAAAGAAAGTACCAGCGGTGAGCGCACGTGTCGAAATTTTCCAACCTTGATTTAGACAGAAAAGGAATACCCGTTCTTCGTCTATGAATACAAATGCACCCGGTGCAAGGTGTCAAGTCTGGTGACCGGACGCGTCAAGTCGCAGCAACAAAATTTTGTCACTGGTGAGCTTTTTTATTGTTCACGCGTTTCCAGATTTTCTGACAGAATTCGACCCGCCATCACGCTGCAGCTCAAGGCACAGCACAAACACCGCCTCTAGCTCCGAGGCTTCGCATCTGGTATGTCGACTTTGGCTTGCGCTCACATTTGTTTAGCAAAATCACGCGAAGGGCAACGACTACGATTACGCTGAATTCGGCAATGAAAGTGGCCGCGAAATCGTCGAAGTCAAGCGGGAGAACAGGTAGTTTACTCAGATCTTCCTCATTCAGAAGTTTTTACGTTGGGGAATCGCAAAAAAAGATGGCATAAACTTTACATTAGGGTAAAACTCATCATTTTACTATTAATGCTCAACAGTGTCTGATACCCTAAACATTGCCCGAGGCTAGTTGTAAGCCAATTCCACAGTGTCAGTTTTGCCTTATCGCCTCGGTGCCGTAAATCATGACAGATGCGTGGTGGGATAAAATATATACATCTTTTCCAGCGCCCTTCCCCATCCGCCATGTCATTCACACCACCGACCCCACTGGCCTAATGGAGTTCACCTTCGAATCGTTGAGCTGCCCTGGATGCCACACGACTTGTAAGAGCTTCTTCTATAGGCCAATCTTTTTGTTTTAGACTCCACACAGCTGGAAAGCTCCAATTTCCCGCTGATGCTCAACTGCGGTTTCCCGATCTGCTCGTTCTGCTGCGAGCACAATCAAGCCGCCTCGGCAGAAGCCCCACTGCAAAAGCACACGCCGCTTTGCGCCGACTGGGCTGAGTGCAGTTTGAATGTTCATCCTGCAGATATTGTTCTAGGTATGAAAGTTTGTACTTTGAATTTTGCTCTGCGTGATAGCTGAGATGATATGCAGCTTCAAGCTCGGGTTCTCGAAAAACTTCTCTCTGAAACGAGCGATTTTGGACATTTTGCACCCACTTGACAAAACTTCTAAGCAGCTGGGACTTTTTCACAATTTTAAGCTCTAGCAAAACGAAGTTCTAAAGCTTCAGATGAGAAAAACACATAAAAACTACTCCATGCTAGTATACGTTGCGCTACCAAGCTACGAACGATCCCTGCTTTCGACTTTCTCGTTCACAATTCTTTTCAGACCTTCTCGCCGACATGACAGAGTTCACGATCTCTACATCGCACCTGCGGAAGGTAAATCTTATGTCGTGTAGCACTTTTACCGTTTTATTTTAGCCTACACCCACCGATCTCGCCTCACTTGCGTGTCCCGACTGCCAAAATACATGTAACGTTTCCATAACAATTTTTATTTATATGTTTTTTAGATGATGGCGACTCGCTCGGTCCCTCGCGCCCTTTTATTTTGGACTGTGGTCACGCGGCTTGCGGAGATTGCCTCTCGAAAAGAAAGTACCAGCGGTGAGCGCACGTGTCGAAATTTTCCAACCTTGATTTAGACAGAAAAAGGAATACCCGTTCTTCGTCTATGAATACAAATGCACCCGGTGCAAGGTGTCAAGTCTGGTGACCGGACGCGTCAAGTCGCAGCAACAAAATTTTGTCACTGGTGAGCTTTTTTTTATTGTTCACGCGTTTCCAGATTTTCTGACAGAATTCGACCCGCCATCCCGCTGCAGCTCAAGGCACAGCACAAACACCGCCTCTAGCTCCGAGGCTTCGCATCTGGTATGTCGACTTTGGCTTGCGCTCACATTTGTTTAGCAAAATCACGCGAAGGGCAACGACTACGATTACGCTGAATTCGGCAATGAAAGTGGCCGCGAAATCGTCGAAGTCAAGCGGGAGAACAGGTAGTTTACTCAGATCTTCCTCATTCCTTTTTAGTCGTCTCAAAACCGAACGTCGCAGGATCCGTCAGGAACGGCAGATGATCGCCGAGGATTACAGGATGCTGCGTGAAGAGCGGCAGGTGCTTGAGCACGAGCGTCGTTGGATGCAAGAGCAGAGGGCTCGTGCCGAGGGAGAGCGCAATATGTCAGTTTCCGGTGGTCTCAATTTTACTGATTTTTATGTAGGCTCTCCGAAATGCAGCGTCAACATACCAGCCAGCAGGAGAAATTGAATCAACTGATTTTGGAACAACACGGATTAATCGAAGAACGTCTGCGCGCGCTGGACCTAAAGAAGAGAAAGCTGCGTGAGCAGGAATCGATCGTTGTGGAGCTGGACCGAGTGTCTTCAGCCAGATCCGATGTAAATTTTTCGATATTGGCGGTGAATTTGTTTAAAGGATAGCTTGAATTGCGCGCTGATGGAACACTTGCCCGATAGTCCACCCATCGGTTTGCCACTCGAGTTGTGGACGGTTAGTTAGAGTAACATTGGTATAATTGATTTTTAGAACCTCGATGTAGCTGCATGGGCGCGAGGCGAGACCGAGAACGACCTCGTTGTCTCCATCCTCATCAGGGAGCGCATCTCGGGCGCCGTGCTCGCTGGCCTCACTTTTGACGAGCTCAGGTTCCGGGTTCTATCTAGTTTCAAAACATATTTTTAGGAAGGAACTGAAACTTCCGCTGGGTGATGCAAAGCAACTTGAGAAGGGAATCGTCAGGCTCAAGGATCAGGACCAAGCCGCGACCGAGCCCGGTGGCCTGAGGGAACGCTTCTCGAAGTTCCGGCGCAGCCTTCGTCCCACGCTTCGTCGCAAGAAGTCTTCTCATTCGACAAACTCGACAAATATTGTTCCCCCTGATAATTAATTGTCGCGCAGTAAGCTGCTGGATTTTAAAAATTGCGATTTTGATAATGTTGCGTTAATGGTTAATAAATATTGTTTTAGTCACTGCAGTGCTTTCTAAGACAAACAATGAATATTTGGATTACCATATGAGAGTGGCTGGGATCAGAAAATTTCTATTTTACTAACTATTTTGTAAATTCATCCCAATGCCTTCGGTCGGTTCTGGTTACGTTTTCTTATTTTCATTCTTTTTTCAGAAGGACAGCGGGGAAGGGACTACAAAGGCAGGTTTTCCAACGAGGTCTTCCATTTGGTGCCAGCCATGTGCATACCAATGGGGAAACCCTTTTAGAGATCGGGCCGTCGTTCCGGCAAGGACAAAGGCGGTCGTGTCGTGGGTTTATGGGCCCTTGAGCTGGGCCCCCACCCTCGCCCCTCTGCTATCTTTAGGTATAGAAGGACGCCGATGACAAAAAGACAGACGATCCTGGAGATAGCAAGGTGTGGAGCTCTCCGAGTCTAGCTAATTAATTTAGGATACCAGCGGCAGCGGCAAGCGCGTAAAGAAGAAGATTGAGCCACGCCATGTGGCAACTGCAAGGGTATTGCGATCTAGCACATTGATGACTTTTGGCTTTTTTTAGAAAGAGCGAAAGAGGGTAGGATCGCGCTCACATTACACAAATGCGCATAGAGCGATGACGAAGACGGGCAGACGAAGATTACCCCTATCAAGGCCGATGAGGTGGCGGCCCCCGATGTTTGCAAATAATTTCTATACGTTTCAGTTCGAAGGGTCGATGAAGAATAAGGTAATGAACGACAACGCGTCGAGGGCATCACATCGCCACTGGTTTAGAAGAAGAAGGGCGCCAGCGGACGTGGCTCGAAAGACAAAAAGGAAAATGTCGCCGCCATGACCAAATTGGCTCAACCGACGGTGGCGGTAAGAACAAATTTCTTCTGCATCTATCCACTGCCGCTTTTAGAACCTAATGGCCCAGACCGAGGCCCATGGCGGCGTCACGGTATCACGACCACTAACATTTCATTCGTGTTCCCATAGATTCAACCGAATGCCGCCGCCCACAAGCTGATGCGTGACTTGGACACGATGGATCAGACTGAATTTGAGGCGGTTGGCTGGAGCTGATTTTTGGAGATGTTTCCCTAGATCAACGCCAACGTCAACCCGGTGAAGTGCCCCGAGAAGGTGAACATCAAATGGAAGCAGGAGAAGGGTCATCAGGTACTTTCAAGGGCTGTTTGAAATTTCAAGTTTCAAAATGTCGAAATTTTGGTGTGGCATTGGCGATCACGCAAGATTTTTTATGGTAACTTACGTGCCGGAATTCCGACATTTTTTATCGTTTTAGAGTTTTTTACCTTTTTATATCTAAAAACTGTGCCAAAAGCGAAAAAAACGGCTTATATTTTGTTATAGGACCTTACAGGATGACTAAGAAAAATTCGTCTCCCCTTCCTAACAGTCCAGTACCTGAATTTCGGTATTCTGATAGCAAACGCCTTTCAAGTCGCATTTGGGCGGCCAAAATCGATCTCGCACGCTCGAAAAATACTTCCCACGTCAGCGGGCAAAACACTAGCCCATTTACCCAGTACCTGGGACCCGGGTCCTAGCCCCAGGCAATTTTCCCCGCCCCTCCTACCAGCCGTGGCAAACGGGGGGCAAAAATGGCGGGCTTCGAACGGCTCATTAGGTGCCCGGTACCTATTGTTGATTCTCGCTCCCATAGGAACCACATCATCAGGGGAAGCCGGTGCACCACGGAGAATCTTGAGAATGTCTGGGAAGGCTGTGCTGCTTGTAGGTGCCCTTTTGTTATTACCCTTGATTAGTCACGTATTTTAGAACTCTTCAAATGTTCATCAAAAAATTCTGCACGAAAAATTTAAGTGGTAGGTAACTGATCCTGTTTTTTTCTAACCTTCGCTCCGGAATCTTGATCAAATTACCCTAACCCCCCTTTTTTCAGTCATCTACGGGGATCACGAGGGACATACGACGCTCATGGCTCCAGCAGCACTGTGTTAAACATGCCCTTGAATAAATTGTTTTAAAAACAGAACATTTTTGAACGGATACTCTGCAGTACGAAACAACGAGCCTCATTTTGTCGCTTCCGGGACCGGATCCGCATTTGTGGGCCGGGCGGCCGGCCGTGGCCCGCTCGCCTCGTCTTCTTTTCTTCTCTCGGCTCGCCCCGTTCGCGCCACAATCAATCGTCTGTCCGCCTCTCTCTCTTTCGGCCCCGCTCGCTAGCCCTGAAACGCGCTTCTCAAACCCCGCGCCAAAATGACCGGCGGCTCCTCCCTCTCACTTGCATATTCGTCGCGTCCTCGCCCAATCGACCTTGTTTTGTTTGAATTCGGGTCATAATTTTGCCAAAAATTCACAACCCTCTCGTGCCCCCTTGTATTTACGGAAAAAGAATCCTATATTGTTGATCTCTTGCATTTAATTTGTTAAGACTCTTCAAAGAAAAACTTATTTACCGGAAAAAGCCCTTTTTGCCGTGCTTTATTGACGGAAGGGTTTATTTGTAGGAGCGCGAAAGCGTGCTACATACGGCTGTTATGATATTAAAATTATTTAGGTTATACAAATGGAAAATATCTAGCAATTTTTTTATTCTCGCAAATAAATGTCCTCGTGCCATGTCCTCGTTGCCTGGGACGAAAGATAAAATGCACCTAACAGTGTAGCGTCGCGGAATCGTCGCGGGACCCTGCTTTGCTTCTGGTGCCTTGCTTTTTCGCATTTATCGCATCCTGTTTGTAAAGTATCTTCTCTCTTGTCTCTCCCTCTGCCCATAGAAGGTTTATTTTGATTAATTGATCGTACGTCTCATCCTGTATGATGAAATTCCGCGCTTTTCTTGTCGCTCCTTTCCTTTTTGGGTGCACGCGCCTCATCGGATTTCGATGTGCGCCCTCTTTTTGCGACCACTTCGGGAGGCCGTCCTTGCATTGCGAAACACCCTTGGGGCCCTGGCCAGGCCCTTTCAGGGAAGATACATGAATTTATTACTAGTAATCCCTTTCTTGTCTGTTCTCCGGCGTTTACGTTTTCCGTATCTACTTTTATTTTTCCAGGATGGAGCGCGTGCAGGTCGGGATGCACGTCGAGATCAAGCGCTCCGATGGCCGGGTCCATTCGGCCATTGTCGCCGAGACGCGCCCCGCAAAGGGCGCGGTCTTGGTGGAATGGTACGAACAAGGCGAGACGAAGGGCAAAGAAGTCTTCCTCAAGGAGCTGTACGCCGTCAACCCGATGCTCGTCCCGAAGAACAACAGCGAGGAGACGCAGAACAAGCCGCCACCCGCCCTCGATAGGACCGCCTTGGTCGTCGATGATGACGATCTCTTATGGTTGCCGAAAAAGACGGCCCCGACCACCGAGCCACCAACACGCCGTACGATCGCCGTACCCAAACCGTCAATAGGTATCCTTGACTTTTCTTGGATGGCTAATTGTAAATTTTTAGTTCCTCCAAAGCAAATTCGTACATCCATGGCGCAGGGGCTGAAGCAACCGAAGGAGATCCCGAAGACACTGCCGCTTGTCAGGGAATCTAAGAAGGAGCGCGAGTCTTTCATGGTAGAGACGCCGTCTCGCGAACCCGAGACGGTGCGAAAGGAACCGTCCAAGAGCGAAGCTGCCGCACGTGAAGTCGAAAAGATCAAGAAAGAACGCGAGGAGCGGAGGGCCCAACAAGAAATCGTACGCAAGACACGCGACCAGGAGAAGGCTCTCGATCCCGGCAATCCGAACTACCAGTTTGCTGGGATGATCCGGGAATATCAGTCGAATGTGAGTGCTTCTTGGTCTCGAGTTTATTATTGTTTAGATCGACTTTCGTCCCCTGCGCCCTACAGATGCAGTCAGCGACAACAGGATCTCAGTCTGCGTGCGGAAGCGCCCAATGAGCACAAAGGAGTTGACGAAGAAAGATATCGAGGTTGGGCTTTGTTTAATTTTTTCAAACCCAGGTTTAGGTGGTCACCATTCCGAACCAGGACCATGTGATCGTTCATCAGCCGCAAGTCAAAGTCGACCTAACCAAGTACCTCGACAACCAGAAGTTTCGTTTTGACTACGCTTTTGACGAGAACGTGGATAACCCAGTGGTTTACAGGTTAATAATGCCCTATGCGCTTTTCATGTTGTTTAGATTTACCGCGCAGCCCCTCGTCCGTTCAATCTTCGAACAATCCTTCTCGACGTGCTTTGCATATGGCCAGACCGGCTCAGGAAAAACTCACACGATGGGCGGCGACTTCTCGGGCAAACAACAAGACTGGTCCAAGGGAATTTATTCCCTGGCTGCTAACGACGTCTTTCGTCTACAGAGGGGTGAATTCCGTTCGCTGGGCCTAGAAGTTGGCTGCTCGTTCTTCGAGATATACGGCGGCAAGGTAAGCATCTATACCTATAGCATATTTTGCTTTAGGTATTCGACTTGCTGAAGAACAAGAACCTGCTACGGGTCCTGGAGGATGGAAAGAAGGAGGTTCAAGTCGTCGGGTTGAAAGAAGAAAGCGTTACCTCTGACCAACAAGTTTTGGACCTCATCAAGCGAGGCTCTGATATGCGCACAGCCGGCGCCACTTCAGCCAACACCAATTCGAGTCGATCGCACGCCATCTTCCAGATTATTCTGCGGAGGTAATTGGTTTCGGTATTCATATTTATCATTTCCTAGGGCCGGAAAAGTCTGGGGGAAATTCTCCCTGATCGACCTGGCGGGCAACGAACGAGGGCAGGACACCGGAACGTCGGATCGCCAGACGCGAATGGAAGGCGCGGAAATCAACAAGAGCTTGCTGGCGCTCAAGGAATGTATTCGTGCAATGGGGCGCAACTCTTCCCACGTGCCCTTCCGCCAATCGAAGCTCACTATGGTGCTCCGGGATTCGTTCGTCGGCGACAAATCACGAACGTGCATGGTATCAAACTTTTCATACAACTTTCATATTGTTTAGATTGCCATGATCAGCCCAACCATGGGATCATGCGAACACACGCTGAACACGCTACGATATGCAGACCGCGTGAAAGAATTGGGTTGCGAGGACGGGGAGAACTTGTCCCCAATGCAAGACGAAGACTTTATGACGGCGAATCCGGAGGCGGTCGTCGAAGAAGTATTACGAATGCAGTTCAAGACCGGAAAGAACAACAACTCGATCGTCATGGAGAAAATCCTCGCAGCCATGGTGCAATGCGAGGAGAAGTGCATCAACGACATGCAAACAGCGCGCGAGGTTAGTTTTATTTCATTGCGTTGGAACCTGCTTTAGAACCATAAAGACGAAGCCAAAGCCCTCAATAAGTTGATGCACGCCGTCGAAGATCCGGACTACGACGTGGAAGCAACATGCAAGAGCTTGATTGGGCAACTCGAACAAGAATTGGCCGACCGCCGGAACATGCTCGGTAAGATTTCTTGCTGGCAGCAATTTTTTTTGTTTAGACAATGCGCAGAAGTGGCACAAGGTCATTCGACAAGAAGCCGAAGCCGCATCCAGCAAGTAAATACACCGTCACCATCCTTAAACCAAACCAACCCCCTTCTCCTTTTGTAAATTTGTACGCTTGTCCATTCAATTTTGTTTACGTTTCCATCTTGTGATTACATACGCGGGTTCAGCTTTTGACTTTAATATAAATGGCATGATCATCAAATATGAAGAATCACAAGCGAAAGGATCGGGTAGACATTACAGCGGATTGGGTCAGGTCTCTTCTGATCGAGTGGCGCGGGCGAATGCTTGCACATCACTGGTTTCGAGGTACTGGCTTTCGTCCCACATTTCTGACAGCGTCCATTTGGTGTCGTCCACCATTCCGGTCATCTAAAAAAATTTCAAAATTGCTTTTGCGGCAAGCCAGCTCACCTTTTCTATTCGCGCCTTCTTTCGGTCGGGTGGCTTTTCAGACTTCTTCGCGGCTGAGTCTCCGTCCCCTAGCGCAAACAGGGTCATCAATTCATCCGTTGCCATCGACTGCAGTGTTTGATTATCAGAGCCAATGATACTCTGAAAGTAACTGATTAAAACAAATTACGGGCGGTGCCGACCTGTGCGGTGTGCCGCTTGAAGTGCTGATAGGAGAGGACCTTTTGCTCAATTGTGCCCTTGGTAATCAGGCGGTACACCATCACTTGCCGTTTCTGACCCAACCGATGCGCCCTAAATCGAAAATTCTAGGTGGCAGAAGAATAATCGTACCTATCGATTGCTTGCAAGTCTTTCATTGGGTTCCAATCATGATCGAGAAAGATGACGACATCAGCGCCAGTCAAATTCAGACCAATCCCGCCGATCTAAACAGGGAAATACTAATATTTACGATGACCCGATGAAAATTACATGTGTGGTGAGGACCAACACATCGATCGAGTGGTCCGAGTTGAAGCGCTCGACAACGGACTGTCGTTCATTCGCAGGCACAGTGCCGTCTAAATGAATTGGCGCGTCAAAAGAGCCATAAAATAATTACCTAAGATCATGTGCGCCACCGGCTGCTCAGTGATCGTTCCCCGCGACAGCGCATCAGCCACGAGCTTCACCGACGATACCCATTGACAGAAAATAAGGGCGCGGTGGGGCAATTGGGGGACGCGTAGATCTAGAATCCATTAGAATATATCAGATTTTCGAATAGCGTTTTTTAAGAATCATCTGGATTTGAAGTAGCAAAACTATAACAAACCTATAGAAAATTTGAAAGGCTTAATTTTCGGTTGAAAAATCCATAAGTTTCATTTATCAGTAAAGTTTTTTTTTTGTTCAGAACTGGTAAAATACATTTCATTATACGTAAGACATTATGCAAACATTTCCTCTATCTATACCAGAAAAATTGAATCCCCAGGAAAAGTTTGCGACCCTCGATTTTGCGAAAAGCCGATTTAGGAAATGGAAACGCCACCTTCGACCTCATCATCGCTCTCGGTGCTCGGTGTCGATACGCCGATTCCACACTGCGTCAGCAGCTCGCCCAACGCCGCCATCTTGCCGCTGCCTTCTTCCTCGGCGAGACGAGCCGTTGCCGTATCCGCTTCGAGTCGGGGAATGATATCGGCGATCAAGCTGAATTTTCAAAAATTTACATTTAAGCTCTGGGATACCTTGGATGATCGAGGACTTTGCGAAGGGAGAGCAGCGTGTGCAACGGTGTGAGCCCTTGTTTTCGATTGAGCCGTTCGCTGTCCATCGTGCACCTGGAAAGATCGTAAAGATGCAAAATGCGGATAAAAATCCGACCGGTCGGCGATCAATTTGTACAGGGTACGCTGCGCTTCAGTCAATTCACATTCGTAATCTTGCACAATCTAAAAAGTAAAATTGTTCCGAACACCAGCTATTGTGACCTTCTCGGGCAACTCCGGCAGCACATCCTGCTTCATCCGCCGCAAGACAAAGGGCAGGGCGAGCCGGTGCAGGCGTGCGAGGGCGTCGGTACCTGAGTGCTGGTGCGTTAGCGGGGGTGGAGGTATAGATATAAAAGGGCTTTGTTTTCCATGGAAAAGGTCCAGAAAATTGATAAATTCGATCGAACAATTTGGACTTTTTGGCCAGAAATTTATGAAAGAAGGGCTCAATTAGGTAAGAAGTCTCAAATTTTTAAATGCCTTTCTAACAAGTTGGTAATCAGAAACTAGTGATTTCGTTGTTATTGAGTCTAGGCTGAATAAAATAACTTGGCATTTTTCAACTCGGAAGAATACCCCCCCCCCCCCCCGTTACCGGACCAGAACCGGTACCTGCTTGCATCTCCTTTTCGCCGGCCTTCGGCGAGCGGCATTTCAGGATGGCGCGCAAGAAGTTGGTGCGGAACTGCTTCTCATCACCCAGATATCCGGGCATCAGCCACGCGAACAGGGCCCACAAATCGGCAGCGCTGTTCTGGACGGGCGTGCCGGAGAGGATCAACCGGCTCTCGGCGGTCAGCTCGTTTGCCGCGCGCCAGATGGCCGTCTTCGTGTTCCGCAGCACGTGCCCTTCGTCGAGGATGGCGTAGTTCCATGCCTAGATTTGCTAACGTTATATCGAAAATCCATTACGTATACGCCGAAATTCCATCACGTATAAAACGGTTCTTTCGCAAAATCGGGGAGGGGGGGAGAGGAATAACGTTTTTCTCGGATTCAATTTTTCCAAGATAAATTGCGGAAATGTTTTCTAAACTTTTTTCACTATTAATAAACGTACAAACTTCAAATTGCTATTGAAAAAATACAAAAAAAGGCCCGATTTTCGACCAAATATGATCTTAAATTTTACCAAAACAACTAGTGCACTGAAATTTGGGGGTACTGTATTTCGGTGAATGTATTTCTGTGTATCGAAAAAACTTCACGTGCCTGGCTGGCAAAGGTGCGCGTTGATTTCAAATCCTCGTAGGCGGTGACAACGAGCAGGGAGCTGTTAATGCGACTCGACGAAGCCTGATCTCCCTTGATGGCTTTCCCCAACCCCGGGAACCATCGATTCCATTCTTTGAGCCAATGGTCGATTAGTGTCCTCGGGCAAACGATTAGCGACGGGCGATTCTTCGTGCCTTTGGCGATTGAGAGGGCGATGGTGGCGAGGGTTTGCAGGGTTTTGCCAAGGCCCATATCGTCGGCCAGGATTCCGTTGAGGCCGAAGCGACGTAAGAAGCGCAGCCAGGTGATGCCCTCCAATTGGTAGTGACGCAGCTCGACATCACCGCTCAGCTCGGCGATTTCACTTTGGGTGACGGTGGGGAGAAGGGATGGTTGGGAGAGCACATGGATGAAGGAGGCGTTGTCCTGGGCGACCGTGAGGAGCTCTGGGCACAGATTTGAGAGCGGTTCCTAAAAAGTGGATAAACGATAGATCAATTTACAGGGAATGTACCTTGGCCAAAGTTAACATAGGCACAAAATTTCGGAAAGCCTCGGCGGCCGCATCGCGAACCTAAAGCCAAATTTTAGAAAAATTTCGGGTCTCTGAGTACTTCAAACTTTTCCCGCCGGTACCAATTTTTCTAATAGTGATAAAAGAAGTGTTGCTAAACTTTTTCCAATCCCGTACGGAAAAAGACTTGCGAATTTTCTGCAAAACTATGCTCTTTTGACCAAAAAACGAAAACTTCAAAGGCATTTCTTAGTTTCCTATTTTTTTTCCTTTAAAATAGAAAATCTAATAAAGAGCCTTTTCCAAAACATGCTACGAAGTTAGGCATGGCATATCTGCAGTAATCGGGGGGAAAAAGGTTCCACCGAAAATCCTAAAAGCCAAAAACTTTTATCCAATCACCTCCGGTAGGGGATCGGCCAGTCGAGGAAAAGCCAGCGGTGCCAGCAGCGAGGCGATACTGGCAAATTGGTTACCCGAACGCGAAATACTAAAACAAGCAGTGATATAGCGAGTTATAGGCGATAATTACCATAACAATGTCTCCAAAGCGCCTCGCCTAGCGTTGGCATCTTCGAGATGCACAACCATCAACTTCAACGCAGGGTAAACCCTGTAATAGGGATTATCCCAAAAAGTCCGACTCCTCTCTACCGTTCGAGGGTGTCGAAAAGTGATGAGCATAAAAACGTAGTAATTGCCTTGGCGGCGGCATGTCTTTTGTGGGATTCTGGAGATGACAAGAAGGAGAGCACCCGTGTCGTTGACTAAATTTAACAATAGAAATAAACATTAAAAAAATACTAGCAATACCTTATCAGAAAATCTTGATCCAACCCGCATCCACAGCGTCCTGTGCAGCTCTAGCCGTAAAATAAATTCCGAATCGTTAATGTCAGCGTCGAGATCAAAGTATTCATAAAATTCGGGAAGTTGATCAAGCTGAAAATGAGATAGTTGCAAAAACCTCGGTTCTTTCGCATTATCGGGGGGGGGGAGGGGGGGTGGGCTTTTCTTAGGGTCCAGTGTTTCAAATAAATAATAATGGAAGTATCTGTTTTTCAATAGTCCCAAACGTAAAAACATTACAAATTCGACCAAAAATTGCCAATTTTTCGCCAAAATTTTGACTTTTCACAAAAGTTTGTAAATAGAGTTCTTTTTAAAATATAGTTTATCCTACTAAAAACATTAATAAAATACCTCCTACTGAGTTACTAGGCGTTTCTAGATTATACAAAAAAGTTTCCTCTCCCCCGATAATGCGACAGAACTAAAATCTCATAAAATCTCACAGAAAAAGTACAGCAAACATGCAGAAAAAGCTCGGCATTTTTGGAGGTGCAACTCGGCTCCCGTCCTGGCGTCAGTGATATGATTTGTGAAGAAAAGTCGGACCCGTCGTAGCTACTGAAAAATTTTAAAAAAATAGTAAACCAATGCCTACCCCGTTTCAACTGGGACTCGATTTGTACATGAGGCAAAGAGCTCTACCGTCTTGGCTATTACCTAAATAAATACCATCAGTTATTGCTAATTACGACATACTTTCACATAGGGTTTTGGAGCGCGCTGTGCACTATAAACAATCAACAATGGCACGGCGGCTTTGAACACTTCTGCGGTAACGGTCTCATTTTCTTCGGTCTGAAAAAGTCTCTCTAATGCCTAAAAATTTCAAAAACCTGCATCGTGTCAATTAAAGGCCGAATCAATGGGGTGAATTTTTCACCGATACATCCAAAACTGAAGAGGGTGGACGCGGCAAATGCGTAGATGCGTCTAAAACCGATTTTAATGCCACATAAAAGAGTTAATACGTGGTATTCGTGCGTATGGCGGCTCTGGTATATTCTATGCCCTCTTGCAGCGCACGGTAGCGCTGCTCGATGGCTGTGCGAGACTTCTCGTTCGTGCACTGGCCCATCGCCTGTTCATAAGCTAACCTGAAATTTCGAAAAAGTTGAAAAAAATTTGAAAGACACGACCCTGCCGTCTCCTCAATACTGGCATCATCAGAATTCACGGCATTCCGGTCGGCCCCTCGGCCACAGCAGAAAATGATAAAGTTGTTGCAGTCTTTCGTCAACTAAAGGCCTCGAATTAAAATCCATAGATTTTTTAGGACCCTATCTTTCGCAAATAAATAGAGGAACTGTTTCTAAAATATTTTTCATATTTAGGAGTAAAAATTACAATACATAACGATTTTCGACCAAATTTCAAATGCCTCAACATTTTCTAGGTTTTTCTGCATGAAAGCTGATTAATTCTATTATTATTATTTATATTTCACCTACGTAAAAAGCTACAATTTTTTTAATGAAAAGATTCGGCTTTTCGGTCAAAATTTCAAACTTTAAAATTTTTTCAAACATTTTTTAAAGTTTTCCAAATACTCTTTGATCTGAAAAAAGGCTAAATTGAAAAAATTAGGCTCCACCAACGTTTTTGCGGAAGCACTAAATTCCGAATAAAGTTCTTACCTGGGCCACCGTACCCGCCAATTCGTCAAAATTCTTCTGCCCGACTCGCAGTAATGCATCGAGGGCGGTGAGTAGTGGGACCGGATGGACGAGGGTTTGTCCGCTAGATCAGCAAATTTTTAAATAACAAAAATAATGAAAAAAATCAAATACTCGTCGTTGTTAGTAAAATTCCCCACCTCGCGATAGCAACTTTATACGAGCCGGCAAACTCGCTAGAAAGAAGCGCGGCACCGAGGTTTTGATAGAGGGCATTCGACTGGATGAAGGGGAGCAAAGCCATTTGGATGGAATAACTCCTAAAAACGAAAATTTCAAGACGCCCAGAAAGACTTACAAATCCTGCCCATCGACGATTCGTTTGCTGCCATAAAGTATGATCAGCAACGGAGCCAGGAATTTTGCCGCCAAAATTTTCCGCGTAATGTACACGTTGCCCATGGCAGGCGCATCCAAGAATGAGATCTAAGGAATTTTTAGGTCTCAAAAAATATCTAAAAATCTACCTCTTCACTACACATACGCTCTTCAGGTCTATCTCGTAAACTACTCGCACCGTCCACATGGCAGGTGAAAACATCTGAAAAGGTGAAGCATCAAACCCGCTAGCTTTTCCTACCTATCATTGGGCTTCGATGATCTAGCATCAAACAACTAATCCAAAAACCTATTGACTGCAAGAGAGAATCCTCGTCAGCTAGCACGTCGCGATACCTGGAAAAATTTGGATGAAAATAGCACGTTTGAATACCTCTCAATTATACACAAAGCCGTCAAATAAATCTCTTCCAGCATGCCGAGCGAGTTCTCTGGAGCCGCGAATAAAAGGATCCGGTAGAATTGCTTGAGGATGTTGAAGAGCTCCTAGAATGATGAGTTCAACTAAAAAGGTGAAACTCACTTTTGACGTCAGAGCTGCGACCCCTCGCTTTGTGGCCAGGCCGATTAAACGGACACATTTATGGGAGCGCGAAATGAAGGCCGCGTCGAGAAGCGAGGTGATTGTGAAGAGTTGTTGGGCAGAGAGTGTCGTCTAAAAATCGCGAAACTAAAGGTACACAGAAACCTTGGTACTGGTTCGTTTGCGGGGGGTTTACTAGGCGCTATCAGCTTTCGAAAAATTTCATTTTTGGGTAAAAATTCAGGAAAATGCTTTATTACCAAAAATTTTCCTTTTTAAACGGCTTCATAAGCTTTTAGCAATCAGACACGGGTAGACCCACCATAAAATGACTTTATGCTCTATTCTTAAAGGAGGCTAGGCTGAATAAATGAAGTCTACCCCCCCCCGTTAATGAACGAGAACCGAAAACCTACCGCTTCATCCGCCGCCATCCAGCGTTCGATGATCCCGAGTAAATCCACGGCAAGCATATCCATTCCAAAGTGCAACTAATTTTTTTTTAGTAAACCCGTGCATTCTTTTCTACCTGCTCTTTTTTCGATTCAGCTGATAGTAGCTCCCAGACTGCCGAGCCAACCTTGACGATAAATGTGTTTTGTCGCTCCTGGACGGAAGAGTTCTCGAAAAGTGACGAGAGGGCAGTGACCGCCGTTGAGACAACCTAAAAACATTGGGATACGGTTGTGCTATGCACTAAATGCTTACATCATCTACCGGATCCGACAGCTTCTCGACAACGTAGCCAAAGAAAAGCGAGAACGTGTCGTCGAATGGCGTAATCACAAAGTGATATTTCATCACCAGCAGGGCACTCTGACGACAGACCCAGACCTGAAAACGTTATACTTAATTTTCGTCCTAGTTACCTGCTCTCCATCCATGCCTAGTAAACCCTTCAAGTGGTGCAGAATCACGGTGCGCCGCTCTTCATTAGCCCTGAAATTTTGTTATTAAAAAATTCACGGATTCAAGTACGGGTTTTCCGAGCCCGCATAAAATCCATCTTCTTACCGGAATAGATAATGCGCCAAGGCTTGTGCCGCACTTTCCCTGACCGGAGCCGCCGCCGCACGGCCCGAAACGAAATCGATGAAGCGGTCCAGGGCCAGCACCTATACCGATTCTTATTATTTTTATATCAAACTCCGTACCTGAAGAATTCGCAATGCGGCCGTGTCGCGCATTATCGGATGTATCCTAAGCTCTCCTATATTCCTGGGAAAAAAACGAACGAACCGGTTCCAAGCGGAACTCAATAACGTAGCCATAGCGAGTGAGGCACCGTGCCGTGTCTGCCATTGCTCGTCGGCAAGTCTGGAGAGCTGAAGAAAAAGCGTGGTATAGGACACATCGGCATTTTCATACCTGAATTCGCAGTAACTCATTGATGGCCAAACTATCTGGGTCTTCTTGCTCTGCGTCAACTGATTCTCGGACCAAATCGCCCGCGGCTGCCAAGTTCTATAAAATTAGCTCCACCACCCATCATGTTTAGCTTACCTGGCCTTGTTCATACCGCCTTGGGGAGCCAGTTCTCCCTTCGGCAAGCACATCCGAGTCGCTGATAAACGAGTTGGACGTCTGGCCTGAAATTTTGGGTATATTTTCGTCAATCAATCTCTAACCAGTTTGTTGGGGTAGAAAATCGAGGTGCTGATCGATGAGAGCCCTCTGCTGGCGAACATTTAGACGTAAACGACTGCCATCGTCGATCACGTTTGTCGAGGCGCTAAATAGAAAAATTTAATGTCTCATTTCTCCAGTCAGCCAGAGGGTAAAACCAAGACTAACCTCAACAACGGCCGGTGATTGAGCATGAGATCATGGAGGGAGAGGTTTTGGAGTTCAGGCAAGACCCGTGTTTTTGGCGACAATCTGTCGACCGGGGGCAGGGCTTTTAGGACGGCGCCGAGGGCGTCGGCGCTTGAGACTCGTGCCTCCCAGGAGGTGCTGACTAGATGTTCGAGTAAAACCTAAAATCCGTTGATAAACTCTTTGAAAAACCCACATTTCTCGTGTTTTGGTCGCTGGGTACAAAATTAGAAAAAGCGGCGACGGCTTCTTGTCGGATGGAGCGGTTCTTGTGCTCGAGGAGGATGCCGAGTTGTGAGACACGGCTTCCCTTATCCACAGGCATTACCTAAATGTATAATTTTGATGAATAACTTTGTAACTTTTTAATAAAACACTAAAGTAAACGGCTTTTCGACTTTTTTTTGGCAGCATTTTCGGAATTCCGCCTGGTTACTAAGCACGCATAACCGGTGACGACATCGAATTAGGGGCGGGCGCCTGATAATTTTTTGTTGTTGTTGTTTACAATTTGTTCTTATCAAAAGCTTGAAAATATGGCTCCAGAATGATTGGTTGCCACCGTTTCTGTTTCGAAAGCACTCAAAAGGGCGCTGCGGATGTTGTAGAACCTTTGAAAATACCGCTATTTTGTGATTTTTATTGTTTTAAGCTAATTAGAACCTAAACTTTATGGCACCATCTTCATTTGGAGGAGCTTACTTTTATTTTCTACCGATATTTATCAAGTGGCAAACTCGTCCTGCAATAAGCGGACCTAAACGAAAATTTCGTCATCCGCAGCTTAGGCCCCGTCAGCATAAGGATGACTCGATACGTGCACCCCTTGCTTTCCTTTCCTGGCTCTCCTGCCTTCTCGATACAATTTCAATGCCCTCAAAATTCATCCTGATTTTTCAGATTGAACTATGAAAACGCGGCCTCGGATACTAGCGGTCCTGTTCTTGGTGTTATTACAGATTTTCGGTATGCGATAGTTTTTTGCTGATGATTTTTTGTTTAGAATGTTATGGCGCGGAAAAGGTGCTCCTGTCTGATGTACAAAGCTTGACCCTCCATTCGAACCAGAAAACTACCGGTGAGGCTAGCTTCTAAAGGATTATGAAAATACTTTCAGGTAGGCGCTCGAGCGGCGTTCCGCAGTTGAAATGCGTCGGCGGGTCGGCGAAGGGATTGTTCACGCCGAAGATTGTGCAATGCCAGAATAAGGGATTCGACGGGCACGACTATCAATGGGAATGTACGGCTAACATGGATGATCGCTACGAGTTTGGCAGGGTAGAGCTTGGTTGGAATTTAGCAAAAATGGGTTTAGATTACTGTCAGCTGCGAGGGCTACGATTACCCAAATGACCCCTACGTACTCTACGGTTCTTGCGGGGTATGCCATTTTTTGTGGGTTAGTCTTGGATTTTTAGCTGGAATACGAGTTGGAATACAGCGACAGGACGGGCAAGACGAGGATGGCACAGAAAGAACGCGAGCAGTAAGTCGATTTTTCGAGCTGTAGAGATTTTTAGGGGCTATTCTCCGATCCTGATCATCTTTGGCTTCATAGCGCTGTTCATCGCTTATTCGATCTACTCAAAATGGGGTGAAAACGGTGAAGGCGGCACGGGGCCTGATGGTGGGTTTTTCAAGGAGGCTGTTGATCGTAATTTTTAGGACGTGGACCCCCTCCGTATCCCGGATGGCGACCCGGCGGAGGCGGCGGCGGCGGTGGAGGACCAGATGGCCGGCCGCCTGGAGCACCACCACCATATGATGATCATCAGAAAGGCACTTTTACCCAGCAAGGTATATTTATAGGCATTTGTTTACGCTTGTCGAAAGTGTGCGCGGGAGCAAAGCCCTTTTTTAAAATATAGCTGATACATGCCTAGTAAATATAGGATTTTTAGTAGCGTGGCATTTGTCGTAACCTTTTTTGAACACCTCAAAAAAATTTTTGTTTAGTTTAGGGCTTTTTTTTTGATGGATTTTTGGCTCGTCAATGGTAACATTTTCCGAAAGCGGAATTTAATTTAGTTTTTTTAAAAAACTGAAATTTACGTTTCAGGAATGGGTGGTGCCTCATCTTCATCAGGACCCGGTTTCTGGTCAGGCGCCGGCCTTGGCGCGGCCGCTGGATATATGGCAAGCCGGGCGCAGAACGCATGGTGAGCGCAATTCGCTAATTACGCCCATTTTTTTGTGCTCAACGAACCCCAAGCTTTTCCAGGTCGAACCCATCGTCAAGCATGCGCCACCGATCGACGCCCAGCGCCCCGTCGAGCTCTGGGATGCACTCGTCGACAGGTTGGTTCAACCCCCCGGATGACTGGGACGAGCGCCAGCGGGAGGAGGCGCGTCAGCAGGAGTCGGACAGCGGCGAGCACGAGTCCACCGGTCCGCATTTTACCGAGTTTAGCCGATAAAACTTTTTCGGCGCTTTCGAAAGCTAGTTTTCGTAATTTCCGGGCTTATTTTTTTCGCTGAGACACTTTGGGGTGGTTCTTCTGATAAAGTTTAGCTGTATTCATTCAGAAATTCAAAAATATTCAGAAAATGTTTAGAAATTTGACATTTAGGCAGAAAAATCGATATTTCGCATGACCCGATATTGCGAAAGAACCCTTTTTTGCTAATATCGTCTTTGGTTTTTGACCTAACTGGTTTTGCTATCCCCCACTCACATACGTTTTAATAAACCCGTAAAAAGGGACTAATAAATCACTTTCAGGTTTCGGCGGTACGTCGCGCCGATAGACTGGATGTTGTTGCAGCGTGGATGATGCCCTGGAGGCTCGAAGATCACCTCTTTTTATTGACCAGATCACGATGTACATTTCTCCACTGCTAACTCGTTTTGTATTCCTAATGAATTTTTGGGTCGTCCATTTCTACCCAAAGCCTCAATCCTTGTATTCTGATTCCTAGTCGGTTAGTTTTGTTTCACGATAATGTATTCCTATTCTACAACCTTTTTTTCTGCATGCCCTTTGTACCCACCGGGTTTTTCTAATGAATATTTTATTCCTATACGGGCCTTGTCACCTCCTGCATTGAACATACAGAGTGCCGGCGGTGGTTCTTGCTCGGTGTCATCGACGGAAGGGGCCCGATTTTTCGTCTGTAAATTTTGAATGATGATTGAGGGTCTCTTGGATTTCTCCTACTTGAAGTACACGTCGAGGATGATGAAGATCGACTCGCCGATGATGCAGACCAACGGCCACCATACGAGCACTTGGAACATCGCTTCGAAGAGATCCACGCAGAATTTGGGGTCACTATTGAAAAGGTAAATAGTAAAGTAATCGCGTTTACCTTGTTATAATTGAAGTAGAGATTGTGCTATTGGCAGGGTCAGAAAAGTTGTTAGTTAACAATGAAGCCGGTGTCGTGCCGATATCAACAACAGGAATTCTAGTGGTCGAAGCGGAAACAACAGCTCCGCACGGTACCTAGATTGTAATTTAAAAAAATAATGTCAAGGATAAATTACATACTTTGGCAGTTTAATAGTTTTTCATAAAATGTACCGGTGTTTAAACTGGGAAAAGTATTTAGAAAACGGATAAAAGGTTAAATAACCACTTTTAGTCGAAAATCTACTATTTTGGAGCGCCAATTTATATTTTTTCAATTTTTCATAAAACGACCCCCCCGATAATGCGAAAGCACCAAATCGTTTCTTAAATATACCTTGTATCGGCTATAACCGCCAAAGTCCAGTAGTGCCATCATAATGATCGGGGCCAACTGCTCGGCCGGCTTGTTGAACAGCGCCTTGATGGTGAAGATCAGCGTCGACAGCGGTGAGCTTAAAGAGGTATATATTTCTATACTTTTATAGTTTCATTAATTCTAGGGACTGACCTCCTTTTGTGCAACGCCTGGTCCGTGTCGATCACCTCGCCGCAGATGAGCAGGTATAACCCCTGGGCTCCGCACCGGCCGAGTGTGCTGTACTAGACGCAATAAGTTGGGAATTATTTCAAGTAGGTATTTCAGGGTTTTATTTGTATTTTAATGTCTTTCTAGGCCCTAAAGCTCACTTTTCGACGAGGATATAAACTGCGACGGCAGCGTAGGCCGAGCGGCCGATGAAAAGTATGACGGCGCCCGAGATCAACGCCAAGACGTTCAGCCCCAGCAGGGTTGGGTGGGCACCGTGGCGATGGACTGGGTAGAAGAGGAATAGGAAAAGTACCTGAAGGTGGGGAGAGTCTAATAGGATATCAGAATAACGGACCCTTCCTAGTGTTCTGACAAGAATGTAGAAAACGGTCAGCTCCACGGACCCGAGCGGCATGAAGCCGTTTCTGGACAGCAGCGAGGGCACGAACATCAACAGGAATTGCTCGCTGGCCATTGTTCTGAAAAAAGAGAAGTTGTAGAAGTATTAAAAGTAGTAATAGCTAATCTAACGCTACAAAAGTAAGGTAACCTGGTACTGGACTGTTAGCGGGGGTGGATTCTCGCCAGGCGGGGAGCTATCTAGTTTAGAAGTTTTTTCGCGGTTCTTGGCGTAGTTTCATAGCGCTTTCGTAGTTTTTAATCATTCATAAACCATAAAAACTTTTTTAAAAATAAAGTTTGCAAATTAGGAGGATTTTTTAGCATTTTTGGCAAAAAAAACCAAGATTTTTCGCAAGGTCTACTCTTTTTCATGAACTTTCTTTACCTAAAAATTTAAGCGGACAAAATTAGCCCCCCCCCCGCTAACAATCCAGTACCGATCGACCTACCGCAACGTCCTGAAGAAATTCGAAGCAACAAGGCACAAAAATCGGGGCTGCTTCACGATTTCCCAGGTGATGCCAAGCGCCTTGAAGATGTCGTCGGTGTCCACCGGCTCATCTACTCCCGTTTTTGCGAGCTGGAGATCAACATCAAGATTTTTGTGTCTTTTTTAAGGAAATACCAGATCCAACTCGACTTCTGCGGCTTTACTTTCAGTTTCAGGTGTATCGAGGAAGTAGGCGGAAATGAACATGAGCAGCCCGGCAATGACGCAGATGACGCTGGCACAAACCTGTAGATGATCTTGGTAAGGTTTTGAAAAGGTTATTATTAAGTATCGGGCGTCTTTTAGCGTTTTGAAAGTGTTTTGAACCTGAAAAACGCCCAGATGCTGCATATTTCCGGATAGGTAGTCGATGGGGAAGATGACGAAGCCGGCTAAATACATTTTTGGTGGGTTGGTCATAAAACCTACCAATTATGGCAAATATCTCGCCGAGGACGACAATATTCACCCTACCTTGGTGATCTTGGCCCAACTAAAATGATTGCAGGTTATTTTTATAGTTAGTACGGCTTTTTAAAATCGTATTTGTTTTTATATCGTTGCTTTAGGTTACCGGTCAATAAACAAACGCCTACCTCTACGCAAATGCCGCAGTACGCCGACCCGACGAGCGTCATTAGAGTGTCGTACGAGAATAGGGCGACCAGGAAGTGAATTGCGACGAGCAGATCGTTTGAACTTCAAAGTTTGATAATATTTTTCGGCTCTCAAAAACTGACGTTGAGAGTGGGAACCAAAAAATGAGGGAAACGGCAGCCCAGACTGGGCCGGCGTACATCATCACCTTCCGCCGGTCCATGATCCAAGAAATTCCGCAGCCCACGTCCTGAAAAAAGGAAAATTATCAGATTATCTCGTTATATAAAGCGGATTTTTTATTTAGTTTCGTTGAACATTAAATGTCAAAGCTAAACTCACGAAAAACACCAAAAAACCCGTGTTTTATCGATTTCAAGATTCGAAACTCTTAATTCGTTTATTTAAAAGTAAAAGCCTTAGCCTTATCTAAGCCTAAGCTAAGCCCAAGCTAGGCCTAGGCTAAGCCTCGCTAAGCCTGAGCCTGAGTCTAAGCCTAGAGGCATAGAAACGGCACCTGAAAATAGCCCATCAGTGGGTCGTTGACGGCATTCCACACTAAAAATAGCCCTTGAACAATGTTGAGCTTGAAGGTGGACAGGTTGTAGACATCGACAAAAAGCTAAAAAACCATTTTAATAGTATAGTTTCATCATGCCTTCAAGGAATATAGCGACTGGAGCCCGATTAGAAATATTAGGCCAAGTAGCGCCGTCTGGACGAGGAAATTGTTTTTGGTGAAGATTTTCGAGAGATCTGAAAAACGAGAGAGGTGAAAAAAAGTACAACTTCTACCTTAGAATCCGTTTTTTCTAATATAAATGAAGGCAATGTTTTTGAACTCTTTTAGATTATTCTTAAACGTACCAAAATATTAAAATTTCGATTAAAAAAATACGTAACAAGGCCATTTAGGTGCAAAGCTGGCCGAATTTCAACCCAAATTTCAATTTTTTAAGTTTTTAGATTGTTTTTCTGCTTGAAATATAGGTAAATTTTACTAAAAACACTATTGAAATTCTGGTTATTACGTTACTATGTATTTCTGGGCTAACAAAAAAATGCGCTGGCCGGTAATGTACAAGAACCCTTGATTTTAATCATTTTTAGCTTTCGACATGTAAAATTGAGCGTTTAAGTCAATTCTGCCTTTCACATCCCTTTAAAACGCTCCCCAGCCCGACTCACCAATTTTCTGGCTCATTCTAGATATTTTCTAGGGATCAGCCACGTTTTCGAGTCCGAGAAGTAGCTGATCAGTGGCTGGTGACCGATGAGCGGGATCAACGAGATTAATTATGCGGCCCAGGAAGGGGGAGGAGGGAGCTCCTGTGAACCTATCAAATCTGAGGCTCAGCAGGGCTCACTTCTCAAAATATTCTGGAGAGCTGATAAGGGCCGGGGCGGTGGTGGGGGGTACCCCCGGCAGAAGACTACGTACAAAATTCTCGGGCGGAGAGTGCAGTAAAAAAATAGTACCCCAATAAAAATGATTACATTTTTAAAGGGCTTTTGAGGTGAGGGGTACGGTATTAGGCTGTAGAATAACGGCGTTATTGCTACCAAATCCGGAAATTGAGCTTATTGGTACTGGACTGTTAGCAGGGGGGGCTATCAATAATTATTTTTCTGCCTACACCTACCGTTATTTTTTAATTGTGTCTCTGGTCATCTCTCCTGGTCATTGTAAGTTTTCTGGTACTGGGCTGTTAGCGGGGAGTGGGGTGATTGTAGCGTAAGAAATCAAATGTTTATTTTCCTTCGTTGCCTAACTGGCTATAAAAAATAATGAACGTATTTTTATAGTGTTTTTAGAAGTTTTTGATTGCTAGGGCTGTAGGAAAAATTCAAAAACGTCTGAAAATTTGAGGTTTTGACTATGTTTGCCATTTCTTTTCGCGTAAAAGTCTAAAATTGCAAAACTTTTTACAATTTTTACTGCTTCCTTTAGAGCCGTTAAACACCTAGCCAACATTGGCTTCCCGGTCCCTTTAAAACGTCCATATGAAGTGTATTAACGCCATTTTTATAGTTTTTATTGATTATAACAATTATTTAGGCACTGCCATAGCTGCTGCTCCCGCCGCCGCTTCTTCCTTGGCCTCCTTTGCCGCTTGTTCCGCCTAAGAATTCAATTTTCCGTTAGACCCCGTATGAAAACTTACCGCCTGCGCCTCCTTCTGCTTATCGTCGGCCTCCATATTGTCGAGGTCGTGTTTTAGGTCATCCAAATCCTGAAAATTTGCCTATATCCTGGATCTGCTACCATACCCGCATCCTCGGGTCGCTATTCAGCATGGACGGGTCGATGAGCTTCTTCCGGCCGCCGAAGCAGTACAGGCAAAGCACGCAGAAGAGGCCGCAAATCTGGGAAATCCGTTTCCTCATGAATCTCTGCTAGTTTGCCTCGAATTTCTGATCGTTAAAAATCACTGCTGGCCTGCTCCCAGAT
The DNA here is from genome assembly GCA_038088335.1 of Mesorhabditis sp. LJ9110. Taxonomy (NCBI): domain Eukaryota; kingdom Metazoa; phylum Nematoda; class Chromadorea; order Rhabditida; family Rhabditidae; genus Mesorhabditis; species Mesorhabditis sp. LJ9110. The sequence goes on along the minus strand of JBBGBA010000114.1, from coordinate 138,628 downwards.
CCTGCGAATTTTGGAGGCCCCCCGAATCGTCGGTTGCTAGTTGACCCCAAATTTCGCACTTAAAAATCTTTGTTGTCAGAAAATATAATTCCGCAAATGGTCTCTGCTAGCTTGCCTTGATCCTAGGAAGTCAAAAACTCTAAAAAATTTACGGCCCAACCTCGACAACCGAAATAATCGACAATCCTAGCCAAAGACCAGCGTGGCCACCGAGGTCATTCAGGACTTGTGAGATCTGGAAAGTGAATTATAGCAATAGTCTCGATAGAGAAAATCCCGACAGGTCAAAATCCTGACAAGCCAAAATGCCGACGGTCAAAGTCACGGGGTTTTCGTTGTTGGGATTTTTACTGTCGGCTTTTTTTCAAACCCGTACACCATAATTAGCATTCTCCTGGTAGTGCTGGTAGTTGAGGGAGTCGTAGAAGACCTATAATGCGGTCCTAGGTGGTTAGCAAGTAGATGATCAACCTGGAGGAGCAGCGAATTCTGGGCATACCACTCTCGGCACTCCTCGGCTTTTGACGCATTCGTGCCGGTTCCGGCGAATTGGGCGGTGCCCGGTTGGCAGGAGCCGATCTGAAATTTTAAAGGGGTTTGGCCAGCATGGAAAGCGGGAGAGAGAGAAAGAGTGAGAGAGAGAGTGAGTGAGAGTCAGATAGTGTGAGCGTGAAAAGGACAGCGAGAGACGGCGAGAGAGTGATACAGCGGGAGAGTGAGAGAAAAAGGGAGAAAGGGTGAGAGAAACAAAGGGAGAGAGAGTGAGATGGATAAAGAAGAGAGAGAGAGAGAGAAAGAGAGAGAGAGAGAGAGCGAGAACGGGAGTGAGTGAGAGAGAAACAGCGAGATAGTCAGCGAGATAAAGGAAGAGAGAACCAGACAGTATTTCTAAAAATTACTACCCCATTTTTTTACCTCAAAAACCCTCACCAAAAACCAGGATCAATCCCTTCCGCTGATCGCGTCTGTCACTTCCTTTGGAAGGAATTTGGGCAGGGAATGGCAGAACATTCCACAGGAAAGGGACAAGCTGCCCTAAAAAGCACCGCCGGTGTTTTCGTCAGGAGATTATCGCGGGGTTTAGCCAGTACTCAGCTTGCGTCACTGGTTATCATTTACCCGGGCTTTGAAAATATCATAAGCTCTAAGGAGGGGAGCAGAGATTCTTTGGGGAGACCCCGGGGTAGGCTAGCAGAAGGCATTTAGGAAAATTAGAAAAATGGACAATATAAGCAAAATTGTTTACGATGAATGGATGCAAGATATGCTGTCAGAGATCCAATTCCGTGGATGCAATTTAGCATAGATCTTTGGTGGAAAGTCGAAGCACTAGGCAATCTAGCCAGATTTTTTAGGAAATCAGGAGGACGAGCTCGTAGCAGAGTGCTTTAAAACGGCACAAGAACCAGGAATTCCAGCAAAAATTATTTAGGATATCCTCGCAGCAAGGCAAACTAGCAGAGAACTTTTAAAAGAATCAATAGCCCGGGCAGTCTCGCAGAAATATTTTGGGAAAGAACCAATTCCTACTAAAAGCGCTAAATTGTGGGCAAACTAGCAAAGTTTCTTTGGGGAATCGAAACTAGCAGTGATCATTTATAAAACTCAAAAGTCTAGGGTTAATCTTCTACACTCGAATCAATATGAGGGTTCGGGATAGCTAGCAAAGGTTATTCAGGAAACAAGAAAAACACTTACCGCATCTGCAGCTGACGAATCGGCAGCTACGTAATAGCTGAGGGCAGGGAAGGCGGCCAGCGAAGTCGTGGTACCAAAGCCAGTTTGTTCGCATGGCGGGGCACAGGAGCAATCCTAAAAAAATGTGTTTCCGTTTCGTTCCAAGATTACGATACCGTCATCGCGTCAATATTCTTCTGGGTGGCGCTGAGTTGATCTCCTTTCAGGGTTTGGATGCAGGCCACTAAAATGATATTTTGAAGGGTAAGCCTAGCGAAGCTTAAGCTAAACCTAAGCCAAGCCTAAGCTAAACCTAAGCCAAGCCAAAACCTAGACATAAGTTGAGCTTAAGCTAGGCTAAGCCGACTTCAACCCACCTGCATTATAGTCGCAAATCGCCTGCCCCGAGCCGGATGCAAATCGTGGATGAGCACAGTTGCACTTATCGACGTTGTACCTGAAATTCGGGATTGTCAGGCATGTGGCGGCATTGCGAGAGAGAGAGCGAGAGAGAGGGAGAAAGAAGGAGAGCGAGAGAGAGAGAGAGAGTGAGAGCGAGAGAGTGAGAGCGAGAGAGAGGGAGTTACAAAGAGTGACAGAGAGAAAAATCCAATGAATCACCTCTGCTTGCACCCCAAGTAGCACGTCTCCATGGAGTACAGGTACTGTTGGTAATAGTCTGTACTCGACGGCTCTCGATCGACACACGTTCCGTAGGGGCTCTTCATGCGGCTCGTGGATGTCTGAAGGTGTAGGAAATTTTGGAAGATTCTAGAAGGCAAGCTAGCAGGGATGGTTTGGGAAGGAGCCTTTTCAATCCTGACAAACCATTGAAATCGAGACCGCAGTCAAGTAGCCGACACCGACGCTGATGGCCGAGCCTTCAAGGGATGGGAAAGCTCCCTAGAAATGGCATTTTTCTTCAAATTTCTATGATTTTTTGGACTGCGAAAAATTTGTTATGACTTTTTGAAAAATCAACCAGAAAAACAGAGCAGCTTTTCCACGTTTTTACCTGCGTATGTACAGAAACCCTGGCCCCGGACAGTTGCGTAGTCGGCAGAACGTCGGCCTGCCCGGAAGGTTCGGTTTGCTAAAAGGCACTAGTGTTAAGAAGAATAGCTCAGGGTACGGTAGGAGTCATTAGCAGCTTCAACCCGAAGCGCATGCCGGCACGAGAGCTCTGGTAGGTGGCGTTATCCGAGGAGCCGGCGCCGTTGAACGAGTAGCAGGCGCCGTAGACCGGGTCGACGAAGCTCGTGAAGTCGACGCTAAAGGGGACACCGTTTTTAAAGGGACTGTGAAGGTTATCCGAAGCCGAATCTACCGTACTCCGCAATCCAAAGATTTTAAAGGGATTGTGAAGGCAAGAATCCACAAATTCGGTTAAGAAATTGAAAAATTACATCGACTACTAGCCAGCTTCGGTAATCTACCGTAACTGGAGAAACTTTCCATTTTTTGAGACCCACCCGCTGCAAGATTTCGAGTTGAACGTGCACTCGGTGACCAGCTCGTCGTAGCCGTACAGGGCGGCTTGCTAAAAATGGTTTTTTTTTAAGACGGACAAAACCCACTCGATCCGCATCGCTCAACGCGGCCATCTCGATGATCAGCGAGTCCTTGATCGTCGTCTCCAGCTCGTACGGTTGGTCCCATAGGGCCTGAAAAGAGCCCATGGTCCTGTAGATGAACTTTAACGCGTCAATAACTTAGCTTGCAAGTCCCTTCAAAGCAAGAACTACCGTACCTGAATTCCCCAACGATCCGTGCCACCGCTATAACTCTGCTGGTAGTTGTCCTTCATCGCGTTCACCGAGGCGGCTATTAATGCGCGGACCTGGTCGAATTCTATGAAATTTAACGATTTAAAGGGGCAGTGACAAGTAAATTTACGTGTGTTCGCCGCGTTGCTGACAACCGTATACTTGTAGGGGTTCAGGTTGCAGATCGTCACGGCGGGGAATGGCTGAATTGGTAAAGTGCCTTTAAAAATGTTCATTTTGACTTACAAGTTGCGAATATGAGATGACGGTATCGATCTGCGTGGGCCATTGGAGAAATTTTTTGACCATGAAGAACACCTCGCCGAGGAACACCAACATCATGATGGCGAACACGAGCGACTGGAAAAGTTTGATTTGATGTTGTTCTCTAGGAATTTTTGCTAACCTGACTAAAATTTGCAGCTATAAGGCTATTGTTCCTATTTCACTCTATCGCAATTCTCTAGGATTCTCTGCTAGCCTGCCATGATAGTTGCGTGCGGCAGGAATTGCTTTCTAAGAGGTCGCTGCTAGCTTGCCTTGGCAGCTCTTAGAATGTATCGAATCCAGAATTATCGATCAATCTCGTTGGCTCTCTCTCACCTCTCTCTCTCTTGCTCTCACTCTCGCTCCCTCTGTGTGTCTCTCTCTCGCTTTCTCTCTCTCCTTTCTTTCCTCTCGCTCTCGCCCTCGCTCCCTCTATGTCTCTCTCTATCTCGCTCTCTCGCTCTCTTCTCTCTCTCTCTCTCTTCACCCAAAAAGTCGACTCCATCTTGCCTCGCATCGGCAATGTGCGGAATAGCAGCGACCGTCGACCAGACGGCAAAATCGTACGCTACATGCTTCATGCCGGTGAAGAAGCCGACGGCCATTTTGGAGTACGGTTGGCCGGGCTCGGGGCCCTAGTTTTTACTATAAAAATAGATATAGCTAACAGTATTAAAACGGTATTCTTTATGTTGAAATTTCCATTTTAATTTAGATCTGGAAATTCGTTTTTAAAGGGTTTTTGAAGGCAAAATCCGTTGAATATTGGGACTGAGTTTTCAAAAATTTATGTATAACTCATCTATAAAAACGGTATTCAATTTTTTACGAATTTATCTTTATTCTAAATCTAAAAATTAGTTTTTAAAGGAATTGCGAAGGCCAAACTTTGAAATATCGGGCCTAGACCTTCCAAAATTGCGCAAAAAAAAGTGTTTTGTAAATAAAACAGAAAAAGCGGTGGGTGAGAAGCGGAAGGGGCTCGTTGACGCCGCTTACGCATAACCCGTGCTGTGTTTCCATGGTGGTGTGGGATGGGTGGCCATTGTCTACAAATGGAATAATTTATGAAAGAAAAGAGTGGAGCTCTTGGTATGTTCGCCTGTTCAATGGTTTGGCCTGGGTTTTTTTTGCGGGAAAGGGATTTGCAAAAAAGTTGGCAAAGATCAGGATAAAGGATTTCTGCAAGCATGCCTCGAAAGGAAACAAAGAATCTCTGCTAGGTTGCCCAAAATGTAAACGCGCTGCTTCGGATCTACCCCTTTCTTTCTCTCGCTTGCTCGTATTCTGTCGCTTTCTCTCATTTTCTCCCGCTTTATCTCGTGCTTTCTCTGTCTGTCTCTCTCTCTCTCTCTCTCTCTCTCTCTCTCTCTCTCTCCTCCCTCCCTCTTGCTCTCTCGCTCTCTCTCGCTCTCGCTCTCTCTCGCTCTCATTTTCTGATTTGTATTTTGTATTTTTAAGCTATAGTTTGTAGTTTATAGTTTGTAACCCCTGCTTTAAAATGAACCGTTTATCCATTCATTTTCCAGCATTCTTCTGAGGGCTCAATAATAAAAAACACACCAGAAATGTTGGCAATTTGGAACGCGACACGACACAGAAAAATGACAAATGACAAATGACACACGGCGGCTTCGGGGGTAGGTGGCGGTTTGACTGTGGGGTACGGTATTAAAGGGACGGGCAAGGCATGGTTATGGACTTGTTGGTTATGGATTTCCTACGGAAATTGCAGTACGCACTACGCAACGTCGGCTAGTTTTTTCGTCGCGTAACGGATTGCGAGCGCTTCAAAAGGGCAAACTGATCGCGCGTTGCGTGTCGTGGATTTAGAAAATCTTAAGCTAATCCACAGCCGCGACGCGCAACGCATACACTCGTATTTTAGTGCGTAATCGATTACGATCTTTTCCGCGCGGCCGAGGGACCAATGCGTCGCGTGTCGCGGGTCTGAAAAACAGCCGTGACAAGCAACGCGGCCCCTTTGCCGGCTGGAAAAGGTAGTTGATCGATTACGTAATGGAAAGTTTAGGAGCGAACGTCGCGGTCGCAACGCGGAGAAATGCTCCCCTTCCGCGACACGTAACGCGCGGCAAAACGATCGAAAAACCTTGCGTGCGTTGCGTGTCGCGGCCTCGAGAAATCAGAAAACTTAGAAATCCATTGCCAAGAAATCTACAACCGTGCCTTGCCGGTCCCTTTAAAACATCAAAAAAGGGGACTTAAAAGCGGGAAAATGCACATTGGCTATAGGACTATCGCGTAGTGGGGCGTCGCGGTGACGCATTAATGATAGGATTCGAGGGGGGAGGGGGTAACTGAAGCGAAAATGTTCATGCGAGGTGTATGTGGCGGGGCGAGGGAAAATCGATAAAAACGAGCTAAAAAAATTCCGCGAGGCTACGCGCAAAAAGACGGCTGCCGGAATTCGCAAATTCTGTGACAAGTTTTGGTCGACTGAGTGGCACAAAATGGATCGAGGAGGGGCAGGGGGAATCCAAGCTAAAAAATGCAAATCGAGGTGTTTTTTGGGCGTGATGGGTACGGAAGAGTACGGTAGGTTACGATCGGAGCGGAAAAAATGGATTTTCAAAGAACAGAAATCGCAAAATTTCAGTGGTCTGCTTTTCCAAGTATAATCGGTTACAAAAGCTTACGACCTAGGCTTAGGTTTTGGCTTAGGTTAGTCTTAGGCTTAAGTTGATAGCTGTTAAAGGACCATTGAAGCCAGCTAGCAATGAATTTTCCTGGCATAATCGATTACACGATGATAGTAAAGGACGATTGAAGGCAGATAATTGTGGATTTTCTGGGCTACCTGATTATGCGATAATTCGCTTTTAAAGGAACCAGAAAAGTCCGGCTAATAAAAGGCTTGGCGATTTGCCAATTGTCTAGGGTTTAAGTTTTGTAAGCCTAAGCCAAGCCTAAACCGAGCCCAAGCCAAGCCTAAGCCAAGTCTAAGCCAAGCCTAAGCCAAGCCTAACCAAGCCAAACCTAAGCCAAGCCCAAACCTAAACCTAACTTTCCGAGGCGCTACGCTACACTACCGTACTGCGCCACGCAAAAAACACCTCGTAGAATGATCACCAAAATCTTAGCTAATCTCACCATAACACTTCGAAAAATTCAAAAAATTGGGGCCAGAGGCAAAATATCGGAAAACATGACGGGACTCGTATGCAATCGGGTGGATGAGAGGGTTGAGGAAGGGGGAGAAGGCCGAAAAATGCAAATTGGATTGATAACTTAGGAGATATAAGGTATGGCAGGTTGGGGAGGAGGAGGAGGAGGAGGTCGAGCTATTTTTGGGTGAGCTTGAAGAAGGTGGACGAGTTGGCGCCGATGTCGATTAACAGGCCGAAGACGAGCAGGGTTTCTTCGGATTTGTCTTCTTTGATGCCGCGGACTTCCTAAAAAATCAGATGATATTGGTCTCTATCTCTCTCTTTCTCTCTCTCTCTCTCTCTCTCTCTCTCTCTCGCCCTCGCCCTCTCCCTCGATCTCGCTCGCGCCCTCTCTCTCTCTCTCTCTCTCTCTCTCTCTCTCTCTCTCTTTCTTTTTCTTCCTCACTCTCTCTCTCTCTGTCTCTCTGTTTCTCTGTTTTGGTCTCGCTCCCTCTCACTATCTCTCTCTCTTTCTCTCTCTCTAGCTCTTACCTGCAATACACTGAAGTTATTCAGGACGTCTCCCTGTTCGGTCTTCGACTCCAAATCTTTCAGCTGGGTGAGGAACAGGACCAGCCATTGACACCTAAAAATACGTTTAACTTTTGATACGGTACGCTCCAATGTACAGTAGGTCAGTGTATGGTTACGGTACTCTGTTTCTTAACGGAATAACGGTCAAAAATTGATTAGAAAAAATTCGACTAACCATTCCGATTTCTCCAGCCGATACTCGTACTGGCCGTTGAAGGCGTTGGTGGTGGGAGAGGCGGGGATTTCCTGGACCAGATTTGCATAATTTCAAGGATGTTTGCATACCTCATCCTTTTCGACGACGGCATTCCCGAAGGAGAGTGCCAGTGTCCGTACCCGTAATGATGGATAGTGGACGGCACTGGCATAGTGAGCATCTACCGCATACATGGCTGAGGAGTTGTCCACCTGGAAAAATATTCGGTTTTAAAGGGAGCGGGTCGAGAGGGTGAGCCGCTACGTTTTGCATCAGTTTACGGGTAGTTTAATTGATAAATTGTGAATATATCGAGAAAAGTGCGGTAGTACGCCGCATTACGTATGCGTCGCGGCTCCAGCTACAGTCAGTACGCGGTGGGGATGCGTCGCGTACACTTTGTCATGCGTCGCGTGCGCATCGCGGCGAGTTATGTGCGCGCTACGCAGCTGCGCTTCCCGTTCGTACTTCTACGCGCTACGCTTCCAAAATTAACACGACGCACACGCTAGGCGATGGTTTTTTAAAGGGATGGTGACAGCAAGCCCTCTGCAATGCTCACATCAAAGTCGAGGTTTGCCCATCCGCGGACGAGGAACAGGGCGTCGGGGGTGACTTTTCGGAGTCGCGGCATCTCGGCCTGGAAGTACTCCTTCAGGTAGTCGAGGGGGATGTCCTGAAAATGCAAGACTAGAACGTATAAATCATTTGAAACCATCAAAGTTGCAAAAAAATCAAAACTAACCGTCAAATCGCCATCGACCGACGTGGTGATGCTGAGGATCTCCTTCCGGTGGCCGTTGTGCTCCACGTAGGCGGTGAAGTCCTAAAGAAAGAGGTAAGCTATGTATCCTAGTCTTGGCTTAAGCTTGGCTCAGACTTGGCTTAGGCTTGACTTGACTTAAGCATGGCTTAGGCTTGGCTTAGGCTTGCTTTCCTTCAGCGCCAATCGCTTCGACGCGAGATAGCTGACTTTCTGTGTGGTCTCCTCGGGCGGCGTGACAGGCTTGATCATCGCCAGACTGCTGTAGAGGTCCGTACTGCAAAAATAACGTTCTTATTTTAAAGGCACAGTGACAGGAAGGATTACCACTCAAAAACTCACCCAAAGGCCGCTGCGGGGAATGCTCCATTCGGGAAGGGCATTCCGGGGAGGAACGGGAACGGGTGGGGGAAAAGGTTGGCTGAAAAGTAATTACATTTGAATTTAAATATTTTAGTTCATTTTAAGACTGAATGGAAAGACTATAAAATACAAGCTACCAACTACAACACCCCGTTCATAGTATAAAACGTACTAATCTGCTGTAGATGCATGCCCTTGTCCAGTTCGGGCGTGATTGGATTCGGCATCATCAGGGGGTGCTGAAAATTGGTGTTGTTAGGCTTATTTCGTAATCTTTAATAAAATAGCCTAAACAGACAAATTCAAGTCACCGAATTTTACCAAAAATCTGCTTTTAAACGCTTTATTTAAGCTTAATTTTAATTTATCTCTATGAACATACCAAAATTATCAAAATCGCTTTAAGCCCCCGAAGATAGGTTTTGACTATTGTGGCGCAGTGGGTAGTGTCCTCGCCTCTCAGGTTTACTATCCGAGTTCGACCCCCTTGGCGATACATTTTTTGCTTTTTGGTCCTACAAGGCATCACTTACCGTAGGCAACGCTGGATTGCTCGGTTTATCGATGGGAGCCACGGGGCTGCCTCCGAGCTTGATCGGGTCCCTTGGCGAGGTTGATGAAGCCGTCGATGCGGGGGTTGGTAGATGAACAGGGGCAGAGGCGGGGCCTTGTGGTGATCCGGGATCATGCTAAAAGTTATCGATCAATTGAGGATTGCAGTAATCCACCCACCTTCATTCCCTTGCCCTCCCTCATCTTCTTGCGGGCAAGCACCTGGATGTGGCTGCTCACCTGAAATTTTTTGCGTTAAAGGAGCGCTTGGTCAAATTAAGACGTATTTAACTAAAAATTAACAATAATACTACAACGTACAAATTACAAATGCAGAATTTGCCGGGCTTAACAGAATTTTTGTAGTTTGCAGTCTGTAGCCTGTCATGATTGTGGGTCTGTAGTTTGTCGTTGTAGCTTATGGTCTGTGAATCAAAAGGACGAGGATATGTAGTCTTTGTGAGTTACAGACTACAAACTACAACCTTCGAAAGCCGAGAATTTTTAAAATGGTAGTCTGTGTCTTTGTGATGCAGTTTGTAGTCTGTAGTTTGTCGTTCTAATCTGTAGTTCAGCATAACTGAAATGGACTACAAACCACAAAAACACACAAAATCAGTTGTTCTCAATATGTGCAATTTTTTGAGTCTATTGTAGCTATTTTGATCCCTGGTCATCCTAGCCTGTATCCTGTAGTCTTAGGTAGAGTTTGTAGTCTACGCTTAGAAAAATAATTTTTACCTGTTTCCGCGTCCGCGATTTCCCGCATCGGATTTTAATATAGCGTGCGATCAGCTCGTTTCGGCCTGAAAAATTGACGTTGTTCAACGTTTTTGCTTTGAAAATTTCATTGTGGATTTTGGGAAGATTATACACGAGCTTCACGGGTCCTTAAAAATCGACTTTTACTCGATTTTCTTCATAACTTTTCGCGGATTTTCAAGTTCGAACTCTCAGAAATTTTGAAAAATTTGATCATGACTTCACAGTCCCTTTAAACCGGAATTTTTGACTCGTTGCCCCCGTGTCTCCATCCCTTCTTGGCTGCATATCTAATCCCGGCGTGCGTGCCATAAAGGGCCATCTGCCGCCCCCTGGTGGGGCACAAATCGCGGGCCCAAATCTGACGAAACGACGATGCCCCCCAAAAAATTGGGCATCCATCAACTCTTGTCAGGGGGTGGAGGAAGGGAGGGAGACATTTTTTGAATATAGCCATGATCGGGGGTAGAGATACGGTAGTCAGGAAAAAGAGGTTGTGGTGGGAATACCCGGGTTGCGCAAGGTCAAGCTCTTAGAAAGAGCATGAGCTTCACCAGCTCGAAAAACCGCACGTGAAGCCGGCATTGTCCAGAAAATAAGGTGCCAAAAATGAGTTGGTGGCAAGCTTGCCGAGATCTTTGAGGATACTAAACGAGGCGAACTCGCAGAGATCCCTTGCGGAAAATCACACAGAGATCCCTGGAGGAAAGTTGCGCGAGCCAGGCTAGCAGAAATCTTTGCGGATTCAGAGCGGGGCGAGCTAGCAGAGATCATTGAGGATATAGAGGTGGGGAGCTAGCAGAGATACCTTGCAGAAAATCACTCGTGGCAGGCTAGCAGAGATCCTTGAGGACTCGAAAAACCGGGCAGCTAGCAGAGAACGTTTAGGACCAGGGATTTTAAAGGGGCGCTGAAGGTGCATGGGAGATTTTTTTAAGGAATTTTTAAAACAAAAGCGCTAGTAAAAATTAGAGGCAAGCTAGCGGTGATTCTTGCGGATTTTTCACAAGTATGCATTGTCGGCCCTTTTAAGTCGGTAATTTTTAAGAGCCCCAAATTATCTCACCATCCCTCTTGTCCATGTCTTGCACCACCAGCTGCTGCTACTAGGGGTCATTTGGCGTGTGCAACAGTGTCCCTCTCGCTCTCTCTCTCTCTCTCTCGCTCTCTCTCTCTCTCTCTCTCCCTCCTTCTCTCTCTCTCTCTCTCTCCCTCTCTCTCTCTGTCTCTCTCTTCCCTAAGGACTAATCCTGGTGTTTGCAGGCGGTGGTCTTCTAAAGGGCCCGTCCCCCTCATCATCCCTCCCGAATGCTAGCTTCTGTCTTATAAACACAAACACAACCTCTAGTAGCCGCCAGCCTCCCTGCTGGGGAAGTGCGTGTAACAACTTCCCTAGACCCCCGGCTTAATTTGTGTGGGATTAAAGAGGCGTTGAAGGCAACGGTCGGGCTGGGGATTTTTGGCTTTGATGGTTGGCACGTTAATGGACCATAATAGGCGACAATGCGGCCAAAAAAAGTTTAATATTAAAGGGCCGTGGAAGGCAACACTTTGGGAAGAATATTGCCTTTTTAGTGGCCGTCGCTTTAAATGGACGGATAGCGTTCAAGAGCGCAGCTACTTCCGGAAAGTCGCCATTAATGTCGCCCTGTCGGGCCGGATTAAAGGACCGTTGAAGGCAAAAGCCGGGATGTAAATTACGTTTTTATGGGCACAAGTCTGACAAAAAATTTAGCGGGAGCGTTAAGGTTAAATTAAGATAGCGTTAAAGGGACGAGAAACCTCCAAAAAATCTACGTACTAATAGCCGCTCAGGCCCGTCGAATTCTAGGGGTTAAAGGGCCGTTGAAGACAAAAGTCGGGGTTTTTTATGCTCCCGGAATTAATCGTAAAATACATAAAGCACGCCGCCTTTAAATGGCGTAATCGATTACGCAATGTAAAATTGGAGTGTTAAGGCAAAATGGGATTCGGAAGTAAAAAGCTGAGAATCGGCGACAGTATGGCCTGGTTTAAAGGGATTGTGACGTCAAGGAAAATTTCGTTCACCAATGGAGAAAATCGATACGAAACATTATGTAAATTAAACTTGGTAAAATCGATACTCCACCCACCATACATCTTCCCCTCGTCCGACAAAATAATTTTCCTCCTCCCACATGGCGGGTAGATGTTGAGGGCTTCTTGGAATGCCTGCTCGATGTCGGCCGACCACACTCCTTCTGGGTCCCCGGAGATGTCGTCGCCACTCTGAGATATGGCGCATTAATGGGAGATCCTGGACTGCCTTGTCGAGGTCGGAGGCCCAGCTCTCCTCATTTTCGCGTGACATCGCCCCCGAACTGCTCTGCATCGGCTCGGAATTGATGCCGAGCATCGCGGCTTGATCGCCGGCCGGAGGGGAGAGCTGGAAAATCAGGGTTTTAAAAAGCAACAAAAATAACTTTTTATTTTAAATTAAAATTAAAATGAATTAATTAATCAAATTAATTTGAAAATTAAACAGTTTTTAAAAACGAAAAAATTTGGCAAAAACTTAGAATATTGTAATTTCTGTATTGTCAATAACCTTTGTAAAGTTTTTGCGTTTCTAGAGTCAAAAGCCAAGAAACGACTCACGTTCAGCATTTGGGCGCCGCTGGCCCACACATTCGCCGGTTTCTGGTCTATCGGGGAGCCGGAGGGTCTGAAAATAATTCATAGCCATTAAAATAATTAAAATAGATAAAAAATTATTGAAAAATTGGAAATTTAACTTTTCAAACGGGTTTAACCTTAAAAAGATACCGATTCAGGTCGATCCCGCTGACCGGCGGCATCAACCGGGCGGCAGTTTCGTTCATCTGGAAAAATTGGAGATGAATATGGAAATTTTGACATGACCAGCGAGGGAGAGTGCTAATGAGAGAGAGAGCTAAGAGAGAGAGAAGAGAGAAAGAGAGAAGAGGAAGAGAGACAGAGGAGTGAGAGAGGAGAGGGAGAGAGGGAGAGAGCGAGGAAGAGAGCGAGACAGAGAAACAAACGAATTTCCGATTTTGAAAACAACCAAATCCACATTATACATCAAGGCCAAACTTGCACCCAAAAAAGGCGTGTTCATGTCGTGGAGCCTCAAAAAAGCTTAAAAATGACTGGAATCCGTGGATGTGTGCACAGGCCATTTGCGGAACAGGGATTTCTCGATGTTTGGAGGCTTGCACCGGGGTAGTATAGTTACGCAACATTCGGAAAAGTATCTGAAGGCTAAGAAGTATAAAAATTACTGAAAAAGTCATTTTAAGGGGGTGGGGCCTAAAATCACTACGCGGCGTGCCAAATTTCATGTCGTAATTGGTTCGGAGTTGTTTTCGTTCGTTCGTACTTGAATCGTTTTGAGAAGTTCAGAGAGGTAGAGCGCGAGAGAGAGCGAAAGAGCGAAAGAGAGAGAGGTGAGAAAGAGAGAAAGATGCAGAAACACCGAGTGAGAGAGAGAAAGATCGAAAACTTGCGGGTTTTAAGGTACTTTCACGGTTTAACGGCATCCGGTAGGCAGATGAATGCGAAGAAATGGAGAAAACGTGATTAACAGCTATAAAAAGAGATCAGAGAGAGTGAGAGAGAGAGAAAGAGATTGAAATAAAGATTCCTAAATTCCAAAATACTCCTGTTTTTTGTAACATCCTTCCCGTCCACTCTCCCTCTTTTCTGGCCTACGTGTGAATAGCGTGGGTCAAATATCGAGTGTGAACGAGCGAAACCCGGTAGGGGAGTCCCCCGACTTGCGATCTTCCGATCCGCCCGAAAAACAGGACAAACATTCGGGGAGGGCCAACGGAGGAGACAGGGCCAAACCCCTCCTCCCCCCTTCCTATTCCGCGACACAACCAAGAAACGAGTACTTAGGAGCCGCGCGGAATCGGATTTCCCATTTCAGGGATGGTGAAGTTTCGGGCGGTGGTGAATGGGGACAATGGTCGGGAAGGCAAAGAACAGTATGGCAAGAGAAGGAGAGAGAAAGAGAGAAAGAGAGAGAGAGAGAGAGAGAGCGGGAGAGAAAGACAGGGAGAGAGACATACTGTTTGTTGCTTAAAAAAGCGCAACCAGAAACTTTTAAGATCGTTTTTTCGAGGCAATACGTTTTTTGCCTAAAGTCCGCTAAAAAGTGCTGTCACGATCCCTTTCAGTTAATTTTTGTCGTCAAAAAGCCCGAATTTTGCTGAAAATTTGAATAAAATCAATAAGTTCCAAATTGTTAATCCCTTAAAACACCAAAAATCGCAAATTTCCGCAAAAATCACGTCACTGGGTGGGCAAAAAAGGCTGGAGACCTTGCACAGGAGCAGTGCCTTTTCAGTCAATACCAGAAGAAGGGGGTCGATGTGTCAGAGGCTAATGGGACTAGTTCTCTACCGGGGTCGAACCACCATGTCGAACTCGTCGCCGCCGCCATCATCACAAAAGAGAATGGGTGTTGGTTTTAAAGGGGTAGCGAAGGCATTCTGAGGCTCGTTTTAATAGGATGAAGTTTTTCTAAAAAATCACCGGGTTTTGTGGATTTTTAGCGGACGCACCCAATATTTTCAAAAAGAATAAAAAAGTTTTTAAAGGAGCTAGGAAGCCATTACGTCGTTTTTGCGGGTTTAAAAACCACAAAATCCAGATTTTTTGCCTTCATAGGCCCTTTAAAACGAGTGGGAAGGGAAAGCTGCATGCGGTATTTCTCATCGGTAATAGATTACGACTCTGTGATGGAACAGTTACCGTACGCGTAGCGTGTCGCGTTTTGCGCCTCGCGTAACTCTAGATCCATAGCAAAAAACATATACCCAAGCCCCTTTAAAAGCACTCGGAGAGTTTTAAAGGAACACGCAAGTAAGTCTAGAGGGCTACTGAAGTGAATCAGTTGGACAACTACGGCCAAAGCGACCCTAGGCCAGTTTAAAGCGACCGGGAAGCCAGCGAGTCAGCTTGAAAGTAGCCCAGCTTCTTAACCTTTTTTTTTCGGGTATTTAACCGGGCCCCCGAGTCGAGCGTGCTAGCCCTCCAAATTAAGCGTGTCGGATTCTAAACGCCCAGAAAAGGCCAAGAATCACAGAGCCCAGATTTTGTAGTCTATGAAACTCAGAAAAGGGGCGGGGTCTGGCCAATTCCGGGGGGCTACGCGCGATTCCTCTTTGCGCCCTGCCTTTTCTGGGGGTGGTTGTAATCGGAACCTGTGTCCCGGTTGGACCAGAAATTCGATCGAGGTCAACAGTCCGTATTCTTGTCTCTCTGGCTCGCTCTCTCTCACCCTATCTCTCTCTCTCTCCCTCTCTCGCTCTCAGGGGGGCTACGGGCGGACTGTCAGGACGGGGCAAGAGGTGCAATCTGGAAAGTACGGAATGGGGCCCCGGGGCCCACAAACCGTCACGAAAGCCGGGGGCGCGAGAGAGAGAGAGAGAGAGAGAGAGAGAGAGAGAGAGAGGTGCAAAAGATCGGGCCAAAGATTGTGCTAACAGCACCGGAGCAACGGTCGAAAGTTAGGGCTAGGCCAAAAAATGCTGATATATTAGAGTTGGAGGACGACAAATAGTGTTCAAACGCTTCGAGATGCTCATTTTTACGAAGGAATTTATGCGTTTTCGATTTCGTTTTTCCTCGAATGACAATCTCGCTCATTCTCTTCCTCTCTCTCTCTCTCTCTCCGTCTCTCTCTTTCGCTCTCTCTCTCTCTCTCTCTCGCGCTCTCTGTTTCTCTCGTTCGTTGCGTATTGCGCTATTTGTGCCAAGTTACCATAAAGCTCTCGGTCCCTGTAAGCCAATTTTAAGCGATCGTGCCAGGAAAAAAACGCGATTTTTGCTTTTTAAGATTTCTGGCGATTTTCCGAGGATGTTCAGGTACTGTAGCTCGCCACGCGCTATTTTAGCGCTTTGCCGCAAAGCACAAAAAGTGCTGTTTTTTTCAGAGTTCTCACCGGAGGGCCTCAAATAGGGAAGGGCGGCGCGGAGGGCGGGCTCAAATAGAGAACTGGATCCCCCGGGGGTTCGGATCCTTAAATGGAGAAGTACGGGATCGTGTCCTGAGGGTATCGAAGCGAGAGAGAGTGTGAGAGACAGAGAGAGAGAGAGATACGGTCTCTCGATCTCGCCTCCCTGTGAGGTCCCGAATGTGTGCCCCTGTCAAGTAGCAAAATATTGCATCCTTCACACCTCTTCTCCCTATCCCGATCCCGCACTTTCTAAATTGTGTGAGAGCAAAGAATGGATAGGATGTGGTGTGGATTTCAGGACCCGATCGAGCGGGGTTTAGAAAAACCGGGGGTTTGTGTAAATTAGCGCGGTGGGTACCGTAATCTGACGGAAAGTACGGAAATTGCGGTGGTGAAGCATGGCTGGGATTGAGGTGTCGGTGACTCCGAGCTTAAAGGGACGGGAAGTCAAAATTCATGGTCGGATCAGAACAGTTAAGAATGAGCAGAAAAAGTCGTGCTCTCAACGCTCACCTCTAGCCACTAGGTGGAAGTTCAACCAAAAGCCTGACCGCGAAAATCCTGACAGCTATAATGCCGACAGCCTATATTTCGATAAGCATCATCCCGACAACCAGAATACCGACGGCCAAAATCTCGACAATAAACCCGACAAGCTCCTGACGCTAGCTTAGATTCCACTTCCACTTAATCAGCCATTTTGAATGTCGGGATTTTGGCCTTTTCCAGGTGAGCTTCTGCTCCTAAAGAATCGCTGCTAGCAGGCCTTCGCAAATGGCCCTGGTTTCCCCAAGAATCCCTGCTAGTCAGATTTGCCGGAAGCGTCGTAGGATCGGCATGAAAATTGGATGATGGATTACAAAGGAGATGTGGCAGGGCGAGAGACGACAGAGATCAGAGTAATGGAGAGAGAGAGAGAGAGAGAGCGAGTGGGCTAGAGAACAACTGATATCTCTCTGACCTTGGCCCAATTGACCCGAAAAAACCAGTCCATCAAATTGAAATTTCATGAGAATCACTACCCGAGATTACGGTATCGAACAGAGGTGCCCGGCCCCAGCGGTTCGTATAATTTTACGTTTCAGATGGCGAGAGAGAGCGAGAGAGAGAGAGAGAGCGAGTGAGACAGAGATCGGGTGCTTGCCAATAGCCCTCGCCACGGCCGAGCAGTCAGACGAGACGACGATAGGGCGGGGTCCAGGGGGCCGAACGGCAATTTGACGTTTTGTGCGTGCGGTAGGGGGGATGGAGGGGCAAAAATTGAGGGGTAGATATCGGGTATGGAGGGGGACATCTCCTCACACACCTTGCCCACCCATGCAAAAAGGCTTCTAGGATTTTAGGATCGGGATATATCGGGAACGGAGGCCGCTACGTGTATTTAAAGGGACCAAGAAGCCGAAGGGGGGTTCTAAAAATTTTTAGGTTTCTTTATTTTTGCAGAAAAATTCTAGCCGAGAAATTCATGGAGGTGATTCCAGCTTCATAAATAGCTTTAAAAAGTGATAAAATTTCCCGGAAGCTTAAATTTGCAGCTTGCGGCAAAAATTCTAGCTAAAAAAGCAGGCAAACCAGCAGCAGTGAACTTTCAGTAAAAATTTGAATAAGACTGAATGGAAGACTATCTACTATATATAAATTTCTAATGTCCGTCTGTTCGTCCAGGAATTCAGCCAAATTTTGCATTCAAATTTCAAATTCAAATTTTGGGGAAAGGAGGGCCAGCGCTGAACCGCCGCGTAGCGGGGGGTCAGCGCTGGTAAATAAGTTAAAAACCTAACCACGGCCGCGAAAAATCGAAGAAAAGGATGGAAAACCATAATTCCGTCAATTGGGTAGGTAGGCTAGCAGGAATTCTTGCGGAAAAACTGATAATCCATTTCCAAAAGTGCAAAAAAACTCAAAAAAATCTGCTTTGCTGTTTGTCATTTCATGCTCCCTCGCCTGTTCCCCATCGTGTTCGTCTGTGTGGGGGACAGAAACTGGTTCTCGGGCGTTTGCCGATTTTTGCCGGCGCCCCCGCGCGCCCCCGGTCAGCGCGAAGCGCTCCGAAATTTCGGTTGTTGGGTGGGGATTGGAACGGATCGATGGGTTGGATGGGATTGGATTGGAAGTGGAAGGGGAGGAGGAGGAGATGGTTGAAATGATCCCGCTTGCAAGGGGACGAAAAACTCACTCTTGCTCTCTCTCTCTCTCTCTCTCACTCTCGCTCGCTCTCTCTCTATCTCTATCTGTCTCTCTCTGTCTCTCTCTCTCGCTGTCTCCTTCTGTCTCTCTCTCTCTCTCTCTCGCTCGCTCTCTCTCTCGCTATCGCCATGCAAATTGCAATAGCATACTATAGCTGATTACCGCTCTCAAAATTACCCCTGCCTTCCGATTCCCTTTAAATAGAGTAACATCCCTCAAATAAAGCCCATCGTGGCCATGCGCCCAACTTACAGTTGTTTCCGCCCATCCACCCTCCGGATGCTCAAGTACCATGTATGACCCCCCCTGCTACACCCAATTCCCGGGGTGATGCCCAAATTGGTGGTGTGCATCGAGTAGTGAAGTGGACACCCCAGAAAAGAAGGGGAAAGAGAGAGAGGGGATACAGGGGGTCACGGTCTAAAAAGCGGACCTCAGAGGAGGGCCCGAAGAGACCCATATGTCACGGCAGCAGGTGCCCCCAATTTCGGTTGGACCCGGGTGGTGGTGGGGGCAATTCCTAAGGGGTTGGACGGGAATGGTATGGTGGGTGGGAGCGAGAGAGAGCGAGAGAGAGAGAGGCAGACATAGCCAGCAAAATAAACGATTTGAAAAGTACTTTGAAGCGATTATGATGATTAAGGTGAGAGATCCAGATCAAACGAGAAAAGGTGAGATAGAGAGAAAGAGAGAGAGAGAGAGAGAGAGAGAGAGAGAGAGAGAGAGAGAGAGAGGGAACGAAATAGAGAGAAAACCATGTTTTTCTCATTATTAAAATGCGTACATTCTATGAACACGGCTGAAGTAAGGCGAAAGACTGTAAAAAAGAGGCAAGAGAGAGCGGAGAGAGATAGAGAGAGCGTGAGAGAGAGAGAGCGTGAGAGAGAAACCCAAACATCCGCAGTCAACTACAAGCTACACCAATTCACACCATATTGGCCTCAGGCCTTCAAAACCAGCCATGCTACGAAATGCGTCGCTAGGGTAATCAAACGCCCCGGAATTTCGCAATGTCGACCCCTGCCCTCCGGCGAATTTTAAAGGGGCGGTGAAGTCAACTCTTACTCTCGATTTAAGAGATCCCAAAGCGCATCTCAAAGTGGTAAACAATCAGCAGGGCAACGCCCGAAATCTGGGCGTGGGTGGCATTTTTTGGGAGGTTTCGTCCCGCGATCGGAAATCTCGGATCGGCCCCCCAAAAATGGGGGGTTATCTCGTGTTCTTCCGTTTCTTGGTATCTCTCGGCTGTCTTCACTTTGCGTGCTCTCTCGCCCTTGGCCTTATCACATTAGTTGGAGGTGGAAGGGGGAGGAGGAGAGAAGCGGGTCGAAATCGGCCCGAAGAAATGATTGCGGAGAAGATGGGGGGACACGATCGATCCTAAGTGGAGATCTGTTTTGAGGATGAGGAGAGAGAGAGAGAGAGAGAGAGAGCGAGAGAGAGCGAGGGAGAGAGCGAGAGAAAGACAGAGAGCGACAGAGAGAGTGAGAGAGCGAGAGAGATACACATTGTTGCGCAGGGGAGCCGTCCGGAAAATCGGAATTATTTCAGGACGGCTGCGGGATTAGCGACTTTTCGGATCTGCGGTCTTTTCTTTCTTAAAATTGCTAATTCACCGGGTGAACCTGATAAAGACAAAAATCTGCTGTTCTGAGCCCGGAACGGTCTAATCGATTACGCAGTGAAAGGACCAGAACGGCCGACCAGCTCGAACTCGCCGGCTATGCCAGCCTATGCCCGAGCACCTCGGAATAAAAATTAAACCGTAACCCACTTCCGGGCTGTCATTTCCGAGTCGACATTTGGTAAGTGGCGCCGCCCGGCGCACCTGGCCCTGGCGGTTTGGGGCGGTTGTTCGACCTTGATGCCACCGGGCCGGGACGGCCGGCTGGGAGCAGCCTTGCCCTACCTACGCTTTTTTTGGGGGGTGGTCGTCATTTTTCCGCGCGAAAACTACCCGCATTTGGGGGTGGCGTTCGATTGACCCCCAGGTTTGGCAAAAAAGGAGGGACATAAAAGTCGAAAAAGCGTGCTATAGGGAGTGGATTTGATGGCGAGAGAAAGAGCGAGAGAGAGAGCGAGAGAGAGAAAGAGAGAGACACAGAGAGACAACGAGCACGAGTACGAGAAGGATACGTGAACTAGAAAAGCGAGAGCGAGAGTGAGAGAGATAGAGACAGAGAAAAAAAATACGTTGAGAGACACCAAAAATTGAGAAACACCATCGAATAGCGTGAAGAGTAGCGAGCACAGATCCAAGATCTAATTACCCAAAATTAGGCGCAGTTTCGTGAATAGGAGCATGACTCAGAATCCCGGGTGAGCCTGAAAAGTCGTGCTCGGGGCGAGGGATCGATCCATCGACGCCAGAGGGGGAGGAAGAGGAAGAGGCGGAGATGGAGCAAGAGGTGGAGGCAGGTTCGGGAAGGCGGTCAAGATCGCCCGAGATATGGGGGGACGAGGATCTATGGATGGACTGTGCGCTACGGTTAAAAGGGGACTACGCGGGGATCCAGCTGGCTGTCCTTTAGAGGAGAGAGAGAGAGAGAGAGAGGAGAGAGATACAGACAGCCAGAGATAAGCCACCGTTCCCCCCGTGGCACTCGACCCCCATCGTCTAATCGGGTCGTGGATACGCGATTTGAGAATTATGATAAGTTAGTTTAAGGGGACATTGGCAGCTTAAAAATTTCAACTTGCGCACAACGTATAGGTGTCGTTTGGAGCGCTGTGTAATCCCATCGCCGACGGGATAAATCGTTGTGGAATACAGATTTAGGTAACCGGGTCCATGAAGCTTTCAAGGAGCAAATTAAAAGAATTTTAAAGGGGCTGTCAAGACAAAACTCAAGGTAGCTTGGGAGCAGCCAGCAGAGATTCTTGCGGAAATTTGGGGCTACGTGAATTCTGAATTTTCTTCGTTTAGCAAAATAAAAAGTTTAAGGTTCGAACAGAAGCATATGAACAGCAAGACAAAATGAGAGTGAGCGAGAGCGAGAGAGCCGGAGCGACAGAAAGAGGGCGAGAGCGACAGATAGAGAGAGAGCGAGCGAGCGAGAGATAGCAAGAAAACCATGTGCAGACACGTAGTTCGCTAATGACCAGCCCGAGGTTGTGATAAGACAATCAATAGACGGGGTCGACTGGCAGCAATCGGCTGGGTGACGGCGCGTTTTTCTTGTCACTGTGCCAGACGCGAACAGGGGGTTCTTCTCAACTAGAGAGAGAGAGCGAAAGCGTGAGAGAGAGATAGAGAGAGTGAGATAGAGAGACAGCCACAGCTAGAGAAACCGATCGGAACATGTTTCTTCGTTCTGGAAAAAGTGTGACACAAGGTGCGGGCGCGGTGTGGTGGTTGGAAGGGGGGAGGGGTTGACAGACAGACAGACAGAAGCAGAGACATACAAACAAACATACATATATACACA
Organism: Mesorhabditis sp. LJ9110; assembly: GCA_038088335.1. Taxonomy (NCBI): domain Eukaryota; kingdom Metazoa; phylum Nematoda; class Chromadorea; order Rhabditida; family Rhabditidae; genus Mesorhabditis; species Mesorhabditis sp. LJ9110. Next base: position 117,018 of record JBBGBA010000114.1, on the reverse strand, counting down.
GAGAGAAGACAAGGAGACACTGCCCCCAAACACACACACAGAGAAAAGCACTCCACCCCAGCAAAGGGCCCAAGGGGGCCCTCTGCCCGTTGGCCCCTGGGAAATCGATTGATGAGACTGATCAGCAGGCAGAGCTTTAAAGGTGATGACGGGGTTTCAAGGGATTGTGGGAAAAGTGGAGCACGAGGTGGATTGATGAGTTGAGCCTGAAAGTGTGAGCTTTAAAGGCGAGGTTACCGTTAGTAGCACCCAAAATCGCGAGAGCTATAGATGATGGGAGAAACATTGTAAGCGAGGGACGGTGGGAGAGAGACCTTAAGGGAGAGAGAGTGCGACGGATAGAGAGAGAGAGAGCCAGAATGAGCAAGAGATTGCGATATATCATGAGAGAGCGAGAAAATTAGAATTAGAAAGAGAGTAAAGGAGGGCGAAACAGAGAGATAGACGAGAGAAAGAGAGAGAGCGAGAGAGAGATTTCGACAATTCGGACTGCACCGCCCCTTTAGTCTGGGAAAATCCGCCAAAAACCCAGCTAACCGGCCATCCCTCTAAAGGAAATGACAAGACAACGTTAAAGGAGAACCCATAGCCATGCCTTGCATATTACTTTGGTTCTTGATAATCCACAATTCAATTGACCAATCGTAATTTGGTTTCAAAGCGGAACTAATGACTTTGAGCCCGACCGTTTCATCACCACCCCCCCCCCGCCCCCTAGGGCCCAAAGGATCGATTGATTGCCATCAACAGCAGCTCTAGCTCACACATACGACACGCCCAAATACACATGGCACACAGGTGAGCGCCACCGGGTTGAGCTCGAAAAACTGGCACTCAACAGGGGAGCCCTGAGGGGGAGATAACTGGGACCCAGCTGACTCACACACGCACAGCCACCGGCTAGAGATAGAGAGAGAGAGAGAGAGAGAGAGGCGCGAGATCCGGGTAGCACCTATCCACATACACGGTGATCCGCTGAGATACCTATCCATTTATCAGGGGCTCTGACGCGCCAAGTCTGGAGCTGAAAGCGTTTTCAAGGCAAATGTCAAGCCCCGCCCCCTTTAAAGGGACGGTGACACCAAGGATTTGAACGCAACTAACAAAAAAAATTGATGATTTTCGCTCAAAATTTCTACGAAAAAGTTGTCAAACATTTTTCTTTTTTCGCTATTTAAGATACGGTGGCATTTATCAGCCACATCGTTAAAATATTCACTATTGCTTTATAAAGCATACTAGGTTGGCGTGCACGCCCCCCTCGCTAATGCAAAAGAACCTGACGGACCAACTTTTTTCCTTAGGATCTCATTTTCGAATATAAATAGTGGCAGTGCTTCTAAATGGTTTGTTACTATTCCTAAACGTGACAATTTTACAAAGATTGATTAAAAACATCAATAATATCAGTTTCTCAACCCAAAAAAGGCCGATTTTTAACCGCAATGTCGACTTTTTCAATATTTTAAAACGTTTTTAGATAGTTTTTCTAGCTGAAATATAGTTATGGATTACTAAAAACCCTATTAAAACACCTTCTATTAACTTACAGGGCATTTCTAGACCTACATACAAAAGTTCGGTTGGCGAGACTGTTTGGCAGCCAACGACCGCCGCAGTGTGAAATTAGGCGCGAGCGCGCCGTGCGGAGTGTTGAGCTCCCGGCCAAGCTGGGCACACACACACTACGCCCAGGAGCAGCAGCAGCAGGGCCCACCGCAAGACCACGACAAATAGCACCAGCCAAATGGCCCAGCCCCCGATTGAGCCGATCTTCTGAATTGAAACCGCCGGACGGGACCAGGGATTTGAATACGAGGGGGCGTCTGTGCAAAGTCGGGTGTAACCATTGAACGGCCAATGGTTTTGAATTAGCACGGATTACGGTAGAGAGACAATACCGGGAATAGTCTATAGGATAGCCGAGGAATCGCCTTTTCAAAGGCCCCGCAAATAATCCGAAACCGACCAGAAATTGCTGGTCGATGGATTTTCATATTCGAAAATGTTCAGCCTGGTTGCAACAAAAACCTTAAAAATACGGCAAATAACGAAAACCGCGAATTTTTCAAAATACCGACTAGTGAAGAGCTGAAATTGCCCTCAGAATCGTTAAAAAATAACGAATTTTTATCACCACAACGATTCAGCTTTCGATTTTTTACAGCCCAGATTCGTTATAAAGCTGGACCCTGAAATCCCGGCCCGAAATATCGAATTTTGACGACGCAAAATCAATCAAAAACCAAAATAAAAACCAAATGCCGATTTTTTTTGTCTCCACCGCCCGAACCATCAAAATATCAATTCATGAAATGTCGACGTCAAAATGCCGATTTACGAAAAGGTACGCAGGAAAATGTCGGTTCTGAAATGCCGACGTTCGAAACCGAATTTCCATAACGCTAAAGCAAGAGAATGCCGATTTTTCAACGGCCTGGCTGATCGAAGGGGCCATTTCCGAAATGCCGACGTACAAAACACCGAATTTTACGGAAAATTAGGTAGAATTTAGGCAGCAAAATCACAAAAGGCCGATTTTTAAGACACTGCGTAAAATTTCGGTATTACCTTTCCGTAAACCGCCAAACGGCAGATTTTTTGAAAATAAGCTACCAAAAGCGAGGCGGGGCCGGCTGCGGATCCCGGCAAATGGGATTGGCTAGATTGGCAGCAAGGGAGGAGGAGGAGGGCCAGGGGCAGCATGCACAAAAAGAGGATTTGTGAGTAGTGGCGGCGCGCGCAGTGGGGGCACGGGAGGATAGATGGATAGAGAGGCGAATGCCAAATAAGGGGCACTGTAAGGGGGAGGAGGGGAGGGGAGCAGTGGCAGGTGGCCATCGGGGGCCCTCACACACACAAACCGCATACCAAAAGGGGGCATGACCTCTCGGTGGCCCCCGGAGGCAGCTACTGCCTAGAGGAATATAGCCCCACCGAGGAGGGCACGCTGGCAAGAACTGGGCTGCAGACAATTGGCGTCTCATTGTAAGCCTTGTTCGAGATTTCGACTATTAACGAAAAAATCCGGACAAATAAATAACCCGATAAAACCCTGGTTCTTTCGCATTATCGGGGGAGCGATGTTTTTGCCTAACTCTAGAAATGCCCAGTAACTTATTAGAAAGTGTTTTGATAGTCTTTTTAACAATATCTAACTTTATTTAAACTAGAAAAAAACTAAGTTTAAATATGTTGAAAAATTCGAAATTTTGGTTAACCATCGTCTTTTTTGGCGGAAAAATCGGTATTTTCGCTGATTTTGGAAAGTTTTCGCGTTAAGAATAGTAAAAACCATTTAGAAACACTGCCACTATTTATTTTTGAAAAATGGGATCCTAAAAAAGTTGGTTTTCAAGCGCAAACCCCCGCCCAACCCCGGGCACAAAATAAAAACCGTGAAATTTTTGGTGAATCAAGAAAGGCACGGTGCCGACGGACGTCACCCCTCGCTTCAAGCATAAAAGGGCGGCGATTGCATGACGGGCTTATCAGCTGGCCCTCCTGCCAGCGCCCTCATCAAAAACGGTCTGCCCCTATTTGCGCCGACGACCTCAAGGCGGTGTGTCAGCAGTTTCGGGGGCCAACGCTGCTGGCTGTGTTATTGCGAGGGGAGGCCATTGCATTGATTTCGGCGGGCGGGACGGTTTGCAAACTCATGAAAAAGTTGCGAATCCTCTGTCATAAGATTAAAGAATCAAAGCTAAGCTTAAAGCTAAGTGAGTTAAAGAGTTAAATAAAGATTGCTGCGCAGGCAAGGGCGCAAAAAGAATACGCAATTTGCCAAGCCTGCGCCTGTGCAAGACCAAAAAATTTCAGCCAGAGCCTCGACTGAATTACTCGGCTACACTTTAGAGAAGCAGCATTCTGACGGACAGTAGCCACAGAAAATCATCGACACGGTCCAGAAAAATGAGGTGCCATCCGTCCGCCACATCGATGAGTGGCAAAGAGGCATATGTTGATGGAAGGGGCCGTCAAATCAAATTGCAAGACTTCGGCAGAATGTTGTCGATATGGGGAAACGACCGGTGGCTCACTTCATTTCGACGGTCACCTGACTCTTCCAAAGAGCAAAAAGCGCATGGTGCTGCTGAATTTTGGATGAACACGATGAACTTGAGGCGAGGGCCGTGGCAGTTCAGTGAGACTGTTTCAGAAAAATATCGGGCTAAAGAATCCATGACGGTACCATGGGTTCTCTAGCCCCTTTGTCCATCCGCTAATTGAAAAAGACTAATGCAAAAGAGTGAATGCAACACACGGACGATTGAAAAACGTGAAGGAATCTCCGGAATGAAAGGCGGGCGCAGGACAAAAGGGGAGGAGCCGGCGCGCTGAGTCACGGCCATGCGAAAACTGCTGCTACCACCGCGGGCAACGCATCCGGATTTCCAGAACACATCGTAGACTTTTTGAAAATCCCGCCACCCCACTACAATTATGCATTGCACACTGCCAACCCCCGAAAACTTCCCGGACAAGGTATCCGGGCTTGCCGGCATTGAATATGCATAGCTGTGCAGTTGTCCAACGCCAAAGTGGCAAAACTTTATTTCATAACTTGAAACAGATTACACGCACATACAACCGGAAGTGAATTAAATTTAGCGATGAGATCAAAGTAATGGATTTTTAACGAGATTGTAAAACAACATGAAAACTGAGAGACAAATTAATCCAAAGTGAAAATTTAAATGAAACAAGTAGGTACTCAGTCCTCATCCGATTCTTCGTCACGGGCCTTGCGCTTGTGCTTCTCTGCGATCTGGTTGATCAGGATCGTCCGACGACCCTTCGGAGCGAAGTTCAACATCCCTGGAATCTAAATAATTTTTTTATGAAGCGTTAGCAAAATTACCATGCGGAGTTGGCCCGGGCTACACTTGACCTCGTCAGAGACACCGCCATGTTGTCCTTTTGGCAGAGCTTTCGTTCGCTTGGGGGGAGTTCTTGACAGGGCCGAGCCCGTGGGGATAGCCGAAGGCGGCACCGCGGCCTTCGCTGCTCTAGCGTTGCCATTTGTCGCAACGGGCGCTAAAAGGCATTTTAAACGACACATGCTTATCAATACTTGGCATTTTATCCTTGCGTGATGTAGTTTTGGCTGGTGTATAGAATTCCTCGGTTTCATCGTCCTCCTCGGAATCAATGACCGCCTAGGATGATTCAGTGTCAAATTAAAAAACCACACCTTCTTTCGGACTGATCTCTTTGCAGTGCTGGCATTTCCTCGCTCGGTCGGCTTGACTTTTTTGGTGGCCTTCAAAGGTGTCGAAATGTTCTCGGCTTCCAATTCGGCATCTAGGTCCGCCGATCCACGCTTCAACGGAAGCCGCGATGAAGCGGCAGTCTTCGCCTTCAGAGGGCTGGTGCGAGAATTCTTCGTGGCATTGTCGATGATCTAAAAAACATCTGAGAAATAAAAGATTGAACCGACCTTGTAAATTTCGCCGAAATTGATGCCCTTCGCGTAATCAGTGCCCAGAGCCAGACGGAATAATGCCTTGATCCACGAGTCACAACCGGGCGTGAGCGCTTTCAGCTTGGCATCGAGGCTCTTCACGAAGACTTCTTTTTCCGCCATCACACGATTCGGATCATCCTCGTATTTCTAGAATACAATATTAGAAGATCGATTAACTGAACCTTCCACGGCAAATCACCGGTCAACCAGAAAACAATGTTGTAGAGCAAAATCTCCAAGTCACCACGATATGATGGCTGGAGACCACGGTGAGCGTCGAGTGAAGTGAAGATGGCCGTCCCGTTATGTGCTAAAAACGGTGAAAGCAATTGAAGATAAATACCTCGCTTCTTATCCGGTTTCTCCACGTTCGTAGCAGACATTCGCGCCAAGCCGAAGTCCACCAAGACAGCAGTCGAAACATCACGCGGATTTTCGAGTAATATATTCGCTGCTTTGATGTCAGCATGAACGTACTTCTAAATAAAATGTGAGTAGTTTAAAAACGTTTACCTTTGAGTGCATATATTCGAGAGCTTGCAGTATCGGGCGACAGATCTTCAAACAAGCTTCTCCGTCAAATGTTGAGGCCTTTTCTCGGGCTGCCTCCAGTGACGTCGCGTACTTTGGCATGATGAGGTACCGGTACTGTTCTTTCTTGTACTCGAAGACGCCAGAGCTGACGAGATATGGAAGTCCAAGCCTTTTCAGTCCTAAAAACAAATTGAGGGTAGCATGTGGACGCGATACCGTGCGTCTTCTTGTAAGAGTTGATCATGTCCGCCTTGAATAGCCGAAGGAAGACGTTGACTTCTGTGAAGAGGGGGCCATTCCCATTGGGCTCGACCTTGCAGCAGAATTCGGCACTACTCCCTTCCTTAAAATGCCAGTGAAATAAACAGAGCAAACGCGAACCTCTTTGCAAGTATAGATTCTTCCGAAGCCTCCAGTGGCGAACTGCTCGCCAATCGAGTAGTTTTTCTTCGTGCCAGTGTCGCGCAGGGGCGTGCCTTTCGGCATTAGAGGTGCCAAGGTGTGGAGAGCCGGCTTTTTCGGCGGCATCTGAAATGGATGTAATTATAACGAGAAAAAATAAAGAATGAATCGAATGTAATATGAAACCAATGAAAGCATAATGAAAGGTGCACGTATAAAAAAAGAATAGCAATGAGTGCACGAGCCGGATATCCTGAAATGAAAGAGTTTTACAAGAGAGGAAGTCTAAAGTTTTGGGACACACCGAGACTGGAAAAATCGATGATAAAATGCACAGCTGATACGTACGTGAAAATGGCTGACAAAGACGCTACGGTACTGGGCACGGTTTGCTAAAACGCACTAAATGGTCGGAAAACGAATAAGCGGTGCTTTGATTTTGCTGATTACGGAGATTTACTGTGCGCCGTCTCCGACGAGTAAAATTATTCATGTTCGGCTCGTTTCCATTTACCTTTTAGAAAAAGTTTTAAGGTTTAATTTTATTGCTTTACCGTCTTTTTTTATCATTTCAAACTACAACCTACAGCGCGATTCCTGCAGCGACTTTCGAAAGCGCTCCCTTCCCGCCGCCTACGGTACTTCCCCCACTGGATGGCCAGCCCCCAAAAACGTCCTGGCAAAATTTTACATTTTTCGCTCTCAACTCTAATTGTCGGCACATTGTTTACATTCGTTTTCGATAATTCTCGAATTTTACTGGTTCACGTTCCCCTTTTGCAGGGAACCATGCAGAACGACGCCGGAGAACTTGTTGAGCTCTACGTGCCGCGAAAATGGTAAGAATTTTAGTTAGCTTTACCTTTATGAAAGTTTATCTACCATTTGCCCTTTTATCTTTTATCTTTTATCGTTTGTTTTGGACTCTAGTTGTTGCGTGGGAATAGAGATGGCGCTATTTTATTTGTGATATAATTGGTCTCTTTTAGTTCGTCCTCGAACCGCATCATCGCCGCCAACGACCACGCTTCCATCCAGATGGATTTTGTCGACGTTGATCCCGAGACTGGCCGCATGATCCCCGGAAAGGTTAGAATTCGTTCCTTCTTTGGTATTTTTTCTCTACAGGTAACCCGCTACACGATCGCCGGCAGCATCCGACGCATGGGCGAGGCTGACGACTGCCTTCTTCGACTGGCCAAGCGCGATGGATTGGTGCCAGCTGACAACTAAATCGATCTTGTTGAGTTTTCCTCTATCAATAAACTGTTTACGCCTCAACCTGCACATTGTACACAGGACCTTGCTGCAGAAGAGGCTTACGCCGATGGATGAATGCCGCACTCATGGCCTAACGACGTGTACGGGCCAGCCTGTTTGCAGACCATTACATAAAATCGCTCCGCGTACCCGTCGATTGTTGAATCAGATTTTGAGCGTGTAGTGCTTTATGCTTGCGCGTTGGATTAGTTGTTGTTCTGTCGTGTGGCCAGCTTCGAAAAATTATTTGTTGATGTTTGGTAGCCAGACAGCTAGCCCGAGGGTTGCGTGGGCAATATTGGATTTGCTCTATTATGAAAAAGGTTTTCGAGGCTTTCGCTTGGCTGCATCGGCCCCAATTGACATTTTTGAAAAGGGAAAGAAGAGCTATCGTAGAAACTTTCGCTTTATTGAAAAGTGCCGCCAAAATTGCAGTTGTGTTTCTAAAGCGACGGGCGTTATTTGGTGTTCGTGCTGTCGTTGCTGCAGTTATGTTTTGAATTTGCCGGATCAGCGTATTTAGCGAGCTTCCAATTAGCGTCTCCCATCGGCTTCACCTGGCATTCATCCAGGAATGCACCAACCGGCCCTCACCCAGTTCCTGAATGGGATCCTTCACACACGGTCGGCGGCAGGGAATTCGCGGGTTGTCCGATTGGGATCTCCCGAAGAGCCTGCGGGTCCTAGAAACGAGAATCGAGGACTCAATGTCGGCCAATCTGTGGCATACATCTAGCGGCTCGTCGGAGCTGACCAAGCCGCGGGAAGAGGCTCTAGGATGCGCCGAATTACCGTAGGCTTTTGGTTCCAACTAGCAGCTATCCCATTTTTAGTTAAATTTACGTGATTCTGAGTACTTGCAGGTTAGGCAGGCTGTTGTCATGGTGTTGAACTCGCGTTTTATGGAACCTTACAAGTATCAGCAAATTGAGTTTCGATCCCTTGTTGATAATTGACTTTGAGCCAACTTTACTACATCATTTCCACGCCCTAGATATTAATCGGCAAAGTTCGCCCTCCCCCGGATGTGCTCCATCTACGGGGTCAAGGCGGCGAGCGAATGGGAGGCTGCGAAACGGCCTCTTGACTCGATTTTCCCTCGCGCCGACACTAATTCGCAGCGATCCCATCCCGAGTGGTGGTCATCGGATACCATTGTTGGCGATGCTGCTTATAGTATTTTGTAGAGTTACTTTTTATAGGCACCATGTTTTGCTTCGCACTGCCGTGCCAAACTTTTAGATAAAACGACCTATTCGATTTTGACATGGTCCCAAAGCACCGAGCGAATTGTTCAGGGCATTGTTTATCTGCGCATCAGCCGGTGGCTAGTATATCTGCATACTGGCGCAGCTGGCCAGCCGCTTTTTATAAACATCCACCCCGGGGGATGGTGGTGGGCGCAGCGCTTGAGAACGCCAGCTGCACTCGTTTTACCGCTACGGAGGTCAATTTTGCTTAGCGAGTTTAGTAGCTATTAGGCTGTACTGGCTGCAATTTTGAAGAAGTGAATTGTTTATAGCTGTCACTGAACTTAATGCCGCTTAACTTGAGATCTAAGTCTATTTCACAAATACTGCCTTACAAAAAATAGATTTTCGACCAAATTTTCCAATTTTCAGGCATTTTTCAAGCTGTTTTAAATAGTTTCCCGATTTCTGATAATATAGCTAAATTTGTTTCTTTTTTTTTCTTTTACGTTAACAGGGGGATCAACTTTTGTTTTGTCTTGTTGCTAATTTTACAAGTCTGATTAGAGGAAGGGTTTCAAAACGGCTTTTTACTATTTCTGAGCGAAAATCTATACTTTTGTATAGCTTCATTAAATTTTATCAATTTTAATTAAGCCATAAAAAAAATCTAGATTTCCGACCGAAACTTTTAATTTACAGTTTTTTAGAAATTAGGGACATTTTGAATTCCCTTCCGCACCTCTGTGCAAAATTTCAAGTCTATCGGATTTGAAATAGCAAAATGCCAGCGTGACCTTTTTTATTGGGGCACCCTGTAGTTAAATGCTACTAAAACCACGATTGTAATACTTGATGTTACATTACTAGGTATTTCTTGACTTATTGGAGCCCCGATCTTGAAAAAGTACCAATTTTAGAGTTATACCAGAGGGCTTCTCAGGAACAAGCAGCGTGCCTTTTCAAGCTAGAAGCATAGAAGAAGCCGGTTGACCCCCGGGCGTCGCTGGGGCCATATTTGATTCATCACCCCCGGGCGTGTCTGCCCATGGTTGTACAGTTTGCACGAACAACAGTGGTTCTGCATCGGTGACATTTATTCAGCGGCTCGTCCCCCCGTTCCCAGCCATAATGTTGCCTTTCCACCCGCAGTTTTCCCAGTAATGAGTCGGCTCGGCCCAGCCAGCAGCCGATCGAGCCGACTTCGGCCAGACCGGGCCCAAGTCCCGAGAGTCGATTCCATCGATCTCAGCCCCCGCATCGACGGACATTCCGAGTGGGAATATGCTTTTGTGTGGTCCGGGCAGGGAGAGGGTGCTGAAAAGGGCCGCTTGAAAACCGTCGTTTTCTAAAAGGTTATTATCCCCTTTTTGGGCGACGTTTATTGGGTTTATGGATGTCGTTTTTGGGCTCGCTTTCCGTGTACGCTGACTAAGTTTGAGTTTTAGGGCGTTTGGCTCCCGAAAAATAGGCCCGGAAGTCGATTTCTCATTTCGCTCTCCCTCTGCTAGCTTTTGAAGTCCATTATGCCTTTCTATTCTACATCTTTAATTTTATAATTTTCAAATTATCACCGTTTAAATTTTTCGCTTTCTATAAATGCCTTGAGTTACATAAATCCAGAGGCCATCCTTTACGATTTTTTGTAATATATATTGAGGCAGTGTTTCTAAGCTCTTTTTATATTCCTAAACTTCAAATCTATTGAAACCTTGATGAAAAAATGGCAAAAAATATCGAGTTTTCGACCAAATTTTCAAAAAAGGTATTTTCTAAGTTTTGAATTTTTCTTTTATCACTTAAATGTTGTTAAATTTTCGTCCCCCGATAATGCCCCCCCGATACTGCAAAAGAGCCTTCCAAGGTCATTAGCAAATCCGCCCAAAGCGCCGCACCCCTTTTTGGCGATAATGTTTTATCAGCAAAACTGTTAGGAGCGCGGGCATTACGTGATCTCATCATCACGCCCCGCCGGAAAGTTATTCGAATCGGGCAAACAGAACCGGGTGGTTGGAAGAAGAACACTTTGGGCCTGCCCGTAGGTGATGTGCAGAACGGCCTGAAGACCGGGAAGGCTTCTCCTTATCTCGCTTGGCACACATATTGGGCGTTGCCCTGCTGCAAAGTCCCCAGCGAATTTCGGCCGCCTTTTGGAGGTGCGAGAATGTTTTGGGAAGGACATGGTGACGATTTTATGAGTGGAAAGAAAGGAGAGAATTTTCGCAACAATACAGTACAAAAAAAGTTTTAGGTTTCGTTAGGTTGAATTAATTTAATGGAGCTTTTACCTTATCGGTGGGGGAGGTTTCCCTATAAGTCCAAGTTTTAATTTTTAATAGTGTTTTTAGTAAAATTTAGCTAGCTTTTAAGCAGACAATCTATTCAAAAAGCTTTTAAAATTTTTAAAACATTTGGAAATACTAGTAAATACTAGGTAGTAAAGCAATTTAGACATGGTTCCTTGATTTTTATTAGACGAATTAGATCCTAAGGTAATTAAGCTTGGGATTCCCTTCGGAAAATTTATAGAAAAAAGCTATAGAAAATTTTTTCACCTTTGAAAATTGTCTTTTTAATAAAATTGGCATTGTTAATATATCTTGTCATGTTCATTTTTGAATATTAAAGACGAGCAATCGAGGCGGATTGCTACGGAAAGCTTTTGCTTGCAGGCGAGGAGGCCCCCCGAGCGAGCGCCTAGTGCACATTTGCCAGGGCGATAAGCGAGAGCACACAAATCCTTCGTCCTTTTGAGGGGCTCGATCGGGCAGAAGGGCCTTACTTTCTTTTATTAGAATTTTGTAAAACTAATTTATAGAACTGGCCTGTCATTTTTAGCCTGTTTTTAGTCGCCGTTTCGTCTTCAGCGAAAAGTCTAGACTTTCTCAGGTCCTTAAAGGACAAAATCGATATTTGATAAATTGCAAATTAGAGATTTAGATTTACGACCGAATCTGGCCATAATACCGACATTCAGGGTGACGATAGCTGTAATACCGACAACAAACATCCCGGTAACGATAATATCGACAACCTAAACCCCCAATCCAAAATGCCGACAGGCCAAAAACAGACACACTTTTGGTATGCCGATACTTTGGCCTGCCAGAGTTCCATTGTACCTGTCGGTATTTTGAGTGTCGGTATCTTGGGTGTCGATATTCTGGTTTAGGCATTTTCCTGTCGGCATTTGAGCGTGCAGGAATGACAGCCTTCGGGGTTTTTGGCTGTAAAAATCGGAAAAATCGGTATTTTGGCCCACGAGGTTTTAACTCTCGGCATTTTGACTGTCGGGATTTTGATTTTCGGCATTTTCAGTGTCGCGAGTTTGGCATTTAGCGAAAACTCGAATCTCCCCCCTCATGCCCATCCCAATTCCGGCACACGGCTGATTCGATTTTATTTGTTTTGGCTGCCCGAGCCAAATAATCCCCATCGTCGCCCATTTTGCAGCATTTCATTGTTCCGGGTTGTCGGATTTCGTTTTTGTATACGAGATCCTCGGGGTGTACTTTTTCGGCGGGGATGTTTTGGCTTGAACGTCTCCAAGACGTCGTGCATCCAATTTTTGCTCTTTAGTGCATTTATTTTTAATTTCGATTGCCGAATTCTCCATATTGACCCGTTTTCCTACGATTTTTGCGTTGAAATCCGCTTGTTTTATTTGAGAAGGAGAGAGAGCGAGCGAGCGAGAGAAAGAGGGAGAGGGAGAGAGAGAGAGTGCAAAGATGAGTGCGACTTAGTCTAATCGTCCATTTTAACAGAAGCCTTATCACTTTTCATCTAATTCCAGCCATAAATTCCTCGTATCGGGACCCTGTTAAGCCAAAAATCCCCAAATTCTAGACGCTAAAACGCTTTCAAAATCTATGATATTAATTTCTTTGCTGTTCGAGTGCGAGAGAGACAGAGAGAGTGAGAGAGCGAGAGAGAGAGAGAGAATCTTTCGAAGCTTTCCTTCCCAAACCCTTTACCCAATTTTTTGCCGAGCTATTCCGTGAATGCAGTAGGTGATGCCTGTGACCGTGGCTAATCCCCTTGGTGTGTTACGGTCGAGGCGGGCAGCGCCCCCGCAATTAGTATAAACCGGCGTAAATTCAGGTTTTGCGCGCGCGGCAGCGAACCGTTTGCCCCGGTGTGCACTTTATTGGTGTTGCTGATGGTGGTTGCTGTGTTTTTGGAGTAGGGCCAGCCCCGCACACAATTCGGCGTCTAAAGGATTGTCGCGTAGTTGTCGCGTGCCTTTAGGGCCATGTAATCCATTACGCAATGCAAAGGCGGGCGCGTTGCGTGTCGCGGAGCCTGTAAAACCTATTGGAGATTAAAAAGATTAATCGATCTAGAGTGAAAGGTAGTTTTCCGGCAGATCCCTTTCCATTACTTTCCGCTCGATTCCGATTCCCCTGACTCGCATTCCAGAAATTCAGGGGCGGCTGTTCAAATTCGGGACCCTCGGAATTCCGGTGTGGAACCTAGAGCGGCAGGGGGACAACCGGAAATCATTGGGATTCCGCGAGACGCCGCTGCGTACAGGGGAACTCGCGGAAAAAGTGGCTCTATGGCGTTTAGCGTACAGTGAAGCACTACGTTTTTTTTGGGTATAGAAACTACGGATTTTTGAAGAAATTTGTAAGGGTGACGCGATATTTCGATCGGACGCGTTGCGGCTATTTTTATACGGTTTTTCCTGTCGCAGTGGCGGCACTAAAATGAAGCAAGGCGGCGCGTTGCGGTCGCGTTGCAACCATTTTTAGCAGCGTTTTTGATGCGGCCATTTTTTCACTTCCGCATCCCAGCTGCTGTAACTCTAGGCGGACGCGTCACCGTCGCGTTGCGTCTGTCGGCGCTTGGCTCCCAGCTCTCAGGCACAAAAATGAAGCCAAGTGCGTTGCCGTTGCGTCGCGTCAACTTTCTGCATCGTCTTTTGACACCCAGAAACTTAGAATGTTCCCTATCTGGCTAGCTCTAGGCCATTCTGCAAACCCCGAAAAGCCCGCGGGGCGCACCCCAGCCCAAATTCGAAGCTTGGCAACCGGGAAAAAGAAAGGAGAAGCCCGGCAACTCCCGGGGCCGATGCTCCCCCGCCTCGGTTTTGGTCGCTTAGCGCTTCCCCTCCAGCCCGACACCCACGCCCCACCCAAAATTCTGTGGCGTTGCTTTGTCGTTGTTTATGCGCGGGACTTGCTTCCATTTTTTTCAAAAAAAAAACTACTACGGCGAGTTCGAGCCGTTCCGGGCCTGGTTTCAAGTTTCTAAGGTTGAGGGAATCGTCCATAACTTTAATAACTCTTTTGGAGCTTGTTACGCTGCGCTTGAAACATCTCGAAATAGTTCTAAACTTTCTGAGTTTTATCGGGTTTTTTAGCACTTTTTAGCGGCCAATTTCTAAAAAATGCTTTTTCCGACTCCTGTTAAAGGTATCGTTCAGTTTCCTCGATTTTCCGCGCCCGCAACACGCAACGCGTGCGCCCTCTTTTCTATTACGTAATGGATCTCGACCGTTCCATACAACGTATGCGTCGCGTGTTGCGACTGCGGCCGAATCCCTAGGATCCACCTCCTTTTCGCCCTTTTAATTCGTTGAATTGAGATTGCTAGTGTTGAAAAATCAAGAAACTGCATCTTTAAGTAATTTTTGGCAAGTAGACGACCAACTCTTCGAAGCCGTTCACGTCTTTCTAATTTCCATTTTCTCCGTCGGCAATTGACCTATTTTTAGCGGCTCCCCCAAATTTCAATTACCCAAAAATCGGGATCAAAAAAAAATTCGAAACTGGGTGCTAATTGGTATCGAGCCCACTGGGGGAAACCTGCAATTTCGGGTCGGTGATTTAGCGGGACCCTTTTTGGAATTGCTCTCTCTCTCTCTCTCTCTCTCTCTCTCCCTCTCTCTCTCACTCTCTCTCACTCTCCCTCTCTCGCTCCGGCTTATTCCCGATTTTTGGGCACAAGCATCCGGTGGTTGGCTTCATCCCCTTTTTGGTCGGCAACCGGCAAAAAATGGCGCATCCGGTGGGGGTTCGATTTGGTCAGCTTTCAGACGGTTTTTACAGTGAGCCCAGGAACCTGTTTGATCAGTTTGTTCGGAGGGTTGGCTGGTTTCTTTGAATTCTCAAAATTTTCGGGGTTCCCCTGTTTTTTTTGGGGTAGTGAACTTGGGGGTTCCACGCCGCATCAACGGGAATTAGTTTTTCTTGATTTAACATTTAAATCTTCCAGAATTTCAAGTTCATTACGGGTGGTAGATCACACATTAATGGGAGCCTATCCACCGCAGAGTTAAAAAATGTTTTTGTAGGCCCAGAACCCGAACCCTTGTACACTTTTTACTCTTTACGATTCGCTAGTCCGTACCATTCCTCTTTACACCATTGTACAGCTGCGGAAATGCTTTCGAACCGCAGTAATCATCCCGAATCCGCGGAAATACGTTTTTTGTTTTTGGCTCTTTAGCATTATCGGGGGGGGGGGGCCCGAACGGGACAGCTAACGTTCTTTGTAGTCAATTTTTCTAAGAGAAATAGAGAAAGTGTTTCTAAACTGTTTTTTTTTATTATTTTTAGGCGCAAATACTTTAAAAGCAAATTTAAAAAATACAGCAAAAAAGGGAATTTTCGGCGTAAAAATAGACGATTTTCGACTACAGTCTTCCAATTTTTTTATTTTTTGAAGCGTCTAACCACGTTTTTGTTTAGGTTTACAGTATTTTCGTTAATTATACATATGGGACCTTGCCAATTGTCCAAGAAAGGAGCGTGGTCAGCGGTCTGGCCCGAATGACCCTTTAAAGGGACCGTGCCGCCAGGGTTCAACGACCGAATTGGATCTCAAATTTCGATATTTACTATGTTGGATCGCTCGAATCGTTTGGGCCAGACTAATCGGGGCGGTTCCCCCCTTTTTATTCTCGACAGTCCTGGCTGTCGGGATATAGGGTGTACAGATGGGGTGTTGGCCCAGCTGCATCTATCTCTCCCCCCACCCAAATCGAGGGGGAAGAGCCGATCCGCCAGGATTCAAATCCCCTTCTCATCATTGGTGAGGCTAGAATCTATATAACCGTGGCTAGAATCCGGGCTGTATTTTGCTTTATTCTATTCACGCATTTTTAAAGGGCTTTTCTTGAATATTTCTTAGAAATCTTTTGGCGCAACTTTTAAAAATTCGGCTGAAATTGACTGATCATCATTTTTACAGTTTTATACATAATTTTGTAGCTCTAATTTGCACCCTATTTTTTAGAAATTTCGCAGCCGTATGATCGATGTTCGCCGAGATAAGGGCTAACAATCGTAAGAGCTCGATTTGTGGATGCTGTTGGCGCTAGAAATCGTGAAATCTGAGTGTATTTTAGCAACGTTATAGCCCCAGAAAGTTTCCCGACTACGCAACTTTCCGCGTTGACGGTGCTATATTTAGACGTATTAATGGATTAAACTAAATTCCTCAAGAGTTTTGCAATAGCAATGGATAGAACTCGATTTCTAGATGTTGTTAAACCCAGAAATCCTTAATTTTGAGCCAATTCTAGCAAAGTTATAGCCCCAGAAACTTTCCGGACTACGCAACTTTCCTCCCGGACGTTCCCATTAACATTATACTGCCGTAACGCAAACGTAATCCGGGCATTTTCCGCGATCTGTTAGACCGTGATTATTCCCATGGTCTGCCATAACAGTGTGCTGATTTGCATAAAGGCTTTTCTGCTACTGCCTGTCCTCCCCCAACAATTGGCCCATTCCCACCCATTTCGCAATGAGAGGCCCCCGGGTTCTCACCTCCAAATAGTGCCATTTAGCTACCGTATACCGATTGAGGGTTGCTATTTAGACATCAACCATGATTTCTGGAACTTATTGTGTTTTTAAAAGGGTTTGGAAGTCTGGAATTTTCGAAAATCTCGAAAATTCGACGACCGTGTAGATTTCTGACTGCAGGGTCCCTTTAAAACAGAATATATGTAAATTTTGAAGACTTTTCGATCTTTTTGGATCGCAGAAGTATATTTTTCCGGGACTGCAAACTGTAAATTTGCTTAAACGTTGTAACTTAAACCCTGGAAAAATCCTTTAAATCTCCTAATTTATCGATCCTTTACAGGTTTAGATGTTTTTGACGCGTTTTTCATACAATTGCTACCAATTGCGAATTTTTTTTGAAAGCTTACTTATTTAATTTTCAATATTTTACTTTTTCAGGGTAACTTTCCTCTCGGCGAGATGGACGAGGAATGGGGTGTGCTGAGGGAGGATATCCTGTTTTCTGCGGTTGCCGTCGGGAATGACGATATCGAGGTTAGGATTTTGGCTAGCGAAGGGATCCTAGCAAAGGCAATTTGCGGATGCAGCAGTCTAGCAAAACGCCTGCTACTTCTGTAACAAAGGAATTGAAGCTAGCGATGCAGGGGAAATCTTGCAGTGGCAATAAGACGATGAGTGGGACCGGATATCAGAGAAAATTTGGGAATTCACTAGATATTATAATAACGGTGCCCAGAAGAGTTAGAGTTAATAATAACGAAAAAAACCTACGGAAAAGCTTGCTAAGGGCAAGGAAAGTACTCCCTGAATTTCCTGAAGTGTTTTATACCCTTTCCGACGATTTTTGAACTAAAAAGCGCCCCAAAAACCTCTTTCCGCTCAGAACATGGCTGCCTTCTATCCAATCAGCCTCAGATTTTTATCACCGATGGGGATGGCTAAAAACTATTTTTATGGAAGTTTCCAGCCAAAAATATAGTCAATCAAAAAAGTTATGGCTATAAACCCGTTTTCGGGAAACCCAGTCGGGGGATTTGGGGGCCCTTACGCGATGGAAAGCGTGCATGGTTTTGCCCCGTCGGTCCCTCACCCCTGGGGACGCCCGGCCATCTTTCCAAAGGTCTTTAATTTTTCAAACAGGAATTGCTATTTCGGGAGGAACGAAACGATTTGGTGATTCGGCGACCTTTGATAATTTCCGCTTAATCAGACATTGCCAAGGCGCCAAATCATCAGCCATATTCCCCTTGGTGAATCACCCAGAATTCTTCTGATATTTTTCATATCAGAAAATGACGTATCGGAGCCGAATCATCAAATTTTCGAATACCGTAACCCTCTGCTGTTTTCAGGCCGATCACGTGAAGTGTGAACCGTTGGAGACGTTGGATGATACTTCGGGTGAGTATTGCGAAGAGAAGTGAACGTTCGGCGGACTGTCCCGGAATGGCCCTTTTGCGTAATTTATCAGTGGGCCGTTCGCGTAGAGACAAAGACGGAAAAACGGGGGCCATACGCCGGGAGTCCGTGATTTTTACAAGATAACGATAGGGGGCGAATAAGCCGACCTGAAAGGCGCCCGATTCGCCGAAGATCCGGTTCTGCAATTTGCAGCCTGGGGTAAGTACGAAAAAACGCCGAAAAATCGATGGGAATGCTGAATGTTTTAAATACGATTTTCTAGAACTTTAAACCTGAAACTTTTGAATTTTCTTTTAATCCCAAGCATCATCATTAATTATTTCGATCGGTCTACAATCTAAAAACCGGGCTTTGGCATTATCGGGGGCGGGGGGTATTTTTTCTTGTGATTCGAATTTTCGTTATTCCTAGACCTTAATAATTTCGATTGAAAATAGAAAACAATCGATTTTCGACAAAAATTCGGAATTTTGACACTTTTTAAAATTTTTCGGTAGTTTTTCTATTTAAATACAGTGAAATTTTATCAAAAAAGTTATTAGGCGGTTAATATCACCTTACAAAGCGTTTCTGGAGCATAAATAAATCCCCCCGATAATGCAAAAGCGCGGTGATTTGGCACAGGATCAGATTTTAAGCGCTTTGGGATCTTTAACGTATCGTAGCTTAAGGTATATCAATTTTTGAAGCTTCCCGGTCCCTTTAAAATCTTGCCCTATCATTTCCCGGCCTTCCAAAATTTCCGCGACACTACTAGGGGCTGCTAGTGGAAGGGGGGAAGAAAGACAGAAGAAAGAAGGGCTAGCATCGCGTCCCCCTCCTGCTCCTCTTTCTATTCTAATCAAAATTGAGATAAGGAAGGGAGGGAGAGGCGATGCCCATCCCCCCGATCAGAATAAGGCTTCTCCCTTATTCCATCCCCCTTCTACCTATACAGTAGTTTTCCTAAAGTCTGACCGGGCTACCGTAATTCGACCTCTACTCGATGACCTCAGTCGGTTTTGACGAAGAAATGTTCCACCCAGGCACCCCGGAATTCAAGGTGTTCGACTTTGTCGAGCACAAACCGCTTCCGATTGCTGGGTGGGGATTGCGAGTGCCCGGTGAGTGGTTGTCTTTAAAGGGGCTTGGAAGGCAATCGAGCTCTAAGGTTGGTTAGGTCTAGACAGTTACGTCTACTCCTTATCTTCTAGGTTAAAGGGCCGGAAAGCCCCAAAATCGACCCTGAGCGTCGACTAGGTCTAAGTTGCGCTTTACTGCAAAATCCGTTTTATCCCGCTAGACTAAAGGGGTGGAAGCCAATAAATCGATCCCGATGGCCACTAGGCCTAAACTCGCTGCTAAAATTCATACCACCCATATACTCTAAATGGACCGGAAAATCAAAAAAAACCACCCCGGCGGTCGACTAGGTCGAGACGGTTACGCGATCTTTGAAAATCCGTCTCATCTAGATAGGGTCAATGGATCGGAAAACCCCAAAATCTACCCCCATCGACAAGGTCTAGACAGTTACGCTCTGCTAAAAACCGTTTTACTTGATCATCTTGATAATTTTAAGTAAAAGATAGGGGTACCTTTCCAAATTTAAATAAATTGTACCCGTGTTTTGACACGCCGCGTAGCTGTCGTGACCTAGCCGAATGAAGGGGTCGATTTGTCGACGCTCGGGTTCTTGAATCGTGCCAAGCGTCGAAAGTATTTTGCGGAGCTTTTTGAGGATAACACTAATGATTCGACGCAAAAACCGCTTGGGTTACTTGCCCAGTTGGGAATTCTGGGGTCCCATGGCCATGGACTAGCTCCGGGTCCAATCCGCAAAACAAGTGCTCCGGGCGGGGGTCGAGCCCGCATCCTATTGAGCTACCGAAGCACGCGGAATGCCTCTCTCGGGGCAGCTATCCATGCCGGCCCCTCACATCCAACCGCCCGTATTCACCATTTTTGGCTAGCGACCAAACTCTCGAGGATTTCGCTGCCGTAACAATCAAAAATCGGACCTTATTTTTCCAGATTTCCGACCAAAAATAGCTATTTTACGCCTAGGTTTTTATGGCGATTTTCTTTTATGGCTCTTCCAGGTATCTGCCGCTCCCCTAGCATTCTGACCTCTGGAGTTCGCCCTTTCGCCCCATAACTCGATGCTTCCCCCCTGACCGCCTTTTTAAAGACGCGGCCTGGCCATCCTGCGAGGCTTAATGTCTTCCTGCCCTCCGCTTGTCATAAATTGCATAATCTCGGGTGGATCGATATTTTGTTGGGGTTGAATAGGGGAGATAGGGCCAGCAAAAGCACTACCGGCGCCTTCGTCAGGGCTTGAGCCTAAAAAAGAAGGGGCTTATCAAAGTCGGAGGCATACAGAAACTCGCTTGGAGGTTGGCCAACTTGGGTGCTTGGAGAGTTAGGCTTAATTTTCAAGGCGTGAAGTAAGGTTTAGCACAAGGCGTGGCTTAGGCTTAGATTAGGCTCAGGCTCAGGCTTAGGTATATGCTTGGTTACTTGTTTAGGCTTAGGCCTCTGGTTGGCCATGCTCGGGTTAGTACTATGTAGCATTAAAGGAAATAGTAATGAATACCTACGGATTTCCTTGTGCACTAATCCATTACGCACCTTAAAACCTACGACTTTCCGCTAAAAAGGGCCAATTGGGTCGTTAGTAAGCTCTCTCTCTCGCTCTCTCGCTCTCGCTCTCTCTCTCTCTCCCTCTCTCTCGCTCTCTCTCCCTCTCGCAATATTTGTACTTCTTTATCTCTTTCAGCACTTCAAGGGCATTCCCCGACCGCCGCGATTCATTTATTTTATTTGTTTAAGAGTAGTAGTCTGGCTGTGAGCATGGCATCTGGGCGATAGTGTCTGATGAGGCAATTTGAAACCGTTGGGCCAGAAATTAAAGACACGGGGAAGCGACTAGAGCTCTTCACCCTAGCTCAGTCGGTAGAGCGTTAGTTTTTCAAGCTTAGGGTCGGGGTTCGAACCTTTTAGCTGAATCTGTTTTGACTTTTGCTTAAATGTAATGCTATTATATTTTAGTATAACATTCTTCTTAAATTATGTGAAAACATAAATCAGAAGCCCTAAAAATGCCCTGACTTCTTTTAGCCGGCGGTCCAAATTTGGAGGTGCTGCCGTAAAACAAGAGGGGCTTATCACTAGAAGGAGAAAGATTCTGGGGGCTGCAGTGAGATAGTTGCGACGGGCCGGTGCTCAATTTTACACCCCAGGCCTGTTGACGCTGATCTCTGCCTTGTCAAAATATACATAGAGACGACTGGGTTGTTACGCAGAGTTTACGACGTCTCTGGAAAGAACTTTGGGGCCATTCGGACAAAGAGCTGGGACGGTTTTTTTAAAGGATAGTGACAGAAGAGAGGCCAGAGAGAGAGAGAGAGAGAGAGGAGAGTAGGAGATCAGTGAGAACAGAGGAGAACAGTGCTTAGAAATAGCCCTAGATGAGTGAGGTGCAGAGAAAGAGCGAAAGAGCTTGATAGTCATACTCCCTTTAAGCCAAGAAGCCAAAACCTATCATTGTTAGCAGCTAAATAAGGAGCGTGAGAGCGAGAGAAAAAGTTACAAAACCTTTTAAACGAGTCCAGTTTCAGATTACCACGGCTCAACCTCAGTCTCCCCGTCGTCCAGCTTGTCCTCCCCATCAGATATCAAGGTACAGTATTCTGACTCCATAAATACACGCTTTTAGACGGACTTCGGCGCCGAATTCTACTCGCCACTTTGCGTGAACCCGTTCTCCGGAAGCGCCTCCTTCCTCCACTCGCCGGCGAGTAGCAGCAGGTATGAAACTCTAGCTGGCACTGTCCCTTTAAAATATGTTGATTGGGTATCCCAAATACGGTAAAAAACAGCGTTTTTAGCAGCCCGTTCGGATTTCCGATACAAAATGGGCACCACGTTGGATCGGCACAGGGATCGTTGCCATCGGTAAGTGGATTTTGATGCGAGAGAGAGAGAGAGTGAGAGAGAGCGAGAGAGCGAGAGAGGGAGATAGCGGTAGAGAGCGAAGAGAGTGAGAGAGTGAGATAAAATTTTATCATATGCAAATTTCTGTTTTTTAGATGTGCGACAGCCCCCTACCGCCAGTTTCCCACTTTTCTCAGCACACCCAACACGCCCAGGGCCAGCTCCATCCAGGTATTTTTTTGGGAGAAGGAGAGAAAAAGAGAGAGAGAAAAAGAGAAAACGAGCGAGATTGAGAGAGAGAGAGCGAGAGAGAGGGAGCGAGAGAAAGGTTCCGATCAAAAATCCTTAGTTCAAGCCTTCCCTAACTTTGGGCGCAACGGTAGCACGCATTTCCGTCTCTGTCCACAGTACATCACCATAGTTGACTCGGGGTTTAGCGGTTAAAGGGATAAAGCCCGGAAATCACAAACGAATTACGGCGTATGCAAAAGCACTAAGAATTTTTCCCATCACCTCTATGTATTTGCAGCCGGCATGCTTCCGGTTGGGATGGGCGGCGGCTTCTTCATGTCCCCACAATTGCACCACCAGCCGATGCGCCACCATCAGCCGTACGAGTCGAAGGACGACGATTCTTCCGAGGAAAATGGTAATTTTTGATGTTTTTGGTTTTGGGAATAAGTTTTTGGCACTGGCACGATGGTATTAATCGTAAAATTGGGAGAGAGAGAGCAAGAGAGAAATGCAAATTTTAACTTCGATTTTTTAGGCCGATCCCCATCCCCGCCACTTTCTGATGGTGATACCGAAGGACTAACAGCCCTCCAGGCCCAACACCGATCACGCAGCAAAATGCACGAAATGGCCGTCCGCCAGAAGCTGATCACCGACCAGGTAGGGTATTTTAAAGGGACTGGAAAGGCAAAAAACCGTATAACACCGTAAGCCTAAGCCAAGCCTATGCCAAACCTCGGCCAAGCCTAAGCCAAGCCTGAGTCAACCTAAGCCAAGTCTAAGCCAACCTAAGCCAAGCCTAGCCAAGCCTAAGCCAAGCCTAAGCCAAGCCTAAGCCAAGCCTAAGCCAAGCCTAAGCCAAGCCTAAGCCAAGCCCAAGCCAAGCCTAAGCCAAGCCTAAGCCAAGCCTAAGCCAAGCCTAAGCCAAGCCTAAGCCAAGGCGTATCGATATTCGATATCGATTTTACGCTACTGATCCATCCCTACGTTAACAGACCCTTTTTCAGGACGTCCGCAGCCACGGGTGTGTCCAGCTATCGGCAGAAGAGAAGCGAACCCTCGTCCAAGAGGGATACCCAATTCCCACAAAATTCCCGCTGACAAAAACTGAAGAGGAAGCGCTAAAGATTGTCAGGCGCAAGATCAAGAATAAGGTTGGTTGACGGGGAAAAGTTACTTACCTCGACTATCATGTCTTTTAGTGACGTTTCTAGAATTTTTTAGTCCTTTTCAATACATAGCGTTTCTAGCTCTCCGCGCAAGAATCTCGACGAAAGCGGAAGGAGTATATGGACTCGCTTGAGCAGAGGGTGCAGATATACTTTAGCGAGAATCAGGCTTTAAAGCATAAGATGAAGCAGTTGGAGGCGAGTACCTCCTCTCTCCCTCTCTCTTTCTCTCTCTCTCTCTCTCTCTCTCTCTCTCTCTCGCTCTCTCTCTCTCTCTCTCTCTCTCTCTTTCTCTCGTTCCCCTCTCTCTCTTCCTCTCGCTCCTCTCTCCCTCGCTCTTCTCTCTCTCTCTCTCTCTCTCTCTCTCTCTCTCTCTCTCTCTCTCTCTCTCTCTCTCTCTCTCTCTCTCTCTCTCTCTCTCTCTCTCTGCTCTCTCTGTTCCTACCTCTCTCTTTCCTTATCTCGCTCGCTCTCTCGCTCGCTCTTCTCTCGTCTCTCTCTCTCTCTCTCTCTCTCTCTCTCTCTCTTTCTCTCTCTCTCTCTCTCTCTCTCTCTCTCTCTCTGTTCCTACCTCTCTCTTTCCTTATCTCGCTCGCTCTCTCGCTCTTTCTCTCTCGCTCTCTCTCTCTCTCTCTCTCTCTCTCTCTCTCTCTCTCTTTCTCTCTCTCTCTCTCTCTCTCTCTCTCTCTCTCTCTCTGTTCCTTCTCTTTCTCTTATTCTCCTCTCTCTCTCTCCTCTTTTAAACTCCTATTCCAGATGTCCAACCGCGGCCTAATGGCTCGTCTCAAACAGCTCGAAGCCATGGTGGCCCCCAGCAACGCCCAAATTATCGATGACGGCATGGTGATGTAGATCTTCTACAGTACGCTGCACTACCCTACTGCAGCCCGCCACCGTACTCAATTTCTGTGATTTTTGAAACCCCCGTGAGCGTCGAGCGAGTGCGTAGCTGTGCGCTGGGAAAATTTTTTCTTTGTTTTTTTAAATGGGACCAGCGCTGACCCCCCGCTACGCGGGGGTTCAGCGCTGGCCTTCTCCCCCCACAATTTGAATTTGGGATTTGAATGCAAAATTTGGCTGAATTCCCGGTCGGCCGGTCGGGCGCACGGACATTAGAAATTTATATATAGTAGATCGTCGTGCTAGTGTAAATTTTGTGAATTATTTTCCCGAGCCAAGGGTCGAGGGTTCGATCCCCTGCGAGGTTGAATTGTTGCTTTTTGGATTTTGCCTATTTTTGGTGTCACTGTCCCTTTAAAAAACTCCCCCTCCCGCCGAAAGCTATGCCGACTCGCCCGACGGCCCGACCAAGGTCTGCTTGATCCAATGCTGGTATATTTATTGAACTTGAAATTGTTTTCAATGATTTAAAATTAGTTTCTTGATTTTCTATATTTTATACAGTATCTGTAATGTTATTGATATATTTTGATTTTTTGGAATTTCTAAAAATGGGATTTTTTGCGTTTTTTGATGCCGGGAGAGCAAGCTGTGATTTTCTATATATTTTTTATTCGATTTTTTCGGCCATTTAAATTGTGCTTTTCCTCGGATTTTTATATTTGATTTTTATTTGATTTTTGTATTAGACGACGATTAGGGATTTTTAGCCGGGGCACATTTTAAAGGGACCGGCAAGGAAAGTTTTTTTGGCCCCCTTTTTTTTCTGGTGTTCTTTAAAAATTATTTGAACGTTTAAGTAATTCTAAAGATTCAGAAAAATGTTTCCGTTACTTTTCCCACTCATCTTTGCCTCTCTCTGTCTCTGCTGATCTTTTCTTTCGACTCCAAAATACACCGATTGACGTCGTTGCTGCTGCTGGATTTTTTTTGGAATTACGAAAACAATTAAAACATATGGTTCTTTCGTATTTTTTGATATTCTATTTTTTATGTAAAAGAATAAAGGTTTATACTGGGATTTTCGTGGTTGTTTTCTATAACACAAAAACACGGATTAAATTAAGAGCATTTAAAGTATACATGGGTCGACGCTTGCATGCGCCGCATAAGCGTGGCTGGCCACGCTCTTCCGGAGCGTGGAGGACCACGCTTATGCGGCGCTTTATGCGTGCTTTTTCACGCGCGCGATTTAACTCCAGATGCAAATCAAAAATTTAAAGGATATATATTTATGATTTCGATTTGCAAAAATGAATTGCCGAAACATAACTATCAGGGTCATCTTTAAATTTTGATGAATAAACAAGATAGATCGACATTCAACTTCTTGTTAATTAAATTCTCGAAAACGGATCGATTTTTGCTTTCATGTCCCTAGGAAAACTTTGATTTTGCATTTTTAGAAGCTTTGCATAAGCGTTTCCGGAGCGTGGCGGGCCACGCTCATTTCGGCGTGGTTTATTAAGAGGCACGCGCGCCAGCGTGGCTCTCCACGCTCCGGAAGAGCGTGGCCGGCCACGCTTATGCGGCGCATGCACGCGTCGACCCATGTATAATTTAAAGGGGATGGGAGGGGTTAATTCTTAGGCAGAGAATCAGAATAGATGCAGAGTGTAAGGCTTTTTAGTCGCAACTAAATTTCGTATTGTTAAAGGGAAGGGACAGTAAAAACGTAAAAAGCTTCATCGATTAGGCCGTGAAACTCGGGTTTCGAACCGATTACGCGAGGCAATTCGGTTTTCAGAGGGACAGGGACGGTCAAATTTAGAAACCCTTAAGCGATTCCCTGACTTTCCAAACCAGACGCGATGTAATTTGGTTTTAAAGGGACAGTGACACTAAGGACACGGAAACGCGTAACCGATTACGCTAGAAATTCGAGTTCGAGGCAGAGGCCGTTCCTTAATGTTTTAATTGCTTTGTAAAATAAGGGATTTAAATAAAAACATGGTTTTGAAAACTGTTGCAAATTCGCCGTTTCAAGGGCTCTCGAATGGTGTAACTCTCATTCCGATCCGATATGTCTGCGGCGAGTTAGAGGGTGGTGTTTTTTTATTGGACGGTGATATGGACCGGAACCGGAAGTGAAAATCGTCATTAGCATCGGAGAAATTAACATAATTGGCCAGGTCCCCGCATCGCTAGAAAACCAATCATTCTTTCGAGATGAACGTCTTCCATCTGGTGCTGTGCTTTGCTGGGCTCGGTATGCAAATTCTAATTTTCTTCCAAATTCAAATTAGTTGCTCATGCAATGTCGGCCGAGCCGGGGAAATGCGAGGCGGGCTGGTTCACGCCGGAGCGAGAGGCCGAGGTAAGCCAATGCCCTCTCCGTCACTCACTCTCTCTCTCTCTCTCTCGATCTCTCGCCTCAAGCCAATTTCACTTTTCCAGATCACCAAATGCCTCATCAGCCAGCTGGCGCGGCACATCTTTGAGCAAAAGGAACTCAACACTACCCAGGTATCTTTTTTGGATTGACGGAACTGAACCTCTTCAGGATGCCGCCCAACTCCTCTCCGCGTCGAGGGCCCTGCGCCAGCGCATGATCTGCCGCTACCCGGACGTCGTCAAGGCGTGCCCGTGCTCGGCCGAGGTGTTGAAGGAGCTGCGCGAGGAGGGCGTCTGCCGCCACAACTTCACCGGACCCTACTTGCCATGTAGACTTGTCCTTAAATTAGCATACCTTATTTTTTCTAGTCGGCAGCGGCAGCGAGATCAGCCGATGCGCGCGCGTCAACACGGCCAGTGATGGACTATTTACGGTAGGTACTTTTTACCTGTTCGCAAGTTTAAGTAACGCTGCTACGCGACGCTACGTAACGCTACGCTACGCCACGCTACGTAACGCTACGTTGCGCTACCGAGCGCTACGTAACGCTACGTAACGCTAGTTGCGCTACCTAACGCTACGCAAAGATACGAAACGCTAAGCGGCAATTCATGCTAACCCCTTTTCCTTAGGTCGGCCGATGCGTCAAGGAGCAAACCATCAACGCCATGATGCACCATTCTACCAAGATCCCGGCCGCCGTATGCCCATCTTTCCCGACTCATTCTTGTTCATCTTCTAGACCCTCCTCAAGTCGTACGAGACCCGCCCGGAGCTGCGCTTCCAATGGATTTGCGAGTCAGTCGAGATGTTCAGCTACAATTTACCGGTATGAATTCAGCGCGAAGGTCGAGGTGAACTGCCCGTGCTCGGCGTGGTGCTGCAGCAGGTCGACTACGGATTCTGCCGGTTGACCGCGGGGAACCAGATGCAACGTATGGGTGCTCAGCTACGCTTCAAAGTCTGAATTCAGAGCAAATCGCCCACCGTTGTCTCCTGAATCCGGTGGTGCTGCAGCGGGCCCGCAGCTGTGATTGGATGTATCCATCACATCCATTCCAAAAATCACAAGACTACCGATCACCCTGGGACTGCAGGTAGAGAAGAGCTGGCTCTACCGAAAATATCTTTTTTTTAGTGACTACATCAAGTCAATCGAGTGCAAGCGGCTCGTGTTCGACGCCTGCATGCCGGGCGCCGGCGACGAGTACGTGCGGCTGTTCCTTGATGGGGTGAGCTTGAGTTTAAGCCTAAGCCAAGACTAAGCGAAGACTAAGCCAAGGCTAAGCCAAAACCTAAGCCTAGGCTAAGCCAAGGTTAGGCCAAGCCTAGCCTTTTGTACCTTCTCCTTTTCAGACTGATCTCGAGCGCCCCGCCCACAAAGTGTGGAACATCTGCGGTGGTCAGCTGAACTTCCCGGCCTCGTTGTTCAACCCCGCCCATCGCCTCCTGCCCGCATCGATCCATCCACCGTCTGCGACTTTGACTGCCCCGTCCTCGGCAAGGTCAGCAACTTCTGAACTTCTTGAAAACGCTCCCAATCTCAGATCCCACCACTCGACTGCTTGGCCCACAAGACGCTGAAGGGACAGGCCCAGGCCGGGATGCTGCACCACGACGAGATCATCCACAGCGGACCCATCGACCTGAGGGTGATCGGCGCGACGTCGATGTGCAAGTGCGTTTTAGTGCTGGATTTTGTGGTTTAAAGGGCAGGCACGGCCGGTCGGGAGTTCATCTACAGCTCCAGTTTATAAATGGTATTTCAGCCGCTCGGCCGCCGAAGAGAAGACGCTGCTGACGTGCGGCGCGTGTGCCCAGGACTACTTGGAGATGTCCGACAAGGCCATGTGCAACGGGAACGCGATCAACCCGGATGGTATCGTACTTTTGACCGATTTCCGCTTTTGGCTTTACGATTAAGTAACTTGTCGAGATCTAGCATACCGAAAGCGTCGATTTTCGGACTTTTTAATCCCTTTAAAGTGGTTGAAGCTGGTTTTTTTAGTTGCGAAGATCACGGCCTGCCTGGCCGAAGACCCGCACCGAGCACAGCAGCTACGCGACACCTGCTGGACCGACACCAGCAGCAGCTGCATGTACGTGTCCATAGTTGTGTGGCGTACTCTACTGTACCCTAGGTCCTCGACCCGATACATCGCCTGCCTGCGCGACGAGCTCGACAAGAAATGCCCGGGTACTGCTGGCGCCTGGCAGCCCATGTGGGAGAAGGTAACCTTTTCGTCATATTCTTACCGTAATCCTCTCCAGGTACTCGACGGAATCGACCACCCGCTGCTCCGCGCATTCGACGTCAACCTGACGCGCTGCTTGGGGCTGGCCAGCGACAAGTCTCAAGTCCATTCCTCTGATCTGCCGCGTTTTCTGGTGAGTAGGCTTAGCTTTGGCTTGGCTTCGGCTTGGCTTCGGCTTGGCTTAGGCTTGGCTTAAGCTACAAGCTAAAAAATTCTAGCCTGCCTCTTCCTTCTCCTCCTCGGTCTTCCTCCTCTCCGACGATGCCGAGCCGCAGAACTACGACGAGCGTGCCCTCTCCCGCAGCAGCTTCGTCATCCTTGCCGGTACGCGTTTGTAGTATCCTTGCGTTTCTGCTGTGTACCCGACCTGCAACGCCCCCTGTTTTAGTCTTGATCGCCTTCCTGTTCGTCTACGCCGTCTCCATCTTTGTCTGCTTCTGCTTCATTTGTGGAATCTAGTGAGTTGTGTACTTGTTGGTGACGCTGTCAACTTCCAGCCTCGGCCACGCCGCCCAGCAGCAGCAGGACCTCCGCGACGCGGACGCCGCCGTGGCGCGCCGTCAGGAGAAGTAAGGAATTTTGAGCACGACCGATACGAAATGCTTCGCTTAGGTACGTGGAGGCGCTGCGCGACGAGCTGCACCAGCGAGACGTTGAGCGGGCCCAGACGTCATCGAGGGCCAGCACCACGCCGGTAGGGTTTCTCTCTAGCCCCTCTTCTGTCTCTCTCTCGCTCTCTAGATTACGCTCTCTCGCTCTTTCTCAGTTACACTCTCATTCCAGTCCCGCTCCTCTCGCCGCCGCTCGAGCCGCACTCGCTCGTCCAGCCGCTCCCAGCGCCGCCGCTGATCGTCTACCATCTATCGATCCTGCCCTAGCTCGTCGATGAGCACCACCATCACCTCGTGCTCATCATCTCTAGCCCCCATCCCAAGCCCACATCGCCCCCAGATTTCGACCCGAGAAAGGGCCTCTCCTCCTCTTCGCCCCCCAGTTGTGTCTACATTTCTTTTTGTATTTTTTGTATTCGCATAAATCCTCTGTATTGGGCATACTGTGGTATTGGCATTGAAGCATTTATTGCATGATACTTGAAGACGAATTATCCAGCGTAACGTAACGCGGCTAATAACGTATCATACGTGGCTTCCCACGCTTGCCCTATCGGGTTCTTTTGCATTATCGGGGGGGGGGGGGTATTGATCTAGAAATGCCTGGTAACTTAATAGGAAATATTTGAATACTGTTTTCGTCAAATAAAACGATATTTTGACTAGAAAAACTCTCTTAAAACTATACAAAATTTTTCAAAGGTCGTAGGTTGGGTCAAAAAACCGCCATTTTTAGTCGAAAAATCGATGTTTTTTGTATTTTTCATGAAAATTTATGAAGTTTGTATTTTAAACAACAAAAACCGTTTAGAAACACTTCGCTATTTATATTTGAAAATTGTTGCCTAAAAAAAGAAAGTCCTCTGACGTTTGGACTTCTGAATTAAATCCTGTTTCGGATTTTTGCGATCGTTCGCTCCTTTTCCCTCCCTTTCCGCCGCCCAATTTCCGCTCGGAATTCGGAAATGCATGTGTTATTGGTGGGCGCTGTGGACCCCCAAGGGGAAGCGAAAGATCTATCCCATTTTGGCCAAATATACCTGCCGGTATTGGGGGGATAATTTCCGATGCTCCAGAATCTACTCCCCGATGCCGAAATACAATTCGGGGCCGTGCCTGAAAATCCCGAATTTCTGCCTATACTACAGGTATTGAGACGACGAAATGCTACTAATGGCGCCAGGGGAGTGCCGTTTGTCTTTCGGAGGTTGGTGACTCCTTGAGCACTGGTTTGTTAGCGGGGGTGGACTAGCTTTTCCAGCTTTCCAGGTTCCAGGTTTTCCAGAAATATCGATTTTTTTTTTGCGCCCGCAACACGCAACGCGCGGCCGTAGCGACGGCATCCTAACCAGTTATGCCATGAAACGTACGCGTTTCGCCTCGCCGTCCCAGCGAAAATTCCGACGTAATCCATAGCCAGAAAATCTAGAGTTCTGTCTTGCATGGCCCTTTAGGCAGTAAGAATCCAGCGGAAAATCCGGAATCTTGCAGATTCTACAAGCTTGACGACTTCCTGCTCGACTCGGAGCTGGCCGAACAAGTTCGAGGTGAGAGAGAAGCGAGAGGAAGGGAGAGAGCGAAAGAGAGCGAGAGAGAGAGAGAGAGAGAGAGAGAGAGAGGGAGGGAGGAAAGAGCGAGAGAGAACGAGAGAGAGAGCGAGAGGAAGCGAGAGAGAAGGGCAGAGAGAGTGAAGGAAAAAAGCGAGCTTTAGCGTATTATAAAATTGTTAATTTGCACTTTAAACCCCTGCAAAGATCCCCTTCAATTTTCCTCCTTTTCCTCGTTTCTTTGTTCTACTTTTTGGGCCCTTCTTCTCCTCCCTCTTTCCTTTTAGGGGACATTCGTCGTGAAAAATTTGCTTCCGCGTCCGGTGTAGAAACCTTGGAAGGGGTCCCTGGGGAATTCTTGGAACCGGAGATTTTTCCTTTTTAGGGCCGCTTTTTGCTCTTTGCATAATGGGACGCGTGTATTTTAGGCACAAAAATTTCGGGGTTTCTAGAGCTCCCGTCAACTTAAAACTGCCAGTTTCATCCTCAGGCCCAAGTCGAACGTCTCGAAAACGCCGCGTCCCCAGTTGGATAGTTTTATTGCGTGTCTACCCCTAATTAGCATCATTTTGCACCTGGCTCACGTCGGGAGGGGGAGGCAGAATTGGCCCTAAGCTTTGGGCCCTAAGCGGGGCACAAAAAAGGGACAGGAAAAGAGAAAAAAGGAAAAGGAAAAGAAAACTAGAGCGCAGCCCACAGCGGGGGAGGTGAGGGCCATTTCAGGTAGGATTTACGTGCCGTTTTTTGTGGCCCAGCTTTTCATGGGGTGCTAGGAATTCCAGGTTGTAACACTGGCCGATTCCACGTGGCTCCAAATTACGGTATGGGAACCGCGGTTTCAGTCATTGTACCTATCAAGATCCATTTAAAAATCTTTGCAAGCAGTTCACGTGAACGCATTGCGTGTGCGTTACGTGCATGATTTTATAAGAATTTTTATAATTTTCCCAAATCTTGAGAGAACCACTTGTCAAGGAGCCCTTAAAAATGGTGCCAGGCCGACGCGTCGCGGGTGCGTTGCGTGTGCCCCTTTTCTAGCGCTCTCTCGCAGCACGCGAAGCTGCAAACGCCAACTAAAAATATCAAATTTAATGCATCTTTTGACGTTCCCTCTAATCCCGATCCATGGAAACCGCCCCGCTCCACTGAACACCTATGGACATGCCATCCAAGGACCCCTCATAGGAGGCCATTATAGTGATCGTTATCCTCTTTTTTTTCTCGTTCCATCTCCTCTTCTGCTACCAGCCTAATGCCAAAAACAAAAAAAACGCAAAAACACTTATCCACCCCCACTTCGGGCTACACCTTTAGGAAAAGGATGATTTTTCGGGGAGCTTATGGCTGAAGTGGGTGCAAGGGTAAAGTGGGGGGATTGGCTGGGGATTACTTACGTGCTCCGTTGGATTTTATGATTTTGCAAGTTTTTGAATTGAATTTAACTCTCTGCTAAAAAATAACGGTCTGGAATTACTTGGCGGTTACGCTCTGGAATTATTCTTTCACCTCACCGTACAGTACGTTATGCTACGGTACGCTACGGGTCGCTACGTTACGCTACGGTATGCTACGTTATGCTACGGTACGCTATATTACGTTACGGTACGCTACGCTAAGCTACGACACGGTATACGTGACAGTGCAGGTTCCGTGCGAACGTCGCGATACGCCACAAACGGTACAGTGCGTAGGGTAGGGTACGATACCTCCTTCTTCCTGAAAGTTACGCTACACTGCGAAACGAAGATATACCATAGAATACGACAAAAATACGCGATCACAGATCCTGCATTTTCGCATGCATTCCGGCAACTTGTTCTAAAAATTTCGCTCACCGTTTCAATGCTTTGAAAATGCATTTGCTGTTTTTCTTTCTTTTTTCTTTCCTTAGCATCTGGGTCGTATTAACACGCCGCCAAATCGCAACCAGATTCCGAACTTTGACCCCAAACTTTCAGAAAATCTCAATTTTTTTGTTGTCTACTGGCCAGCCGCAAATTGGTAATTTTCTAGGGTTTGATTCGGGTCCAATTAAAGTCGAAATAACCTTTTGTCTGGACCATAATCCCGAGAGTTTCTGGGGACACTTTTGCTTTGACCGGTCTGAGGGGAGGGATAATCCGTTGTGGGTGGGGGGCGGGACATAAGATAGAGGGTGGGGGAGACAATCCCAAGATTTCTTGACTTCTACAGGTTCAATTCATAAATGTCATTTTTGTAGGGTTGTATTTTGTGTAATTTTAATTGGGTTTTGATCCCGGAAGCCACCGACGAATTCAGTAATATTGCAAAATCTACCAGCGATCAAAACTATAAAAAGTTTTGGTGTTTTCTTTTCCGACTAAGTTTTTGCCTTAATATCCTGGTTTTGTAAAAAATAAAATATATCTTTGCAAATGTTTTTATTATTACGTTACGCGATTTTCTGAATTTTTGTGAAAAGAAACTTGAAGCTTGAAAAGATTTTCTGGACGGAAATTCTCGAAAATTTAGTTTTTTTTAAGGTTTTGGAGATGATTTCTCTTTGAGATATCGTTAAATTTTACTAAAAAAATTATTTAAATATTTTTTGGTACCTTAATAGACATTTGTCAATTCTTCCAAGGAAAAATTCACTCCCCTCCCCGATAATGCGAAAGAACCGCCAAGCCTAATTTATATCGTTGTTGGATAACTTGACATATCGTAGTATTCCAGCTACCGTAATCCAAAAAAGGTATTGTTCGGTTTTGATGATTTATGATTTTTTATTCGCGATCCTATAAATCGGATAAACTCGATTTGTTTACTTTTCTTGTCTCTTTCAAAACTCTTTTCAAACTCAAGTCAGGAAACTCATGCTCCAGAACTTCCAAAAATCTCATTTTTGTGACGGACTTGCACCCACGTCAAATTTTGCTCTTCCCAAAAATCAGGGTTGATTGATTGGCGCGTAGTCGACGTTTTTGGTCCGTTTTTAGGCTCCCCGGGGAACATTTTGAACCGAGCAGCCCCGAGGGCGGTCACTTTTTCCCTGCCTCCAGGGCACATCCATCAAGTTGCCGGGATTTTTTTTAGAACTAAGAAAATGGTGAGAGGATGGATCTAAGAATACCCACTTCAGATCGCCTGTCAGCGTCGGCATAATCGCTTGCGCAATGATACTTGTTAGGGGCTGTGGGTGGGGGGATTAGGCGGATTTTTCGGGGCAAATCTTCAATCTGGGATTTGGTCGGGGGAGGAACGTCAGCAATTGGCGTCGCGCAGGGGAATTCTCACGCCGAGTTTATTTGTCATTTTTGCGTTTTACGATGTCCATTAGGTTGAATTATAGCCATTTTTGTGTTCGAATTCATCTGAAAAGCGCGATTTTTAGGTATTTTCAGGTATTTTGGAGCTTCCGGATTTGTATTTTGGTTCTTGTACATTATAGGGGGGGGGGGGTTATGAGGAGAAAAAAATCCAATATTGTTGGCATAATTCTAGAAATTTTGGTTGGTTCTGGAAATATCTAGAATCCTCGAAATTTTGGTTTTGTTGCTTAAAAACACCATGTTCAAATTTTCGTAGAAATTGGTTTCTAATCTAGCTTTTTTTGGTTTGTTATATAAAAATTTGCAACGTTTTGCGTAACCGCTTCATTGTTTTTATTTAGCCAAATGGATACCAAAGAAAAAGTGAGTTTTTCTCCCTTATACAGGGTGTCCCAAAATTATCCGGACAAAACTGAAAACTGATTTTTTTAAATTTTTCCGCTGTTTTCGGCCTCCGCATTGTATTTCATAATATTTTTTGAGGCATTTTCGATGCACCGTGCAAAAAAAATTCTTGGAAAACGCAAAATAGCTTCACAATCGAGCGAAGATCATGTTAAAATTTTTCGCCTCTTAAATAACATAAAAATTGCGGTGAACTTTCAAAATGTGTTCAGGCGTTTTTGTGGACAAGAAATGACGTTTTCTGGCAAAACGGACCTAACTCCGCCAAGCTTCCGACACGGTAATGGTCATTTTTCCGTTTAATACCGATTTCCATCCCATTACTGGGCAAGGTGTTTCTATGCTTGCTCGTGCTCAAGCTCCTCAAAAATCAAAGTTAGCTTAATTTAAATAGCTTGTGCATCATCGTTACCGCCAAAGTTTATGCCTCTAGTCTTTGACAATAATCATATCGCGTTTTAGGGTTCCTCCAGGGCAAAACCTTGAAGGCAACCGGGGCGGCGCGTACCTCGATTTCAACTTTTTGCTGGCTTTTCTTTTCTGGTGTAAACCTAGCTTTTTGGGCCGGCTAAAGTGTTGACTGGTCATTTCCGAACTCTTCCTGTGGTTTCTTCGTTCGTCCGGTCATGCTGAAGTTTCTTACGGGATCGGAAAGCATGCGCGTTTTCAGCGTTTGCAAGGAGAGAGAAATTTGGTTCGAACTTCTCCAATTTATTCCGAAGAGATATGACGGATTCACGCGCAGTTTTCTTTTTAAGCTTATTAAATACACTTCAACCATTTATAGAAATTAAATTATGGTCTACAAAAACAGGGAAAAAATAGGAAAAAACCGCTTTGCAACTTTGTCCGGATAATTTTGGGACACCCTGTAGACCCCGATAGTGCACAAGAGCTGCTTGTTGAAAATTTCAAATTTCAGGGCGAATTTTTTTTCATTAAAAAGAATGCGTGCATCGCGTCTCGCGTTCCGTCGGTTTAAAGGGAGCGTGACACGCAAAAAAGCTCGATTCCGGCAACGGTGTTTTTACAATTTTGCATTTCGATGGTTTGCTCTCTGCTTTTTGTACTGATCGAGAAAGAGAGAGAGATAGAGAGAGAGAGAGGGAGAGAGAGATAGAGAAGTATTCCACGGTTTTTCAAAAACACCCCCAAAAATGGTGGGCTAACCTCGTGGCCTGCAAACACCCAGACCAGCAGCCGGCCACAGCACCCACTCATAACACAACACAACCCGCTTCTCCCCCTCAAAAAGTTTTCGACTGATCGAAATTTCTGTTTTCCTCGCTTTATGCTGTTTTCAAGGGCCCGATTTGCACTTTGGCAGCTTGGAAAAGATGCTCAAATAATTGCGAGAAGGGCTGTACTTTTTTGGTCGATTCGTGGGAAAGCGGGAATTTCCATAGAATCGTTCGTTGGAGGATTTCGATAGTAAAAGCAGCTTAGCGCTTACTCTCTCTCTCTCTCACTTTCTCTCCCTCACTCTCACTTTCTCTCTCCCTCACGCTCACTTTCTCTCTCTCTTGCTCTCTTGCTCTCTCTCTCTCACTTTCACTCCCTCACTCTTACTTTCTCCTCCCCTCTCTCTATCTCTCTCTCTCTTCTCTCTCACACCACCCTCACATTTCATAAAAATGAAATTTGGACTGGTGCTTCTTAATAATATACGATGTATTTTTATAGCGTTTTAGTAGTATTTGAACGCTAAAAAAGTATATAAAAGTTGCGAAAATAAATATTTGGATCAATTGTCATATTTCATAAATACATGTAATTTTCCGAAAATTGAAGGTTCTGTGCGTTTTCTATATCGAAAAACTGTGTAAAATGTCGCGCCAACCCCCGCCCCCCGCTAACGGTCCAGTACCAAAATTACCCCGCTATTTTCTATTATTAGCCGATTGAGCCGGCTAATAAAGATCAAAAACGGCAAAGGCAGGGCGTCTCGTGGGGCGCTATCAATTTGTCAAAAGCGGCTTATTTGTTTTTTTTGGGGGGTTGGCGGCCGGCTGGGGATGGAAGGGCAAACTGTCCGCTTAGCTTCTGACCTTCAATTGGCCAAAATAAATTTTTCACGCCCGATTACGATGTCGAATTAGTTTCTAAAGGTTCCGCCAATTTTTAGAAATTTACGACAGATTTTTTAATCATTTTTTAGCATTTTTCCACGCTACTATAGTTTCGAAAATCGCCGACAATTTTGTTGAGTTAAACTAGTAATTTGAGCTGCTAATGAATACCCGGAAAAGGTGGCCATTTAGCCGGCCTACGCTGTGGTACAAATTACGGCCTTCCGGATAGGTTAGATAATTACCCTCTCATGGTGAATAATTGTGGGGTGCACTTTTTCGGAATCGCCCTCGGGAATCCTATATATTTAAAAAAATTTTGTTTTTTTTTTGCGGAATACGGTGCCTTAAAAATTTAAACATTTAAACATTACTTGGAGTTAGATTTTTGTAACAATTTTTGACAATCCATTTCAGAAAGCCATCTTTTTTGCTCTAATTTTGATTTCTTCGAATATTGTCAGAGTTTCTTAACTGTTTTATTGCTATTTCTAAGCTTAAGTACTTACCGTAATTTTTAGCCAAGCGTAATTGTTCTAGAAATTCCATTTTTAAGCCAAAAAAGCCAATTTTCGACCAAAATGAGAAAATTACAATTTTTCTCAGTTTTTATATAGCAATTACAATTAAATTTAAATAGTAAAATTCATTAAAAATATTGTTAAAACATGATAGTACGCTATAAGCATTTCTGGACTTCTAAGAAAAATTCGGCCCCCGGAAACGGCGAAAAATTCAACCTACCGTATCCCCGCCCAGACAGCGATTCCCCCCCCCCGCCTCAAAAGTGACAAGATGCTTTGTTTCATTTTTAATATTTCTTTCTGAAGAGATCCCACTGGCCGTTCGTGCGCTTGTTCGCAAAAGTGTTTCTCCCCTCACTGCAAAGCAAAAAAGGATGTGTCGCAAAATTGGATGGGGCGTGGGCGCTTCGGGGGTCCCCTCCCCACCCACCAGAAAAGGGACGACGGCCCCCTCAAAAGTGGATTTGGCCCACCTTTCCCGCGGTGAGGCCCAAAAATTTGGACCTTTCGGGTGGGCACACCAGGCATTTGGTCATCCCAAAGAACAGCACATCGATTTGTGGTCATTGAATTTGGGAGAGCGCGATGACAGCAAGCGTTTTCGGGGGCCCATGCTGGAATTCTTGACCTTGCTGTCACGCTCCCTTTAAGACGCTAATTCGTAATAACCTACCGTAGCCCGAAAGGGATCTGGATTTTAAAGGGAGCGTGACATGGCTGTCTCTTTCTTTAGCTCTTTCTCTCTGTCTCTCTCTGTCTCTCTCGCGCTTTCGCTTATCTTTCTCCCTCTCACTCTCTTTCTCTCTATCTCTCTCTATCTCCCTCTCCATCTCTCTCGCACCCTATATATATCTGTCTCTCTCGCTCTCTCTCGCTCTCTCTCTATCCATCTCTCACTTTCTCGCTCTCTCTCCTCTCTATCTATCCATCTCTCACTCTCGCTCTCTCTCTATCATCTCCCTCTCTCGCTCTCTTCTATCCTTTCTCTCGCTCTCTCTCTATCCATCTCTCACTCTCTCCTCTCGCTCTCTCTCTATCTCTCCTCTCTCGCTCTCTCTCTATCCTCTCTCCCGCTCTCTATTAATTTTTTCGAAATGCCACAACCTTGTTTTGACCATTTTTATCCGATTTTTTACCCGCAAGACCCAACCAAAAATATCAGCCATGAAAAGCCACCTGCCATCCCTCGACTCCGTCACAACCCTATCCACACTCCTCCTGGCCTTGCGAGGCGCAAACAAAATTAGTCTCCTATTCAGATCTCTGGGGGCCCGGCGACGCGCCAACATTTTCATTATACTCCTTGCCTTATTTTTCACCTGGACCTTTACTTTGGAATTTTTTCGGGGAAACCATTAGTCTGAGTTTTGGGATTTTTTGAAGAATGGCATCCGAGTCTAGGGTATAGCAAATTCGCATTAATGATAGGTTGCGACGGATTAGAAAATTTT
This sequence comes from Mesorhabditis sp. LJ9110, assembly GCA_038088335.1. Lineage (NCBI taxonomy): Eukaryota > Metazoa > Nematoda > Chromadorea > Rhabditida > Rhabditidae > Mesorhabditis > Mesorhabditis sp. LJ9110. The sequence goes on along the minus strand of JBBGBA010000114.1, from coordinate 78,275 downwards.
GCTAAATCTTGCTGCCACCACCCCTTTAAACTAACCTTCAGCTTAAGAAGCTGGGTCTTACGGCGAGCTTAACCTGGGGCTTGACGTAGCTTAGGCTTAGCTTGAAGCAGCTTAGGCAGCAAGCTGGCTTAGCTGAGGCTTAGGCTTACAGGCTTGAGCTAGGCTTGGCAGGCTAGCAGGCAGTGCTTAGCAGGCAACTTGAGGCAGCAGGCAGCTAGGCAGCAGGCTTAGCTAGGCTTGCTTAGGGCTGAGCAGGCTTGGCTTAGGAGCTAGGCTTGGCAGGCTAAGCAGGCTTGGCTTGGGCTTGAGCTTGGCTTAGCAGGCTAGCAGGCTTAGCAGGCTTGGCAGCAGCAGGGCAGCTGGCAAGCTAGAGCTTGGCTTAGAGCAAGCAGGCTTAGCAGGCTTAGCTACTCTCTTCAGGTCTTACGCTTTTCCCCTAAGCTGAGCTTAGATTGGACTAAGATAGCACACAATTTTTGCTAAAAATGCGCTTAAAACTTTTTCAAAAAACTTAAGAAATTTTTTAAAATATCTCTAGCACTATTTTCTCTTTTTACACCCATTTTTCCATTCGAATTCGTTCAAAAATCGCCCAAATTTCCGCTTCGCCAACGATCGGATGAGCGGGAGGAGGAATCGAAAGTTCCTAATTCGATTTGGACAGTATTACTGCTGGCTGTGGGTTGGCTGCCCGGTTGACTTGCCAAATGCCTGAATGCGGGGGGGATGAACGATATCCGTCCCCCGGAAGAAACAGAGCAAGAAGCGCGTGTGTGGGTTCGTCAAAAAAAGTTGTTGGAGGACTTCCCCCAATTTCCGAGGCGATCCACGGAACGGCTGGGCTGATTTTTTTTGGGATTTGACTCATGGGGGGAAAATCTAGGGCTTCTTGAGAGGTCCGAGTCGTTTTAAAGGGACTAGCAGGGCATGCTCATAGTTTGGTAATGGATTTCCGAAGCGTTTTTCGGCACGGCGACACACATCAGGCTCGGTTTTCGCCGTTAATTCGAGCACCCGTCCGTTCCGCGTCAAAATGCGGTTGTGCGGCTTTAGCGTAGCGTTTTCATAGCGTTTGCGTAGCGTTTGCGTAGCGTTTACGTAGCGTTTGCGTAGTGCGTTGCGGGCATGGAAATTTCTTGAGATCGGAAAAGGTCCATAGATCCATAGACCATCCGGTTAATCGATTTTTCAAATATGAAGCTTATTACGCTTGATTAGGAACTTGCCCTTATTATCAGCCTACTTGTTTTTCCGCTTTTCTGCCCCTTAACGGTTTTCCACACCCCCTCCAGCAAAGCTTCTCCCGGTCTCTCTCTCTAGCTCTCTCCCTCTCTCTCTCTCTCTCTCTCTCTCTCTCTCTCTCTCTCTCTTCGTCTTCATTGGCTATCTAGGGATGGAACCCGTTTTTGCCTTGTTCCGTCTTGCCTTGGATTGGGTGAGATCTTAGTGATTTACTGTTTCTATTGTTATAATTTTGCCGTAAATCCTTAATCATTAAATCATTCTTGTTATATTCTTAATTGTTTTGATTATATTTTATTACTATTGACAATCCGTTGAAAATATCGAAATATCGAAAATAGCTAAATTTAAACTCGGTCAACGCCTAATTCGTGATTAGCTAATGAAATCAGAAATTTCGGAAAAATTTCAAAAAAAATAGAATTGATTAAATTATGTAAGAATAGATTTAATTTAACTAATTTTTTTAAAACCCCCCCAAAAAACGGTAGTAACCTTTCCCCAACCGCGATAAGCCGCTACCGGAAAACACAACTTACTCACCGTAACGAGACAATTCTCGCGCAACAGACGATAATCCCCCTTACCTACCCTCAAAAAGACAATTCCGGGGCCCCGGGCTACTTTTTGCTAATCCGGTGCCCCATATTTCCCGAATCCCCTGGAGACTAGAGCGGCGAGAGAAAGAGGAGAGAGAGAGAGAGAGAGGGAAAGAAGACAAATCGTTCCATTCCATCTCGGAGAATTCTATTCCCAGATTTTTTGGGCTTCTTCAGGGTTGGGAATTATTTGGTGTACCTTTGTTGTTTTGAATTTTTGAGGGGCTTATTGATTTTTAAAGAGATTTCAAGGTTTTAAAGAATATAGACCCGCGGTGTGCTGTCTCTCTCAATCGCTCTCTCTCTCGCTCTCTCTCGCTCGCATTCTTTCTTTTTCGTTCTCTCGTTCTCTCGCTCTCTCTATCTCTCTGTCTCTCTCGCGCTCTCTCTATCTCCCACGCTCTCTTTCTGTCTCTCTCTCTCTGTCTCTCTATCGCTCTCTCCATCACCCCTTCGAAAATTGTCAGGTCATCGTAGCTCAAAATATCGTTTAATTTGTGATTTTCAGGCCGCAATATGACCCAAAAACAAAAGACTGTCCGAATTTTGATCATCGGAGCGGAAGGAGTCGGAAAATCTGCCCTGATTTATCGGTTTATTACAAAGGTTCGTGAATTTTTGGAAGTTCAAAAATTAGCTAACTAAGTGACCACCACACTCCTAGCAAAACCTGACCCTGACTCGCGCCTTTTAAAGGGATGGTGACAAGAAAAATTGGCCGTGAACTGACTACGCTTCGCTCCAATTGATACCTCTTTTAAAGTCATTTTCAGAGAGCATTCGACGGTACCCCAGTTTTCGATGGGCATACAAATCTCAGCCTCGACGGGGAGATGATACGGATAGAGGTTGTCGAGTGGAAAGAGGTATGGTAATTTTACTTCGCATTTCTCTCGCTCGCTCCGTCTCTCTCTTTCTCTCCCTGTCTCTCTCTCCCTCGCCTCGAATTGCCTAATCGGTTGCAAAGTCGAACACCTAAGTTTACTAGAAGATGCAACCGCATCTCATTTTCAGGATATGGATCTCGAGAATGAACGCACGTTTTTCGACGCGGTTGCCATCATATTCAGCACCACTGATTTGAGGGTAAGTCTGTGTTTTGAACCTTCCAATGCCTTTAAAAAACCGAAGAATCAGATTTTTAAGACACTACCTCTTGATAGGACTTTGAAAACTTGAAAAATAATATCTTAATTTGTATCTAATTTTATGTTTTCCTAATTTTTTTAAAGTGCCAAAAATCTTTTTTTAGCTTTAGCGTAAGTATTGTCGTGCCGGTCTCTTTTAACGGCAAAAACGATTATTATGCTCTAGACGTGTCCCTTCCGAGTTCCAAAAAAATCCAAAATGCCTTCCTCCAAAAATTCAAGAAAAGTTATATTGAAGGTATACTGACTTTTTTAACCTTCCAGGCGCTTTAAAATCCATATTTTAGAGTTTCGACTACGCCTGCGAGGTCCATCGCTATACCCTCGAGCAACAGGTTGGCATCCCGGCACTGCTCATCGAGAGCAAGACGGACGACGCGGCAAATAGCCAGATAAATCGGGAAGAGGTGCTCAACGTCGTTAAGCGATCGCATACGAAGTTGTACAGGTTAGAAAGCGCAATCAGACGCTAATTGTTGGCAATTGTAGAGTATCCGAGAAGGAGAACTTCAACGTCACCGCCGCGTTCGCCTACTTGGTGGAGCAGGCGTTACAGGTCAGAGAGAGCAAAGAGAGAGAGAGAGAGAGAGAGAAGAGAGATAGAGAGATAGAGAGAGAGAGCTCTATAAATTAAATTTAATTAACTCCATAATTTTTCAGATCAAAGAAAGCGCCAACAACCGGAGTCGCGTCGAAAAGGCCCTAGATAGTAATTCTTGCGGCGAGAGTGTACAGGTAATTTCTTAAGAATTCTCCTTTCTGATTTAAAATTTGATTTAACCTTATTTAAGTAGTTTCTATTTTTCAATTCCATCAATTAGCAATAAAAAAAATTTATTTAGAGCCAAATCTCGAAAGAAAATGCAAATGTATTCTTTCAGGTAGATGAGGACAGTCGGCCGGGCAGCGCAAAGATTGACCGCGACCGGAAGAGGTGTAGCATTATGTGAATACGGAGAGGGAACGCTGGATTTCCATAAGCTGATGAAGCAGAAAAAAATTATAACAATTATAAGCCACGGCAGAATGCGAATAAACGGGATGCTTTAAGAGGTTTTTATGCCGGTTTTCTTAAAGGGAGAGCGACATCAATTTTACGCAGGTTTTTTTGCTCGAAATATTCCTATCACGCTCCCTTTAAAATGCATATTACACAAATGCAAGGCTGGCAATCGTTGCGAGAGCAGAAATAACAGCTAGAGAGAGAGAGAGAGAGAGAGAGAGAGAGCGAGAGAAAGCGTGAGTGAGAGACACAGAGAGAGAGAGAGAGAGCTAGCGGATTTAAATAATTTGCAATTGGTTTTTTTATGGGATGAAGCTGTCGATGGTCGAGTATTCGCCCTTGATCGTCTGAAAATCGAAGATATATGTAAATTAGATGAATTCGAAATTTTTTGGCTTCAGAAAATCCTGCTTACCTTGTAGGTGCCAGCAATGATACCGTAGGAAATGACGGCAAAAATCAGGGCGAGGGCCTGGGCGAAGAGGAGGCCTGAAAAGATGGATTTGAGCGAGAGAAAACAAGAGAGAGAGAGAGAGAGAGAGAGAGAGAGAGCATGAGAAAGCGAGAGAGGAAGAGAGAGCGAGAGAGGAAGAGAGAGAGCGTGAGAGAGAGCGAGAGAAACTAACCTCCGCAATCCTTGAAGTGCATGGCGTACATGATGGTCATGTAGAGGAACACGCAGATGACCACCACCTAAAATTCGGATAATCGGTACCTTTAAAAAGATCGATACCTTGAGAATGAGATATGGGATGAGAAGCTTTGACTTCCGGCAGCACAGGCCCAACATGGCCACAGCGGCGATGACCAGCAACGACATCTCGACACCGATCTCCAGCTTTCCCAGCCCAAGGTCGAGGCATCGGCCTGGAAAATTGATTTCGAATGGGCTAGCTGGTGGAGAAAATTTGGGAATTTTTAGAGCATACTAGCAGACTTTTGAGGAATTAAGCAGCCTGGCCGAAATTTCTAAGGAGCGACTGATGAGGAGCGAGCAGAAACTCTTGAAGAATCAGCGAAATCAGCGTTGGTATTTTGGTCCTGCTTTGCGTAGCCGATACTCTTGGGGAAAAAGACTCAGGTAGGCTAGCAAAGATTCTTGAGGAAGCAGGCAACCAAGGGCAAGCTAACAGAGGCCCTTTGAAGCGGTAGGTTTAGGCAGGCTAGCAGAGATCATTAGCGAACTGGCGGGCCGGGCGCGCTAGCAGAAATTTTTCCTGAAAAACCGGGCAGGCTCCAAACCAGCATGCGGTTGGCCTGCCGCCGAAGGTTGAACCTAAAAATGACAAAAACTTTAAAAAATCGATTTTCTGTTGTTTTTCTAAATATTAATTATGCAACTTTTCTGTATTAATTATTAAACCTACAAATCAAAGTCGAAGTGCTTCATGGCAAAGAGGAGCCCCAGGAAGATGTCGATGCACAGCATGAAGAAACACCAGAACTACGAGGCACTATACAAAGTACGACTGGGAATTCCTACCGTAACCGAACAGCCGCAGATACGTTTGACCGCCATTTTTAGGAGGGGGAGTTGGAGTTGGAGCTGAAAGTTGGATTTTTAAAGCTGGGAGCAAGAGAGGGTAGTAGGCAGACTTCCAGAGAGCATTTTGACAGAGGAGAAAATGGATAGTTCGGGCAGGCGAGCATAGATCCTTGAGGAAAAACACCGCTGATTTTAGAAACCGATAGCTTTCGTAAATGTAGGCAAGCTAGCAGCGATGTTTAAGGAAGAAAGGAGATTGAGTGAGGCTAGCGGAGATCATTTGAGAATCCACGAGACAGGGGCCGGCTAGCAAAGATTCTTGAGGAGAAAAGAGAGGATTTAGGGAGGCCAACAAGAGTTTAGGAAAGGATCGGGTGTAGGGTGACAGCAGAGAGCTTTTAAGAAATTTTTAAAGGCGCTCGCTAGAGGGCAAGCTAGCAGAGATTCTTTGGGAAAAAAGGGGCCATGGGGGCTAGCAGAACTTACTTAAGAAACCAAAAAAAATCAAATTGGGGGAGTTTTTAAAAAATTTGGGGAGAGATAGAGATCCTTAGCGATTGGCAACTAGCATAGAAAAATTAGGAAACCTTTAAAAAAGGCATATAGAGGCCCAGGCAGGCTAGCAGCGACTCTTGAGGAAACTTTCATCTTACAATTTTACAATTTAAAAAAGCCGCTAGACAGCCTATTTACATAGAAACTCTAAAATTCCCTGTTTATTTTGTAATTCTATTAAAAGAATCGGAATCTTCTAAAAAAAACAAACGAAAAAACGCTGTTTATTCCTAGTTTTTTGCCCTCAACTAGCCAGGGCGATAACTCAAAAAACGGACTGGGGAAAATGGGCGCTGGCCTGGCATAACTGCAGATCCACTCTCTATTTTCGGCATGTGGAATAGGGCGAGAGACGGGCGAGAGGCCCATGGGCCGCATGCTCCCCGCGACTCGGGGTGGCCCTCATTTTGGGTCCCTCTTTTTCGGTGTTGATCCGGTTTTCTCTGTTCTCTCTCTCTCTCTCATCTCTCTCTCTCTCTCTCTCTCTCTCTCCCTCTCTCCCTCCTCTAGAGACACACAACAAAATGCGACTTATCGCATCCGGGGGCCCACACGAACCCCCTCAAGGCATCACGCTGCTCACAGCAGCTACTGCAAAAACCGATACCATTGCGAAACCAAGGATTTGCAATTCCGCACAAGGTCACGAAATCCTAGAAAAATCTTGGGCAAACGAGCAGAGAGCGTTAGAAAAGTTCACACATCGTAGCAAAGGCCCGAGGCGGCAAGGCGGCAAGCTAGCAGAGAGCATTTGGGATGGCTGCAGTGGGCAGGCTGGCAGGGTTTTTTTTAGGAAATTTGGGGCAACGAATTTGGTATTGAATTCTGTATTGGCCTTCATCGGTATCACCATTTCCAAAAAAAACTGAACAACTGAAAAAATGAACTTTGCTAAAGCGAGATAAAGAGGGCGAGAGGAGACTGAGCGGACGCAGAGGAGATAGATAGAGAGAGCGAGAGCGAGAGAGAGAGAGAGAGAGAGAGAGAGAGAGAGAGAGAGAGAGAAAGAACGAGAGAAACATACAGACATACATACAGAGAGAGCGAGAGAGAGAGGGTCAGCGGAGAGAGAGAGTGAGGGAGAGATATCTTAACATTTGTAAAAGCGATAAAAATACAACGTACAATTAAAAAATGCAAAAATTACGGTTTTAGGCCATAAAACCACTAAAACCGAGCACAACCTCAATCTCAATTTTTCAAAAAAATCCGCCCAAACCAAGTTGCAACAACCTTGAAAGACGGGGCCCAGCCGCCGTTTCGTGCAAATAGCGACTGCCCTCTCGCCTGCTGGAAAAAACTGGCCTCCCCCGAAAAAAAGTGAGTTTCTCTGTGCGGTGGGCTAAATGGGGGACGGGGAGCACGAGTGTGTGTTACTCAAAAATGTATGCCCGCTCATCCGGCCCGGGGCCCGCACATTTTAGATTTTGCACAGCGCCGCTGAAAAATTGCAAATTTTCGCGTGTTGCGGCGTGGTACGAATCTCGGAGGGCCCGATTTAGAAGGCAGAATTTTGGAGGTGGCGTCTGAAAAACACTTGTAGCTTTTGGTCGTTGATCATTAACTGCAAAAATTATGTGATATGTTGAGGAAAAAGGGAAAAATTTCTGGCGCTGGGCTGTTAGCGGGGGTGGATTTCGTGGGGTAACTCATTTTTCCCTGAAATCCGTTCGGCCGCATAAAACATTATAACAATTTTGTATAGAATTTCACAGACACTCAGATATAAAAAGCATAGGTATTTGGTCCGGCTTTTTGGCCAAAAATTGATGAAAAATGACCAAAAAAAAAAAGACAAATTTCGCAATTTTTTAAGATTTCAGAAAATCTGAAGAAGTTGCTGGCAACGAAAAACTACTAAAAACACCGTAAAAATGATCCTATATTATTAACAAGGAGATCAGCAAGTAAATAGACATTAGCGTCCCCCCCCCCCGCTAATAGTCCAACACCGGCCTTTGCGTTGCCCAGGAAAAAACTCTTTAAATTTGTCAAACCTTTATTCAGAAACACCCGCGTAATGAGCATCATCAAAATTGCGAAAAAGCACTGGTTATTACATAAAGTGTGAAGATTGTTGGGTTAATGGAAGTCGGGCGGGAGTTCGGGTACTTGGCGATACTCATTACGGATCATGTGGTGGGTGCCCCAGACGACGAAAAAGGCTCCGATTGAGAGGACAGTTTCCACGAAGAGCAGGGGAAGCCAACCTGAAAAAGATCAGGTTGCGATGTAAATAAGTTAAAATTCCGAATTTTTGAAGATGATAAAAAGCGAGAGAGCGAGAGTGAGAGAGAGATAGAGACAGAGAGAGAGAAGAGCCACAGAGAGAGAGAAGAGCCAGAGAAAGAGGGTTTTAAAATTTTCCCTGTCACAATCCGGCGTCCCTCGTAGCGCAAGAAAATTCCATTCCGAACCATTTGCACGGCCTATCCTTTATTTAAATTGTTCCTGCCCCTTTAAACCCACCGCAGCCACCATATACGGCAGTAATGGCCAAGACTTTCGTGTCAACAACCCGCCAATGGCCAGGATAACGATGAACAGTAACGAGATGTCATAGACCATCACTAACGGTTTTAGCGTGCCCAGACATTCTAAAAGCTTGGAGTGCGCAGGGAACTAGACTTATTTAATGCTGATACCTCGAGCGAAGTCTACGATACTTTTCACCTACCGTAGGTCGGCATGAAAATGTCGGTGGTGTTGCGGAGGTCGAGCCTGGAAGACGCGGTGAATTAGGCCAAAAGCGCTGAAATTTACCAATCGATTTTCAAGTAATGTACGGTATTGACGAGCCCGAAAAAGCCATCGATGCCGAGCAGGAAGTAGCACCAGCACTGCAAAGAATCTAGGTGTAACGCGAGATAAATTTAACATTTTTACCCATTTTATTATTTTTTTTATCTTTTTAGGGGGCTAAGAAACCAGATGTCTCAATCGATTACGGCATGTAATTCTGACGGGAATTTGGCCAAAACGTAAAAAGGGATCGAAATAGCCTGCCGCGTAAAGCCTTTTTACATGGAATTGCGGAAATTCGGAAAATTTATCATTTTTTTTTCTTGACAATAATAGTAATTTTTGAAACGTCATAATATTTTTAGAAACTAAAACTCACAATTAAACTGCAGCAGCACAATTTTTTTATCGTCATTGGGGTGGAAACGGAGCTGCTAAAATATAGCGCTTTTAGTAGCTTAACAATTTACGTTCGAGAGAGCAATTTATTAAAGTTTCACAGGCTATAAAATTATGCAAATAATAAAAAACATCAATAAAGTGTCTAAAGAATAAAAAAAATTCAGTCCAAAGCCGCACTCAAGGGGATATTTTTGCATTTTCTGCTCGAAAGGGTTGGCTCAAGGACGCGCCAGTGAAGAGGAAGAGGTAGAAAAGAAAATCGAAAAAGAGGACGAAGAGCATCGGGGAAATGGAAAAGAGACTGAAAAATGTAAAAGAAGCCCAAAGAGAGGTAAAACCAAGGGAAAAAAGAAAATAATCTTTTTCGTCGGTGCTCGAGCCCGTCCGCACCTTGACCAAACACGGAATTGACAAACATCGATTTTTAGGAGCGGGCTGGCCGAAGCTTTAGACAAACAATGACACTGGCGATTTGGCCTGGAAAATAGGCCAAAATCGCCCTAAAAAGGTAATGAATTCTGAAAGTGTACGATGTACAATATCGGACTACCTCATTTCCGCTAAAAGACTTTCTAAAGCAAAAAAGAGCAAAACTTCGGGTATAAATTGATCGAAAATGGCCGTGAAACTGTAATAAAACTCAAAAGTTAGTAGATATTGTATAAATATTCAATATAAACTTATATCGTATTTATTGGACAGTCTTAAAAGCCATAAACTTATGTAAATCATGTTGAACGCCGAAAAGGGGCAGAGCAGGGCGGCTTGCCGAAAAACGGCGGGACCGGTTAGTGGGGGGTACTCAACGAGGTCGCGATTTGCATATGCTAGCATGATTTCGCAAAATTTAGAGCCAAAAAATTGCATAGAAAAGGGGTGGGATTCGAAAAACTAGCCGCCCGTGTTCACGGGAATACTCGTTTTCCCAGGTTGCTATTGGCAACGGACAGCATTTTTTTGTTTTGCAAGCGAGCGAAGCCCTGATCCGGCATCGAAGGTTTTTTGAAGATTTTGAGAATGAGGATGCGAAAGAGCGGGAGAGAGAGAGCGAGAGAGTCAGAGAGAATGTGAGAGAGCATCGTGAGAGAGTGGGAGAATGAGAGAGAGTGAGAGGAGGAATGAGAGGGTGAGAGAGAGAGAGAGAGAGAGAGAGAGAGAGAGAGAGAGACAGAGAGAAAAACTTGCATTTTCAGACCACAATTTTCTTGCTGTCTCGGAATTCTTTTCATGATGCATCAACTTGAGCGTTCGACCCTGCACCCCACGTGGAGATCAGAAACCAAAAACAGGCTGGTATCACATCAGATCTGGATCTTCCCCGAGGGCAGATGATCATTGTGCGGAAAGGGAGGGGAGGAGGAGGAGAATTCTGGATGATTGTGTATATCTTATCATGGCTGTCCATCTCAAGGGGTTGATCACATTCCCCCAATCTCCATAATATCCATAGCCACAAACACAGCAATCAACGCACCAAAAAGATGCCTCCGGTGAGTTCACTATTTTACGTCTCTCCTACCTATAATATTACGTTATTCCGTATGCGATATCCGTATGAGCGTATCTCTAATTGTAGCCAGCCATACGTTGGGTACGTTGTAGAGTACGTCCTACGTACGGCCAGCGTATTTTTGGCGCGTACGTAGGTATATGCCTATCTATTTAATACCTAAAGGCGTATGTGCGCATTTTACCGGTAGATTTTGTTACTTTGCTTCGCATTACGGCAATAGGCGCATTTTTAGCATCCTCCGATATTTGGTATTGAACGCCAGCGAAGCCGCACGCCCGAGCAGAAGCAGCAGAAGATGTTCGCCGAGCCGACCAGCCCGCAGCTGTCGGTGAGTTATGGATTTTTGGGTTTACCGTACCTTTCGGAGGCTTCACTTGCCTCATTTGTTTGTTGCTTTTTTTAGTTTTCTCTATTTCGCACTGGCTAACAGTTTCTCTAGCATTCTTCGCTTCGCTCTTCGCTCTCTTCTCTCTCTTTTCTCTCTCTCTCTCTCTCTCTCTCTCTCTCTCTCTCTCTAGGTCCAAACCCTTGCAAAACCCATATCCGGATCCCAATGCCAACTCGATCTGATCCCAAAACATTACCCACCTTCCCCCCACGTGCTCGGAAATCGGCGTGCGCCCAAAAAACTCGGGGGAGAAAATTACCCGGACATTTTGGGGTGGAGCCGCCCGGAACGCATCAAATCGCAACAGCCCCTAACTCAACCTCCCGGGACCAGTCAGTCGCTTTTAAAAGAGGCACCTGACTATTCGGGATTGCTACAGTACAGTAACCCATCGTTGACCGTTGCTAACCATGGCGCCGCCGAATACCCAGCAGGATGATGAATGGCTTGTGAGTTCCAGTAACGTGTTCTTCAACCGTACTTATTACATACCTATCGTACTTGTTATTACCGTTTTAAAGGGGCTTGCAAGTTCTCGTAATAGAGAGGGAGCGAGAGAGAAAGAGAGAGAGAGAAAGAGAGGAGTTAGGGAGAGAGAGAGAGCGATAGAGCCAGAGCGAGTGAACGGGATAAAGAGAAAGAAAGAGAGAGAGAGAGAGAGAGAGAGAGAGAGAGATAGAGAGAGAGAGAAGGAGAACTAAAGGCGGCGAGAGAGCGAGAGTGAGATAGTGAGAGCGCGAGAGCAAGAGAGCTAGCGGGAGGGAGAGAAAAGAAATTGGCAAATTCGTGAAAAATTGAGTGTATTACCCCATAAAATTCAAGAATAGCATTTTTTGACGGTGTTACTCTTTTGCGAAATTTGGCCAACAGCTAACTAGCACGTGGCGCTACGGAGATAATATGCGCACCACGGACAGGACAAACAGAGGCGTGACAAGGCCACGCACACACGCGACCAAACGATGATAATTATTGTGCAGCCACACACACAATCAGTCAGTCTGTCTGTCTGTCTGTCTGTCTGTCTGTCTGTCTATCCTTCTATCCGCGTCGAATGATTGTGATTGATGGCGATTCGCGCTTTTCTTCCACCCCCACCAAAATCAACCCCTTTCCAATTTCTCCACCCAATCCGCGTCGATTTCGTCGAAAGCCATCCGAAACTCTCGACCGGCGGCGCCAATTTGGTTGTTGATTTGGACCCGAGTTTCTCGAAATTTCTGAGCTGCCTGTAAATGCCGGAACAAAACCAAAGCGACGCCGATTTGACGGTAATCATGGGAGCTGGAAGTTGCGCAGCTTGGAGCTGGGAGCTGGGAGCTACGGGCTTCCAGCTCCCAGCTCCGCTCCGGGTGCTAGCTGGGCTTTATTCACTGTTCAACTCCTAGCTCCCTGCGCCCGGTATATGTATTTTGTTAAAACTACCGAAATATCGACAATAGAAATGCTGACAGCCCAAGATCGACAGACAAAGCGTGGCACTCCAAATTTTTTCTCTTCCAGTTGTCGACATTTTGGTGTGGCGGTATTCCGATCGTCGTAATTCTATTTTTTATGACATTCAGCGCCTAGCATTCACAGCTGTTAGCTTTCACAGCTCCAAGCTTCCACAAACTTTAGCTTCAACAGCTCCTAGCTACCAGATGCTCCTAAAGAAGTAGGGGCGCATCATTTTTGGTTTTATTTTCCGGTTATTCACCACGGCTGCTAGCTAGCATGATCAAAACTCTCGCGGCTACATCCTTGTTCATCCAGCTCCCAGCTCCCAGCTCCAGAGGAACTACTCTATTAGCATTAAAACCCGGTTTTTCTTATTAGCTCCTGGCTTTCGAAGGAGAGAAGAGCCGGGGTGGGTGCCGCGGCTAGCTCCCTGTGCCTAACAAGACGAGCAGCGAGCATCTAATTTTTTATCCAACTTTATGCTCGATTTTTAGCGCTATGCTATGGACTCGTACATTGCTGACGTGTCGACGACGGCCGGCCATACGTCGATTATGTTCACCCTCAAGGAGGAGCCGGGCGCGTTGGCTGAGACGCTGAAGATTTTTCAGGTATGACAAGGTCGCTATTTTCGGTCGTAAAGAGTGAAAGACAAGATAATTATACCCATTTAATGACAGTTTACGCTTTGTCTCTCTGTCTCTCTCTCTCTCGCCTCTCTCCCTCCTTACCCCGAAACCCGGAAACAGTCTCAGTACGTAAAACGCCAAATGACTCTCCGTTCTCCCCTATCGTAAAACCTCGTAAAATGTTGTGCTTTGGCCGCAGCTGCATTTTTTTCGCCCAGGTCTATCGGGTATCGCTATCCAGCGTCAGTCACCTGATCGAGTTACCGATTTTGGGGACCAGCGCTGGTCAGTGAAGCGGAAGCGCCGATTTCTGGTCGAATACAGTAAACACACATACCAAAAAGTGCCAATTTTAGGACCGGAAGGTGAACTTGACGCACATCGAATCGAGGCCGTCGAAGACGCACAAGGGCAGCTACGATATTCTGGTGGAATGCGCGCCGGAAGCCGATCAAAAAGCTGTGGAGGGGATTATTCAGGTCGGTGTTGCTCTCTCGCTACCTCTATACGCTCTCCATACCTCTCTCTCTTTCTCAATCGCTCTCTCTCCCTCTCTCGCTCTGTCTAGTGGCTCGCTCTGTCTAGTCTCTCGCTCTCTCTTTCTCTCGCTCTCTCGCTCTCTCCACTCTCTCTTTCAGATGTTCAAGAAAAAGGCGGAAACAATGTTCGTCCAGGACTACAACACCAACAGCAAGCAGAATATGGGTTGGTCGATAGGAGCCCCTCGTAGCCCAATTTTTCAGAGTCCGTCCCCTGGTACCCGAAAAAGATCAACGACCTCGACCAGTTCGCCAACCGAATCCTGAGCTATGGAGCAGAATTGGACTCGGACCATCCGGTTGGTTTAGGGATTTTTGTTTTGATGGGTCTTTTTAAACAAAAAATTCTGGCTTCCAGGTCCCTTTAAACTAACAATTAATGTTTCTTGACTGTCCTGGGCCCTTTAAATTTTGATTATATTAGAGCTTAGACTTCAGGGCCCCTTTAAAACGAATTTCCAGGGCTTCCGCGACGAGGTCTACCGTAAGCGCCGCAAGGAATTTGCCGACATCGCTTTCAACTACAAGCAGTAATTTCCTACACATTTTTTGGACCATTTTCCAGCGGCGAAAAGATTCCGAAGGTCGTCTACACCGACGAGGAGGTGGCCACGTGGCGTACGGTAGGTTTTGCTTACGCATAAGAAAAGGTGGCGAGAGAGAGCACGCGCGAGTGAGAGAGAGCGCGAGAGAGAGAGAGAGAGAGAGAGAGAGAGAGAGAGAGAGCAAAAACCACGAACTTTAGGTCTACAACGAACTTGTCAGTCTGTACCCGAAATACGCGTGCGCCGAGTTCAATTACGTGTTCCCGTTGCTGGAGCAGAACTGTGGATACAGCCCGGATACCATACCGCAACTCCAGGATATATCGGAATTTTTGAAGAGTAAGTGAGAGACATCGAGGGAGAGAGAGAGAAAGAGAGATAGTTCTCTTTTTTCAGCCTGTACCGGTTTCTGCCTCCGCCCGGTTGCCGGTCTCCTCTCGTCGCGTGACTTCTTGGCCGGCCTGGCTTTCCGTGTATTCCACTCGACCCAATATATCCGCCACCACTCTTGCCCCAACTACACTCCGGAGCCGTGGGTTTTTAAGGACTTCAGCGCCTGAACGGCTTGGCCTCTTCGAGCTGCTTCAGCTCTAGGATCTGGTCGAACCGCTTTAACTTCCTTCTTAGTGGTCTCTAGAGCTTCGGATTCGTGGTTTTTGAGCTTCTCCGTAGTTTGTCTTGAACTCTCGGTTCATTGGACTGAGCCAGCTCGCCGAACTCGGTGACTTCGTTGACCATCGATCTTTGCTACCTGATATTTGTGCATCCCTACCCTTGTTGAATTTGTTCGGCTCTATACCGCGGGTACCCTTGAACGCCTCGAACTACTTCGATTCATCCAACACCTTCAGCAGCTTGAACTGCTTCGCTCTTCGATACCACCAGATACCATCAGGAGCTCCTACTCGCATAAACCTCTAATTTCAGTGACATCTGCCATGAACTGCTCGGCCATGTGCCGCTGTTTGCCGATATGGAATTCGCCCAATTCTCTCAGGAGATCGGGCTCGCCTCGCTCGGAGCATCAGATGAAGCTATTGAAAAGCTGGCAACCGTAAGTTATATGACTTTAACGATTTTAATTAAGCCAAAAACAAGCCTACAAACTACAATTCAAAACCTATAACTTGCACCCAATTTTCAGCTCTACTGGTTCACCGTCGAGTTCGGGCTGTGCCTACAAAACGGGGAGAAGAAGGCGTTCGGCGCCGGGTTGCTCAGCTCTTTTGGGGAGTTGCAGTACAGCGTCTCCGACAAGGTATGGCGGGAATGGACTATGGTAGATAATCAAAATTTAGCCGGAAGTGCTGCCTTTCGAGCCGTCGGTGACCTCGGTGACAAAGTATCCGATCACGGAATATCAGCCCCGATATTTCCTCGCCGACTCCTTCACCTCGGCCAAGAATAAGCTGAAGTGCGTGGGCGGATTTTTGTGATTTTTGGTGATTTAACTAGCGTAATCGGTGAGGATAGCCAGTTAAGCGTACCGTGGCGCGTCACGTAGCTTTATTTCGACTTAGCGAATTGTCCGCGTCCCTTTAAAGCTTTAAAGCCTATAGCAAATGATTTAGAAGTTGTCCTAACCTAATCGATTAGTCGACGGGGGGTTCTGAGTACCTTGTAGCGGAGCCTGGTCGTATTTTTACTTTACGCCGTCGAATCAAGCTGTCACGATCCCTTAAAAATAAACTCTTGAGGGCCTGGGCTTCGGCCAATATCGACCGCCCCTTCCAAGTTCGCTACAACGCCTACACGATGACGATCGAGACGCTCGATCATGCCGCCGGTATCCAGAGGCTTGCCAAAGAGATTAAAGGTATCCATTTTTAAGCCAAAACTTAGGTATCGATTTTGGGTAAATAGACCGTGGACGTGAATTTTTAATCAGAAAAAGCTATCGTTTTTCAGAAAGCAAAGATGCCACTTTTTGCAAAGATTTCTTCAACGTAATATTACTTTTTTCAGCGGGTTAGTGGTATCTATTTTTACGGGGATGTCAGGCATAGCTTTTCAAAGCGGTAAAATAGAGCTTTTAAACTATCAATTTTTGACGAGATTCACGCTATCTTTTGTAATGTTCGAAATCAAGGCTACGATTTTTGCCTTTAATTCCATTTTCTAGTTAATTTGAAGGTAACGCTTTTGGCGAACTTAGATAACGTTTTAAATTAGCTTAATCAACTTTAATAACGCTAAAAGTACCGTTTTTGACCAAGTAATCATTAATGTTCTCCGTTTCAGCCGAAATGACTACCCTCGAGGAGGCTATCGGCAAGCTGAAGGCGCATTAATAAACTACCATTTTTTTGTCCGTTTTTAGTCCTTTTTTCAACGGCTTTAGTGTGATTTCGCATATTAGCTGCAATAAATACAATAAAACGAAAAATACTATAAATTTATACAAATCTACCACAACGGCATATTTGAATCGAGAAGAACGGCGAGATCGAGGACCTGAAAAAAATAATTTCATGCATGAATTTCAATGTCTAGATTTTTATTAGTTCTAAAAGCGTTGTGATAACAAACAAAGCTTCTTATTCATTAAATAAAACTGCTAAATACCTGTAGTCGTCTTCCTAAAGCTTTCCATCGCTTCAACCGTCTAAAAATCCATCGTTGCCTGCACTCCCTCAATGGATCCGGATCAAGTCGTATTGAGAGTTTCTGGATTTTTGTCGAGCTTTCCAAGCAAAGTTTCTTAATGCGCGTCATTACTGTAAGGTACGGTTTTTGGGCTACCGTCAATAGTTCATACGCGTAGCCCGGGCCCTGGGAATGGTAGAAAAATGAGCGGCCATCGAGGAAAGTTCCCGTCAATTCGGCACACATCCAGTATCCGGTGGAGGTGATCTAAATCTAGAATCCTCAAAAATCTCTGCTAGCTTGCCCCTTCCCGCCTTTCAATTCCTTCAGGATCTTTGCCAGTATGCCCCCATACCTTTAATTCCACAATTCCTAATCTTTGCTAACATGCCCTTTCTCCACCCGCAATTCCTCAAGAATCTCCGCCAACTTGCCCACCTCGTGATCGTTCCACTGATCCACTCGGATTCTTAGCAGCTGCCCATCAGATAATTTGTAAAGCGTAAGCTTCTCCTGGTCCCGGACCGCGCATACTCCCTCCCAAATCGAGAGTTCCAGCCGGGAGTGCTTGCCCTGCTTGGCTTCAAACCAGAGCGGGCGCTCGAAGTAGGCTTTGGCATCCATTTTCTGGACATAAGCTAGAAATATCGAAAACGCGATGGAAAACTGATTACGGCTCTAAGGTAGAAGGAAAATATTCTTGTGAGCTGAAAAAGGACATAAAAGAGCTTTTTTTAAACTCTTTAAAAGCCCCGGGGATTCTTCAGAAAGTTGAGAAGGAGCTGAAGTGCTTTGAGCATGAGGTAACGCTAGTAGACAATGGGGGATCAGCTTACAGGGTCCAGCCAAGCAAGAAAAGTCAAAAGAAAACCAAATTATGCGACGAAAATCGAAATAAGAGAGAGAGAGAGAGAGAGAGAATAGAAAAAAGGAGAGAGAGAGAGAGAGAGAGGACCGAGAGTGAGAGAGCGAAAGAGGAGAAATTTTATAAATACCAAATGATATTTGATAGGCTGACAGCGCGGCTGTGATCCGCCACCTCCCGCCCAGAAGCAATTCATCTTCCACCCGTCCGGCTGCCGAAAAACACATGTGGCACCAATTAATTCACCCCCAAGCGTTAGAGGGAAAGCCCGTGGCTGGGAACGACCCCAACAAATGTAGCATCTTTTAAAAATCATAGGGAAAAACTGGGCTTGAAAAGGTTAAAAAAATGGCTTGGAAACTCCTGTCGATACTGCGGTTCTGGAGGGCCCTCGAAAGAGTGTTGACAAAGCTCAAATAAATCTTGAGTTTGCTCACTCTCTCTCTCTCTCTCTCTCTCTCTCTATCTCTCGCTTTCTCTTTTCTCTCTGCTCTCTCTCTCGCTTCCTCTCACGCTCACCTCTCCCCCTCCTCTCTCTCTCTCCTCTCTCTTTTTCTCTCGCATCTCTCTTTCTCTGCTCTCTTCTCTCCGCTTTCTCCTCTCCTCTCCTCTCTTCCTCCTCCTCTCTCTCTCTCTCTTCATACAGTGTATCAATATTTATCCATTTGGCACCGAATATCATTTTCCAAAAAAATACGGAGATCAAAGACAGAAAGCTTTGTACAAAATGCCCCCTCAGAACGGGTCCTCGAACATTTGCTCCGGCTCCTTCGGCTCGTTCTCCCCGGCCGTGTTCTCGATCTCGCTCGCTTTTTCCTGCAATTGAAGTGGTTCATGGTAAAATACTGCTTTAGTAACGTTTTGTTAAAGGTGTCGTTCCGCTAGAGATTTCCACCACGCTACTCTTCCCACCTGAATCTTGCGCTTTTTCCGCTCGCTCTGTTCGACATGTTGATGGGGTGCGAGGGCTTTTTGAGACTGTGCATTTCGTTGTTTTGTCCGCTCAAGCTCGAAGGAGTCGACGAGTTGCGAGAGGAGAATGTTGAAGAACCTGATGTTTTTGGTTTAAAAAAATCTTTAAAGTTAAAGCAGAAAGTCTAGGTCTAACCTACCTTTTCCAGACGTCATAAATCATCGTTGGTGAGTAATTCTGGGCAAAGCGCACCTTCTTTTTGTCGCTTTCTGGCATCGGTTCTTCCTGAAAATTCGTAGTTAGGTATTTAGGTTCTCAGGCGTTATCGGGGGCGGGAAGGTAACACTTTTTATAAAAGTTTAGAAACGGCTAGCGGCAGGTACCAAGTATTTTATTAACGTTTTAGTCAAATATAATATCGTTAAACTAGAAAAACAATTTCAAAACTTTTTCAAAAGTCGAAATCTTGGGCAAAAAATCGATATTTTTGGTATAAAGTTTCTAAGGTAAGAAAAAGTAAAATAGTAAAGTGTGTAAATGAAAATAGTAAGCAACCACTTAAAAAAACTTTTGTTATTAGAATTTGAAAAATTGGCTTCTAAGAAAACGTTGCTTCCCCGATAATGGGAGAGAGCCATTTTTTAATAAAGCTTATTTAATGAAAAGCATACCAAAAAAACTATCGTTAATTTGACTACATTTGCTGATTATAATAAGCCAGATGGTTACAGTCGCTTCGCGACTGCAACCATCTGGCCTTCGGGCTACCCTAGATGTCCCACTCCACCACATCCTTTCCCACCTCCATCAATACCCCCGATAGCCGAAATCCCGTTCAAAAACTACCTAAATACTTTCCCGATGGCTTCAGATACCCCCCATAGCTGAAATCCCCTTCAAAAATTACCTAACGATGGCTTTAGATACTTTAAATAATTTAAATAATTAATTAACATAAATAAAAAGTATTAAAAAGTATTAAAGTAACTTAAAAACGCTATCTGGGCGCGCGAAGGGGCATGGGGAAGAGGGGCGAAGGGAAAGGGGGCGTGGCCTCCCGGGCGAGGGGCGCCCACTCACTTTATTAAGGCACCACTTTCAAAGTTAATTTTAATAATTTAAACAAACACTTTTTCATAATTTTTTTATTAGTTTGGGGGTTTCTGACCACGCTCTATCCGAATCCGAAGAGAGCTAAGCTCTAGCTCCTTTCCCCTTCGAGTTGAATTCGGCTTCAGACGGACAGACGGACGGAGACCACAACAAAATTATTATTATATATACCAGATGGTTACAGTCGCTTCGCGACTGCAATCATCTGGCCTTCGGGCTACCCTACATGTCCTACTCCACCACATCCTTCCCTACTTCCATCAATACCTACGTTAACCGCTTCAGATACCCCCCCATGGCTGAAATCCCTTTCAAAAACTACCTAAATACCTTCCTGATGGCTTAAGATACCTCCCCTAGTCGAAATCCTTTTAAAAAACGAAAATAACGACCGACCGGATGGAATGCGAGAAAAAAATCCCCCGTGAAAATTTTCATCCACGAAACGCGCGCGACCTGGCTCACTATGTCCAAAATCACCCCAACCTCCGTCCCCACCCTTTACTAAGGAAAAACTTCAAAGTTAATTTTAATAATTTAAACTAAAAGTTTTTCATAATTTTTTTATCAGTTTGGGGGTTTCTGACCACGCTCTATCCGAATCCGAAGAGAGCTAAGCTCTAGCTCTTTTCCCCTTCGAGTTGAATTCGGCTTCGGACAGACGGACAGACAGACAGACGCGTCAAGAAAATTACTATAGTTGATATATACCAGCGCTCAAAACCCGCTTCGCGGGCCTTGGGCGCTGGAATGCGGCCTTTGCATGAGAAATTTGACTTTCCGATAGCTTGGGTCCTTCGGACCCCTCCCTTCATTCGACCACACCCGCGCGTGCAACTTGCAAGAATGAGGAAATTTGTATTTTTTGGAATTATGCAAAGGAGCCCTCCCTCGCGCCGGACACACACACACACAAAGATACGCGACCAAATTATATAAGGTAGGAATAATAAATAACAAACGATAAAAATAAACTATTTTAACTCACCTTATCCCCCGTCAAATACGGGATAAACTCGATAATAAAACTATCAATAACAATCTGGAAATAATTCTTCCCCATCTGGTTTTGGTTTTGCTCGAGGAACGATTGGCGGACCTAAAAGTACAAGTTTTTATTATTTTTTACGTTATTTATTAATTATACGTTTTTCCGCTAGAGTACTATCTACACCGTATCAAACGTACATGACTCCTGCCCGTTTTCCTCACCAGCTGCCAGGCCCCGGCTACATTGTCGGTAAAACCGAGCATGGAAGTTACCTAAAAGGATGCTTATCGTAAATTATCCTTTCTTACCTGCTCCAAAAACTCGGAAAACCTGGCGATATGCCCGCCGAATTTCGGCATTTTCGACATGGTCGCCTTGGGCGCCCGCTCGACGCCGAACACCTGCAGGGAATCGATTGCCAGTTTCGGCTCCTCCAATTACCTTTTTGAGATCGGGTTCGATGTCGAAGACAATGTCGGCGAAGATGATGCCGATCAGCTCCTTCGCGTCGTGGAGGCGCTGAAATTCTGGTATTTTGGGTTCTTTGGCATTATCGGGGGCATTTGCCCAGAATTACTGGGCATTTCTGCGCAGGATTCAATTTTTCAAACAAAATAGCGGAAATTTCTCTAAACTGTTTTTACTATTCCTTGAAGCTAAAAATTTACACATTTTTGTTAATAAATCAAAAATATGGGGGTTTTCGACCAAAATGGCCGATTTTGCACCAAAATTTCGACTTTTTAAACAGGATTTAGATGGTGTTCTCGTTTGAATATGGTTATACTCAACCAAAAACACTAATTACTACTATTCGTAAATGAAAAAACTTTACCACTTCCTTATTAATAAATACAAAAAATATCGGTGTGCCGATTTTTACTAAAATTTCGACTAAAGTACATTAGATTCTACCAAAAACTCTATGAAAAACTTCATATTAGGTTCGAGATATTTCTAGAAAAAAAACCGGTCCCCTCCCCCCTATAATGCACAAGAGCCGTATATTTTAGTATAACAGAATTACCAAGTAATCCCTCAAAGGAAATTAGCTTACCATATACGTCTCCCTCAAACACACGCGCTCCTTCTTATTGAGCCCGAGGTCGAACGGGTTCTCGCTCTCGTTTCCCACCCACGATGAGCCGACTTGCTGAAAAAAACACACTTATTGTTCAAGCTCTTTATCCTTCACTTCCGCTTTTTAAAGAGCATTCTAGCCCAAAAACCCCCACCTTCTTCTTTTTCGGCTTGCATAGCGAGGCGCCCATTCGCCCTACCGCATCTAGGGGGCCGCGCAGAAGCAATTTTGGTCTAAAATGAACTTTTTAAATGCCAGGTTTTGACCAATACAAAGCAACACAATGTACCGATTGCCGGGTAAATTAAATAGCGGCGACACGCCGGGCGAAAATTACTTTTCCGCGCGCTAGGGACGCTTCCTGGGTTTATGGCACCCCCGGAAACGAACCCCTGACAAAACGCCAAAATTCCGAAGTTAAATGGAGGAAGTTCTAGAAGGGAAGGTGGTGAGGGGTGTGGGAATGCGATTGGCGGGGGCTTGACAACGTGGACAGGTGTAAATCGAGAGCCGGCTGACTTTAAGACCGCCGTTGGGCCGAGTAATAAGGGGCACATGGACGGGCCGATGACGAAAGATATTGACTGTCGCTCGGCATTTTTGGCAAATGAGAGATACTAAACGGTACTGGACTCTTAGCGGGGGCACCCGATTTTTCCTAGCAATCCCTGACGGCTCTATAGCAAAATACAAACCAGTTTTACAGCTTTTAAAACGGTTGTTAGATATAAACGGGTTCATTAAAAAGAATTTTGAAACCCTTCAAAATCCGAAAATTTTGACCTACCTTTGACCACGATTAGTCGGAAAAAGGAGGGAGGCTCCCCCCGCTAACTGTCCAGTACCTGCCAAACTACCCAAAATCTATTAGAAAATCGATAAGACTAGAACCAAGTATCGGCTTATTAAAATTTGCTGTTACTTAAAATAAGCGTAGCAACTCAATATCTAAAAAATTACCAGATACGCCAAACTACCTAACAATCTATTTTTTAAAAAATCGGTTTCTGGCCGGCCGGTTTCTCTTAAACTACTCCTCCTGATATAAAACACGCGTAGCCAGATCAAAGTCTAAACAATGAAGCCGAACCACCGGTTGGGGGCCGGTTACCAGGGCCTCCGGGTCACACCGGTATTTGGGCGGGAAATGGCCAGCTTTTCCAATCATGGCCCAGCTCCCGGCCACACAGCCCCTGCAATTATTCTAGGGAATCTAGGGGTCCAAATTAAGGAGCAACGGGAAGTCATCTCAGTCAGAGGACCACCACGTAGCAAATTACCGGGGTCTCCACTCGAAGTTGTGATGCCAAAAAACCATCAAACTTTGGGTACTGGACTGTTAGCGGGGGGGATACTCAAAACCGTGTAAGGTTTACTTCACCGCAACCTGAAAGTCTCAAAAGCTCGATATTTTCACTCTACGTTAGCCGAATTTTAAAGATTTCATTCGATAGAGCATCAAAAAATCTACTTCACTTTTAATTTCCGCCCAAAACAATATAACATAAAAAAGTTATGCCAAAAACAAACAAAATCGTTGTATATATATTTTAATATCTGTCTCTACTTACGTACTTTATCTATACTTTATTACTTCACTTTATTAATGATATTTTTCGGTTAAAAATGTATAAAAAAATTGGCAAAAGGGTAAAAACTCCTAGAATAATTTTCATAACTTTCCAGCAACCGAAAAAAATAACTATAATATATGATATACTATCAACAGGTATATAGGCGAAACACACAAAGATTAGTCCCCCCGCTAACAGCCCCGCACCCAAAACGGGGACCCGATTTTACACAATATGTTTACAGCCGCCAGCGTGTGACAAGCGTTCGGGGGCGAGCGTCGTAGGATTCACACGCTATCAGGACGCTCAAAAATCCAAAGGGGGAATTTGAAATAATTGGGGGAATTACGTGAATTCAGGGGCGCTCTCATCCAAGAATCGCGTACTTTTGAATAATCGGAAAATTGGACACCGCTGGGAATCAGCAACACGGCGGAAAACAGGGACCTTGAAAACAGGGAAAAGAGCGAAGTTCGTGCATTTTTCTAAGAAGAAAATGATAGATCATCTTCTTATAACAACATCGCGTTTCTGACGAATCTTGTCATTGAAGTGCTGTACTATTAGCAGGGGGGGGATAATTTTGTTTTCCCAAATATTTTTTTATAATGTATAATGTATTTTTACAGTTTTTCTAATCGTTTTTAATTGCTTGAAAGCCATAAAAAAATCAAAATTTCCGAAAAACCTAGTAAACTAACTCTTTTTTTCGCTGACCTTTCGATAATGTCGAAGATATTTTTACCGTGGTTTGAGTAATTTTTGTTTGCGAGAAAGACATCTTTTTGAAACGCTTCGAAAAATTGAAAAAACCCTTTTTGGCCATTTTTCATACATTTTTGAACAAAACGTCAAACATTTTCGACATTTTTGATAGTTTTAGGCGCTTTTCATATCTAAAAACTGCTTAAAATCTCATAAAACATGATTTATACTTGGTTATCATAGAGCCGTATCGGATTACTGGCTAAAATCCTTTCATTCACGTGCACTTAATAGACCCGCAGAGCTAAAAAGCCACAAGACCCGCGCAAATATCCTCCAAAGTCCCTCATCAAAAGCGAGTGTTCTATTTTCCGGTTGCTGCTCCGGATTGCCGTCAAATATTCACACAACGCTACAAAAAAAATCGCAGCGCCTCGGCGGCACGTCAATAAAATAATTTGTGGGACGCGCGCGCAGGAATTCGGAATGCCGCATTTCGGGGGTTGAACGAAGCGGAAAGGATGAGGAGGCGAATCTCGAATGGGTGGAGAGAGGCACCAAGAATGGGGATTAATTACCTGTGCCTCCCTAACAATCTGCTGAAGCAAAACAACAAAAGCAGACGCTGAACGGCCGGGTTGTAAAAAGCAGCTAGAAGGTGTGGTACAGAAAAAATCGGGCCTGAAAGCGTTTGTTGGCGTTCAAAATATAGCATGCTTTCGTAGCTTGAAGCCTTTCTGAAGCCGGAAATTAAGAAGGACCAATTATTTTTCCGCTAAATTCCCTAGGGGACAAGCCCGAATTCCAAAGCTCGGGTATTTCTAAAAGTAATGAAAAAGCTGCGTCTGATTTCAAGTCACTAGCTGTTCATTTATAGCCATTTATCGACCGCTAAAAAGCTTCCCAACGGAACAGGATGCGCATTGCTACCGTGGATTTATCAGAACCTAATGTCCAACGCGGCTCTTTCCCATCTATAAAGGGTACTGAACTGCTAGCTCGGGGAAAACGCATTTTTGTTTTTCATCTCTATTGCTAGTAGTTACTGTATTTTCGAAATGTTTTTCGTCGTATTTGATAGCTAGAACGTTAGACAAAACAATTTAAACACTTTTGAAAATTCGCAAATTTTGAGCATTGGTGATAATTTTCCATACATTTTTGAACAAGGAGTGAAAAACTTGCAAAAATCTCGATGGCTTTATCAGTTTTTAACTAAAACTGTGTAAAATGCTATAAAAACATTGTTTATTGTAAAACCGTACAGGAATAAAGAGAAAATCCCAGATGCCAGCGCCTTATAAAGATGATCAAAAGGACACCTATCATTTCAAGTCTCGAGCTACCCATTTCTAGAGCTTAATCTACCATCTTATAAACCAGATGGTTACAGTCGCTTCGCGACTGCAACCATCTGGCCTTCGGGCTACCCTACATGTCCCACTCCACCACATCCTTTCCCACCTCCAACAATACCCCCCATAGCTGAAATCCCCTTCAAAAACTACCTAAATAACTTCCTGATGGCTTCAGATACCCTCCATAGCCGAAATCCCCTTCAAAAACTACTTAGATTCCATCCCGATACTTTAAATGATTTAAATAATAAATTAACATAATTAAAAACTATTAAAATTATTAAAGTAACTTAAAACGTTATTTGGACGCGGGAAGGGGCCTGGGGAAGACGGACGAAGGGAAAGGGGGCGTGGCCTCCCGGGAGAAGGACCCCCACCTCTTTTACTAAGGAAAAAACTTTCAAAGTTATTTTTTTTTTTTGTAATTCTTTGTAACTCTTTTGTAATTTTTTTTTTATCAGTTTGGGGGTTTCCGACCACGCTCTATCCGAATCCGAAGAGAGCTAAGCTCTAGCTCCTTTCCCCTTCGAGTTGAATTCGGGACCTGACAGACGGACACCACTACTTTTTTATTATAGTGGATATTCCCACGCGGAACCGGCTGCGCGTTGCTATTTCAGATATCCAAAAGAAAGGTGTTTTCCAGGCTCAAGCGCTCGGCTCATTCCCCCCATCACGCCTATACGTGGCACGGGCTAAATTACGGAAATCTCATTACGCGGAAAGGTGCCGAGAGGCTGCGGGAAAGTTAGAGGGGGAAATTGCCCGCAAACCACCAATTTGCCCTCGCCGCTTTAACCTCGCCGAAGAGGGCGAGGGGGGGTCGAGGCGGATCTCCGGAATATTGAAGTAGCTAAAAAATCTAGGTACCATTGGAGATTTGATTTGGAATCAAGCCCCCCGATGAGAGGCTATGATTGACCTGGAAGCAATAACAAGGCAATGCTCGTCCAGGAAAACGTTCCCGGGAGAACACCCTAATTGGGCCATAAAACGAAGCAAAAAGGCAAAGGGCTCAGGGAACGGTGGCTATGACAACAACGAAAAGGAGTCATGCGCATTCACAAAGAACCGTTCGTTTTCATACAGTGAAAGTGACTAAAAAGAAAGCAGATAAATTCTCCAAAAAGTTAAATTCTAATTAAAAACGAAAAAAGCACAATAAAAAGCTTATTTTTATTTCAAAGCGCTTT
Source organism: Mesorhabditis sp. LJ9110 (assembly GCA_038088335.1). Lineage (NCBI taxonomy): Eukaryota > Metazoa > Nematoda > Chromadorea > Rhabditida > Rhabditidae > Mesorhabditis > Mesorhabditis sp. LJ9110. The sequence goes on along the minus strand of JBBGBA010000114.1, from coordinate 51,665 downwards.
CCGATACGCGCCACTTTACAGTAGCACGTAGGCGGTGTAATGTGGAACACGGAGCATCGAATTTGCGCGGAAATTGCAAATCTTTATTTCGTTGAAAAACAAGTTTGTTCAAAAAATTTCCTTTATCATATGTTATCTTTTTCTAAACAAGTATTAATTTTCCATTTCCAGGCAGCAGCGAAATGTCCAGCCCGGCAGTCGAAGCCCTCGCCCGCGGCCTCAACAAAGGCTTCCACGCCATGAAGCTCGAACTGAAGGCGCAACAGAGCCGCAGAAAAGGAGTCAAGTCGAAGAAAGCTGTGGTGCGTTTTACGGTTAAACTATTTTCTGCGTTTCGCGTCGGAATCTTTGTTTGTTATATCTTTTTTTTTGTTTAGGCAGTGCGCGAGCTTGTTCGAGAAATCGGTGGCTTCGCCCCGTATGAGCGCCGCGCCATGGAATATCTGAAGATCAGCAAGGACAAGAAGGCGCTCAAGTTTTTGAAGAAACGTGTCGGAGGCCACGGTCGTGCCAAGAACAAGCGGGACGAGCTCCAGGACGTGTTGATCGCCATGCGCAAGCACCACAAATAAATGCACAACTTGTTTTTGTTTGGTTGTTTTGTTGAATAAATATTAACCGTGCTGAGTTGTTAATTTTTTTTATCCGGCGTTGAGCGCAAATAATTACCAAGCTTTTCCTCCAGAAACTAGATTATTTTTTTCTTTAGCGGGATGACATCGTCTACCACGCGGCTTCCAGCTCGGATGGCACTCGGTCTCGGGATGTCGCTACTAGCTGCTCTGGGCCCTGCTTTCGCTCTACTCTACGTCCTCAACCAGCTCTATCCCGAAAGCCCAAGCTTCACCTCCAGCAGCGAGATCCCCTACCTGATACTCTATACGATTTTGGTAATATTTCGGCTGGTTATCACAGTTTTTGTTTTAGGCTCCCACTCATCTTGTCGTTTCCTGGATCTTCGTCATGGCTTACTCGGATTTGGCCCTGCCCTTTGTGATGCGCTCGCTCGAAGTATTGGCCAGCCATCATGTTCAGCATCACCCTCACGGACATGTTCAACCATCCAAGGATTCTCATGATGAAAATCAGAACCAGATCAAAAACTGAATGCGGTAGTTTTTCTAATACCTTGCTAACTTGTGAATTTGTGCCAAAGATAAACTTTTTCTTGAGATCAGGGGCTTTGGAATTGGCTGATACTAGGGGCGGGCAATTGATAAAGTTGCTGTTGAGTTAGCTTTACTCACGGCGCTGCGAGGTTGAGGTTTTATCGACTGTTTCGAACACAAGACGGCGGCCGTAATTCTTCTCTAGTGACTTTCCCCTAAAAGCGCCCGCAGGAGGAGGAGGAGGTTGGGGGGTAGATGCGTATCTGTACTCGCCCGGCAGGAAAAAGGCTGCGTCGGGGATTTTCAGGATTTTCGTCGGGAGGGTCTTGTCCTATATTGTTTCTCATTGGGGCACCCGATCCGATCCGCCTCTGCTCCTTCTCTTTGTCAGTGATTGCTGCCGTTTTTTTGGTCCTCCCAGCCATAGTGGGGGTCATCGACCCACTCACCCACCGGCCACAAACAGATTTCACTTTTTTCACACTTTCTGTCCCAATTAGGGTGTAGGCATTCCTTGAGGAGCGGCTTTTCAAACGCTGGAGGTGCATTATGGTTTTTGGATTTAGTAAAATGAGACATTGAGGTGGCTATTGTCTTTTTTTTCTTTTTCACGTCTTCTGAACGGCCTTTTATGCTTTTTTTCACTACACAGATTCGGGCATTCCTCCCTATTTTAGCGGATGTATGGCCCGGTGCCGCTTCTGATCCTGACGCTAGTCCGGTTTAGCTATACCGCCGTAAGATTCTGAAAGTTGAAAATAGCTAGCATTTTGCTTTAGGAGCCAACAGCAAAAGTTTTTACGGCCACTGGCCCGAATGGGGAGCCGGCACAATATTTGCTCGTGCCAGATGCCAGCTCACCCACTGGCTCCCGGGCAATTCCGGTCGTGTCTTCGGGGACATCTTTGGTAATTATACCCATAAGCTTTCTTTTATTATCTTGACATGAATGGGTTTTCGTTCTAGTCTCCTACCACACCGATCCCTACCACTGGGATGCCTACCATTAGCCTGCAAGCCTTGATGGCGGCGATCGGGCCGCAGACCGGAAACAAGGTGCAGCTGGATTTGACGAAGTTGCATCTTCATGGCATCGATTTTGCCGTGAATGGTACTGAAGATGCAAGTGATGCCAAGCCGTCTGAAGCTCCTTCTTCAACACTGGCCCCGTACACACGACGTCCGTTTGCCGGGCGGACCAGGGCCACGGTGGCGGTGCCCTTGGTGGAAAACGAGCAGGAGCTGGTGAAGATGGCCGTGCCGAAGTCGAGTGAGCGATATCGTAGGCGGAAACCATGGAAAAGGGGCCATGCTGGTACGGCATTGCCGATCATAGCTGATAATGTAAGTTAGAAATAGACTGCTTTGGTAGGATAGGCTGTTGATTTTGGGCTTTTAGGGAAGAAAAAAACTTGTTTCTTAGGATCCAATTTTTGCAATGTAATTAAAGAAGGCGTTTCTACACTGTTGATTATGATTTTCAAGGTCAAACACCTTATAAAATTTGATTAAAAAGACTAAAAATATGGAGATTTTTCGCGCAAACATGGCTTTTTTCGAGCAACAGTTCAGATTTTGGTTTAAACATTTGGTTTCGGTAGCTTTCTTTCTTAAAACATAGTTAACTTGTATTAAATCGTTAGTAACATATGCTCTATGACGCTACTGGGCTTGTATGGCTTCAGAAAATTATATCCGCGCTGGCAATACAAAAAACCCCAACTTCAACCTCGAAATTTTAGGAAGCCACGACAACAACCCCGGCGCAATCCAGTTCTACGACCGTTGTAAGTCACTTCCCAGCAAAAAACTCGGTCAATTGTCTACGACAAATTTTCCTGATCTTGTACTTGGCGACGGCATCATCGGAATCCCATTTCAGCCACAACCGACCAGGATCGAGATCGAGCCGAAGAAGCGGCAGCCCGACAGCCTGCAGGTCAGATCCATATCGTACCGGTCCGGCCCAGTTCATTCAGTGTCCCTTTCAACCCTCGCTTTTTTGGAAACCGGATGGAAAGGGAAAGGCGCGAGGGTGAAAGCGGGCCGGATTTTGAAAATTTAGTAGAAAGCTAGTTCTAAAAAATAATTTTCAGCCATCTCCAAAATGGAGGGCCCTCGAGTCCGGGGAAATGACGGCGATGGGCGACTTTTTGATCGCGAATGGCAAATCGAAGAAGGCCGGGGTAATTTTTGGGACTAAGTAAATACAAAGGAACTGGACTGTTGGCGGGGACTATTTGTTTTTCGCCTATCCCTGTTGATAATATACAGGGTATTTTTATAGCGTTCTTGGTGATTTTTGATTGCGAAAAAGGTTCAAAAAAATCTAAAGAACCTTGAGAAAAAATCTAAAAAATTGTGCTAATTGCTGTAAAAATTTGGGTCCCCTCGCTAAGATTCCATTACCGCAAATTTTCAGTTTTTGTATAATTATCTTTTAAAAATAACTTTAGAAAATTCACCCCTCACTGAGGACAACCGTAGGCCCACGCTATGAGACGACGGTTGTAGACGAAGTGCGGGACGACGGTGGGATTGTTTTTTACGTATTTTCCGCATCGTTATAAATATAATACTAAAAGAAAATTTAGATTTCACAACACCTGCCCCCACCACGACTTCATATCGTAACCGGATGCCGGTGGTTTTGGAGGCGCTCGAGCCGACAAACAAGTTCCTCGATCGCCAAGTTAATGCCATCGTGCAGCAGATGAATTCGAGAGTTTATAATGGTACAACTACGCCTGATCCTATCACACCCGAGGACGCTACCGCCGAATCAATCGTGCAGGAATTGAAGGTACGTCCGGGTTCTTGCATCGGGGGAAGGATATTTTCTTTAGAATCCAGTTCTTTCTAAAATAGCGGAAGTGTTTCCAAACCGTTTTCACTGCTTCTAGTCGTTAAAATTGTGCGCATTTTTTAATACAAAAATCTCGATTTTTCGACGCAAAATTTCGAATTTGTGATTTTTAAAAGTTTTTAAATAGTTTCCCGCTTTGAAATATAGCTAAAATTTAATAAGAAGGCTATCAAAATGCCTACTATTACTTTAATAAGCATCCTGGATTGATGCAAGAAACAAAATGAGAACTGTCGATTTTCAGAACGCCTTTTTCCCTCCTCAAATCAAAGCCAGCCCGACAGAAATGACGGCCCTCCGTGAAGCCGCCAGATTAGGCACCTCTCCAACCCCGGTCCACCCGGAAATCCGAAGGTGGGCTTTGTTTGAGTATTGATTCGGATAATTTTTAGGACCCCAAGCCGAAAAGCCGATTCCGCCACAAAGCCAGTTACGACCGTTACTCCAAAGGAAAAGTCGCGAGCAGATGCGTCAAAAACGTTCGTTGAAATTAATATAGCGGAAAAACTGTTTAGGCTGCACATCCCGGCCAAGGCGCCCAAGCAGGAGGAGCCTAAGAAAGCAACGTTGAGCCCCGAAAATGCGCTACTGGCTTTTCTCGATCGGTGAGTAGCCATACATATTTTGGCCGAGGATTTCATGATGCTGTGCTGTTAGCGGGGGGTTAGGGCGAAAACGATTTTTTGCCATTAATCTCGTACGGCTCGATAAATAAATATAAATTATTTTAGCCCATCTTCAGATATGCTTTTTTTGGATATAAACACGTCTAAACTAGAAAAGTGTCTAAATTTTAACTGTTCGGCCTAATTTTTATGAAAAAATGCAAAACAGCCCACATTTTCACGGTTTCAAAAATGTTCAGATTTTGTTATAACTTCCTAGCCATGCAAAAACTAATAAAAAAACTTTAAAATACAGAATATCTTAGTAACCAATAGCCGGGAAAATAAAATCTGTCCCCGATAACAGGTCGATCCGTTCAAGAATGTCGTTTTTCTCAGGAATCCCCTGGACATCTACCGCGCACAAGATGAGGAAACAACAACGGAAAAGGTTGGTTATTTTGAACAACAAAAAAACAAAAATACTTAGATCGTAACAACGACGACAACAGTCTTCTCGATAACTACAAAAGTGGATATGAAAACACCAGCTTTGCAAATCGATTCCCCGATTTATAAACAAGAAAAGGCAGAGCTAAAGTTAGCCGGATTAGATGGCGGAAAGCCATCTGAACGGAAGGAGGTTACTCGTACTTTTTGGTCTAAAATACAAAATTTAGAATCCCGCTTCCTCCAAGCAAAGACACTACGGCATGGTGGCCGCCCCGATTAATTTGAGGCGACTTCGCAAGAAGAGACTCCGTGCTGGCCGCAGGTTGACCAGGAGGGATCGGCGTCGACCGCAGCAAACCAAAGTCCGTTCGGCGTTTTTGAAAAATTATGCTTTTTAGAGGAATTTCCGACGTACAGCAAAGTACCAGATGAACGACGTCAAGACGAAGGTGTTCCCAAGGGTACGCTTCAAGATTAAATGGTTCTTTTGCGTTATCGGATCCAAAAATGCCTGGCGACGTAATACTAAATATTTTAATCGCGTTTTATTAAAATTTAACTAGATTTAAAGTGATAAACTATCGAAAACGAGTTTTTTGAAATTGCGGTGAAAATCGGCAATTTTTTTTGAGGAAAAATCTATATTTTTTAGTGTTTTTAGCAGAAATTTGTCAAGTTTTCAAAAATGCTTTTAAAGATAAAGAAAAAATAAAATATTTTAGAAGCCCGCCGCTACATTGGACGGCGACACAGATCAGCCAAACCCGGTGCTGACCAGGCCACAGACTCAGAATTTCCAGGTGAGCCGGAGAAGAGACTCTTCAAAAATTTATTTAGCCTCACCCGGAACCGAGAAGGAATCTAGAAAAGACAACAGAAATTCCTAAGATTTATACTACCCAACATTACGTGTTGACAACCTCCTATACCCCGATTCCGCTTCTTCCGCCCACCACCAGCGGACCGGCAAAGGGTAGTGTTGCGTAGCTTTCTATGATAATAGCCAGAAAATTTAGTCGAGCCGAAAATTCGAATATCTCCCGAGCTTGGGCCGAAACCAAGGCTTCCACATAATGTTATCGGTGGGTGAAAAATTAATAACTTTTAATAATAATGCTAATTTTGCAGGTCCAATCCCTTTAGAGCAGCCAGGAAAGGGCAACAAAAGTGACAATACTGTTTTCGATCTGTTCCGAGAAGCTTTGGAATATGTTTTGGATACAAAGGTACATTTTCCTTTGAACTCCTAGCGGGGAGGGGGATTTTGGACCATTTTAGATACGAAAACTACCTTAAAATGTTGAAAATTTTACTTTTTCTACGTTTTGATCCCAAACGTAAGGAAAAGGACACAAAAAGTCCAATTTTCAATATATACATAATTTCTAGTAAATGAAAAGCTATTAAACAAGCCATTTCGACCTCGACAAACAAAGATTATATATTAAATAAAATGTACAGGGGAGAAAAGAAAAATTAGCCCCCCCCGCTAACAGTCCAGTACCAAATTTTTTAGGCAGAAAACGATTAACAAAATTTTGATTCCAGAATTCAAAGGAAAAATCGGACAAGCCTCGGGTGCAGCAGTTGAAGCGGCTGGACGCGATTCCGGACCCGAATCTCCGATGGTCCGAGGGATCCCCGGCTATTGGAGGCTTGATGGCGCTCAGTAATATGTAAGTAAATACCGTAGCTTTTCAGCCTCATTTTGCAGCCTAATTCATCCCTCAAATCGTCACAAGTCGGCCGGGCAGAATTCTGGGTAATTTAAAGATTTTAAAACGATATGGTTCCATTTTAGAATCGGTTTCTCGAAGCTGTCGATAAAACGTCAGGAGCCGGCTTTGAAGCCGGCCAAGTTGCCCAAGTCGAACTTGGATCTGGAGATGGTAGGGAATAACTCAAAAACTGAGGAAAATTCTTAATTTTAGGAGGAGCTGGCAGACACGATTTCTCGGCTTGATCAGCAGCAGCTAAATAGCAATTCTGTAGGTTATATTATCATTGAAATACAGAAAATTTGATTGGAAAAATATGGTTTGGAACGGCCCCTTAGCAATCAAATAAGGGTTGACATTGTTTTATATCATCTCTTAAGGTGCTTTTGCATTAACGGGGGGTTTAAAAGTATTTTATTATTATCCTTAGAAAAATTTAACATATTTTAAGTGGCAAAACTATCTGAAAAACTTGGACAATTTGAATTGAGGTGGAAAATCGGCGTTTCTAATCCAAAAATCCAATTTTTTGTACCATCCTCCAAAAAATTTTTGTTTTAATTACGTTAAACTTTTTAGAATAGAATTAAAAAATTAAAAATTTACGTTAAAATTAATTAAATAATAAAATTAGGAATTAAAAACCTTTTCAGATCCAAATCTTGAACCCAGCCGAGGATCAGCCGTATTTGATCGATTCGCGCTTCTAAATCGACGGGTGTTGCCTATCATTCCATTCCGATCATTCCTTCCCTCTGTTCTTCATTCGGGTCGTTGTTGTTATTTGATCAATTTGTGTGCTAATAATAAACTAAATAATATAAATAAAAAGGTTTTATTGCAACCTCTAAATACAACCCGAATTATGCAATGACGGCACGTGAGAGGGAGAGAAAGAGAAAAAGAATGAGAGAGCGAGAGAGAAAGAGAAAGAGAGAGCTAGAGAGAGATGGCGGTGGAAGACACAGGCTAATGACTGGAAGGGATCAAAAGTAAATTCAGAAAACAGGTTCTGGTTCGTTAGCGGGGGGACACAATCCCCTTTCCCCCCCGCTGATTCGTCAGAACCAAAACGGAAGCCGATGGAATAAAAGAAAGCTGGCGAGTTGCCAGACTACAAAAACAAACTACAAACGGCATGAGGTATCGAAGCGGAATGGTATAGGCTCGGAACGCAAGGAAAGTTTTTGATTTATGTACATTAACAAAAAGAAAAATACTTAATGAATACGAACACTTGATCTCAGCTTTGCACGGTTTTTAAACGGCGCTTCTTGGCGGCCGGCTGGCAGTCTTCCGGGAATTTGAGCTGAAAATATGGATTGGTATGCCTTTTCCAGCGGTTTTCTGCAGTTTTTCAGTAATTTGTTGGTTCTTTCGCATTATCGAGGGGGGGGGGTAGCAATGTTTTCTAGACGCCTATAGAGGCCTACTAACTTACTCGCAGGTGTTTAGTTGTTTTGTTAAAAGTTAACGATATTTCAAGTCAAAAACTGTCTAAAAACAGGAGATTTTGACTTTTTTATATCTTTATAATGAAAATTGGTGGATTTTTACATTTACAACTAGGTAAAAATACTTACAAAAACGTCCTCTATTTATTGGATCCTAAGGAAATGGTCCCCACCCCCGATAATACGAAAGCACCCGTATTTTACAGAACTGAATACATACTAGGTCTTACATCTTGTTTTGCATGATTTAAAGTATACTACTTTTGATAACTCACCTCAAGACATTCGGCTTCAAGCACGGGGGGCGCTTCAAAATTCTCCTGCGCCGAGGGTGTCGATTTGTCGACAAGCTCGATAAGCTGAAAGAATCGGGGGTTTTTGGATTGCTTTCCGGTCAAGGTAAATCAGAAAAGACAGAAAACGAAGCCCTGTATTTCAAGTACTTACCTCAACCCTTGCCATGCCACACCCCAGCGGAAACAACCGCTCAATTTCGCGGAAGATGGCTGCGACACCGTCGACTTTTCTGACCAGCAGGAAGAAGGGGCGGCGTTGGACGATGTAGTCCCAGACTGGGGATTCTTTCTGAAATAATTTGGCCTATTATAAAAATTGCAGAGCCTTATATAAACCGTTTTAAGTTGTTCGTAGAAACGTAACGTAACGTAGCGTAAAAAAACAGCCCAACTATTTGAGCCAGGGAAAAGCGTTTCAAAAACCTGTTTAACCTGGAAATCGAAGGTCCGTGCGCAGGATTTTGGAACGAAAACAATTTGTTTTTTGTTTTTCTGGTTTGCGAAATAATTTTTCTAAAAAATTTAAGGAGAAAAATCCGTCCAGTGACAAACCTACCCTCATTTTCGCGATTTTCCGTTTCCGCTTCTCGCGTGCGTCAACCTTTGGCGCCGCCGGAGGAGGTGGAGGAGGAGGAGGTGGCGTTGGCTTGGAGGTACTCGCTGAAAAAAAGCTAAATATAAATATCTTTTTATAAAGCGTAGCTTCAAGCTTTAAAAAAAAGAAGAAAAAACTGAAAGTACCTTTCACGGGCAATTCCACCGTGGCCGGAAATTGGATTGGCATCGGCGCGGTAGAGCTGGAGATGGAGGCAATCGAGAAGGGCATATGTGGCTGAAAAATAAAGAGCTTAATACATTAATAAAATAATTAAGACCAACTTGTTAAATGCAAAATTTTTGAACGCAAGAAAATCTACTAGGCAACCTCAAAAAGTCGAAAAATCGGATCATTTTTTGATGTGGCGAAAGGCTACTTGCGAAAATTTTTAACCAGGTTAAATTGTATTCAAAAACCTCTTTCACTACTTCCTCGTTCCTTTAAGATTACTGTATCCGTTTTGTGATGCGCCGAAATGACAGTGCAACCCCGGGGGTGGCCAGCTAAATTCCGGCCGACCCGGCTGATAAGGGTGGACACGGGGCATCGAATTATCAGCAAATAGAGCCTCGGAGAGTGTATTAAAGCTATGGTAGAAGGTCGCCGCTTTGGAAATTGATGAAAAAATATATTAAAAACATCGGGTTTAAACCATAAAAACATTAATAAAAATACTTTAAAATAACTAGATATCTTTGTATTTACAGATACGTTACAGCTGTGTAACCATAAACAATAAACCTGTATTAAAAACCTACATTAAATGGCAGCTGATAGGGGAGTGGTGGCATTGGGATTGGCGGGGCGAACAGCTTGGGGAGGGCGGTTGAGGCGGCGGAAGAGTGGGGCGGCAGTTGGGCCAACATTTGCGAGAAGAACGGGCCGTTCGGGTTGTTGGTCAGCAACTAAATATGGAAGTAATAGTCATAAAAGTAAAAACGATAAACAGGCGGAAAAGCAAAATAAAAGGCAGAGTTTTCAAAAATTCATGTAAAAGGCAGGAAAATCGTGTTTTGACAAGTTCGTCAATTCTAGGTTCCCAAATCTAGCTAATTCCGTTATTTCCGCGTAAATCTAGCTATTTTTGAAAATATACTCGCGCTTAAAAATGCTAAAAAATAGGAAGTCGATCTTTAGCGGTTTCTCGTGTCCCCCAAGAGGATTTCAATCCGTTTAATTTGCATTTCCCTTTTAAAAAAAACTCGAAAACCACATCTTTTAAAAGATTCAAAATTGCAAGAATTTTTTTTAATGGTCTTAAAGGTTTTTAGAGGTATTTCCATTCGCTATAAAAAATGTTAAAACCGTACCGGCGGCATCGGGAATATTTGCTGATGTATCGGCGGGGCCGGAAGTGGCAGTGGATATTTTTGTGGTGCCGGATTTGGGGTTGTTGGGGATGTGGAGGTGGTCGACGCCGTCGAGGTGGACGGCGCCGGGGAAGGGCATCGCTTCGGCGGCGCCTCCGGGGCTGGGGGAAGATCTGAAAAATTAGATAAACAAATCTTAAAATTAAATTAAAAAATTTACTTTATTTATAAATAAAAAATACGCCTTTAAGGTCGAAGTAAGGCAATTAAAAAAACACCTTTGTCCAAATCCAACGGCCCCTGCGGCTCGACCATCAGCAGGAAAAAGTCTTCCGGTGGGTACATTGCATTCCTATAAGAAAACTATATTCAAAGACGCTTCGATGACAATATAGAGATGTAAAGAGAATCCTAAATTTTCCGTTCTTTTGCGTTATCGGGGGTCCTATAAATCCATAAATGTCTAGCAGCGTAAAAATAACTATTTTCATCGTGTAGTAAAATTAAAATTTACGCAGAAAACTATGTAAAAAAGGTTAGAAAAGCTTTAAATACAAAATTTTTGTCGAAAAATCTATCGTTTTGCATGCATTTTTGATAAAATTTGCAAAGTTTATACATTTAGAAGTAGTAAAAACGGTTAGAAACACTTCTCTTATTCATTTAAAAAAAAAAATTCCCCATAATGCAAAACCAAATTTTATATAAAATAAAAATTGCTATTGAAAGTCTGGTCGTACTTTGAGCAACGAAGTGGTCACCCATGGAGGTAAATTTAGTAAAAATAATGTTACCACCGTGCCAAGAGTAAAATTCGGAATTTTGCCGCTTAAAAGTATTGGCATACTTTAACTAATGAAATGACCAGCCATCGAAACAGTATTATAGCCGGGCAACAAAAAGAGGGGCGGTGTATGAGGCAGCCCGGGGGTGGGGAATGACGGTTTTTCGAGGGAGATAAAGCCTTATCTGGGCGAATGGAAGGGTGGAAAGGCAGAGGGAGAAGGACGCTACGCCCCTATGAACAGCACGAGATAACGCGTTCAAACAAGGGAATGGGCAGGGGGAAGACACGGTAGGGGGCCACAGAACTTCAAGACAAGGTTTGGAGGATTAAAGGGGCTGGGAAGGGAAGAAATTAAGGACTCTGGATTTTGTAAGAAAAAAGTCAAGTTCAAAAAAATGGTTATTAAAGGGATTGACAAGTCGGATCTTTAAGGCACCGAAAACACGCCAGAAATGGCGAAATGGCTACAAATATTGAGGTAACAAAATTTTTGAAAGATAGCGACAGTAAGATAGAGCGAGAGAAACAGTGATAGAGAGAGCGAGAGAGAAAGAGAGCGCTCGAGAGACAGAAAGAGAGAGTAAAAGATAGAGACGAAGAGGGAGGGAGAGTGAGAGAGCGAGAATTAGGGAGAGAGAGAGAGAGAAAGAGAGAGTGAGAGAGCGCGAGAGAACGAAACATTCAAATTCTAAATCGCAACATTGTCTCTAATTATTCATTTTAAAATTTGGCGCATCACTACAAGGCGATGGTTTGAAAAAGGCGCGAGATCGTGTGAGAGAGAGAGAGAGAAGAGAGAGAGACAGTTATTTTCACATTTTTCTACGGAATAGCCTTCTTTTTCGCTATTTTTCTAGCAATCGAATCCGAAACTATAAAATTCCCCCGAAAAACCGTCGCCCCTCCCAGAATATTGTGACACATAAATGTTTTGTCTCCACGACCCGAGAGGTGGTGATGACGACAAAATTTTGAGCTTCTTCTTTTACGGGGCCCAAAAGTACAGTAACCAACCCCTCTTCAGACTAGCCAATTTCAGTTTTAGGAAATGTCAATGGACCTCCCCCCATCCGGCTAATGGAGGGTTTCGTTGTCGTCGTGGCGGGACCCCGAGTGGTAGTGGTGGTGGGGGGTGAATGGGGCCCATTGTGGGCCCAGCTGCCCCAGAGGAGGGGCCCACACACAACCAAATATCGTAGCGTTTTTTGGTGGGATTGGATGTGCGCGCGCGGGGAGTCGATTTCTGCACCGAAGATTGCCGGCTTGAAGGGTGGTGCGTAGTTGGCTATAATTTGGGGGGTGACGGGGCGCTAAAATTAGGGCCATTCATGGTGGTACCGTAATTCTATTCGGTTGCGACATTTTTTGTCGTAGCCTTAAAAGTACAATCTAGAAGAGCTTTTGATAAAAGTTAGGTTTAAAAAAGTAAATTTATGTAAATACAAAAGCTATAAAATTTTTAGAGGGACGGAAATGTAAGGGGGAAACGCCAAAAACTCGGCAGCCATAATGCCGACAACCGAAATCGCAACTTGCACATTCAAACTAGACTATCGGTATTTTGCGTGTCGGCAGCATGACTGCCGAGATTTCGGTTGTCGGTCATTTTGGCAATCGGGAGCATCAATCTAGGGACTTTGGCTGTCGGGAGCGCCGGGATTTTGGCCTGTCGGGATTTCGGCTGTCGGTATTTTCTTTCGGGGTTTTGTCTGTCGGTATTATGAACTTCGGGCTTTTGGCAGTCGGGGGAGCATCACCTTGGGTTTGGCCCCCAACTTTTCGCGATTATGGCTGTCGGGATTCTGGTGGGTTTTCCCGGCCAGGCAGGCCTTACACGTACCTTCAAGAGCCTCGTAAAGCGAAATTTTTACAGTATTTTGTAGCCTTTTTACGACTATGTGTTCAATTTGGGGTTTTATAGTTCCTCCGCCAGCCAAATCCCAAAATAGTCCGACAGCTTACGATAGTTTAATGCTCGAACTTGTTTCTGTTTTCCTGTCCCATCATGTAGCGAAGTTCAGCTCCCCGCCCCCCCCCCGCCCCAATTTGGACGGGATTACCGTAGCCGGCGCTCGAGGACATTTGGCCTCAACGATCCATCCAACAGCCCCGCACACGGGCTGACAACCCGACAAGCGGATTAGCGGAGAGAGAGAGAGAGAGAGAGAGAGAGAGAGAGAAAGAGAGAAAATCGGAATGGCGCTGGGAACGGGCGGAAAGGACAGTTTTTCGGATTTTTGGCGGCCGACCGGATGAAAATGGCATGCCCTGGTGGGGCGGATCGGTTCGCAGGATACACGAAAAATGCTGGAATTTCCTGGTTTTCTTGCTGGCATCAGCACTTGATTGATGGATTCTACGATTTAAATTTATACACTAGCCAAAATCAGTAAATAACAAAAATTACATTTCTTAGCCAAATGAGAAGCGGTCGAACGGCTCCAAGTTGTCGGGGGCTCGGCTTCAGCCTGGTTCGATGCAAAATTAAACCAAAACCAAAGGCCCAGAGCCATTTTGGAAAAAAAAACAGCTTGAAAAAATGTCTTTCCACATGCAGACGAACGGGTCAAAGAGGTCGGCAAAAAAAACCGTTTTCAAGACAAAAGTAAAAAGAGAGAAGATGGGAATTTTGACAAAATGGAAATCGCTGAAAACCAAACAAATGCCTATCCACTCAAAGTTGAACGGCTCCAAGGCGTTGGGAGAGTAATTTTGAAACATCTTTAGCTTAAAAACTCAAACTAAAATACCGAAAATGACCTCTTCAAAAAGCATAAAAAAAACTTACATGCCAGCCAATTTTTTTTGGAAACGAAAAAAGCTTTTTGTGGAAAGTAAAGGCAGCTTTTTGAAGGAGCAAAAACTCATCTACAAATCGACCTCAACAGGGCGGCTCCAAGACGTCGGCAAAGTCTAGCTAAAGCCTAGCCAAAGCCTCCAAAAGTAAAAACGATCAAAAATTAGCTAAAAATTTCCAAACAATGGGAAAACCAATTAGTAATGCAACTCTCCCACGAAAAAATCCCTCGAAAGAAACTCGGCAAGTGTACCCCAAGCATTGCCCGAAAAGCCTGAGGGGCGGGGGGGAAGGAGCACGGTGAGCACAGCTGGTCAGCGCCAAAATGCGCATCAATCATTTGTGTGAGTGTGGGAGAACGGACAGGATGCAAAAGAGGCAAAAGAGGAAAAAGAGGGCGCACGGGTAGGGCGCTGCGCAAATATGGCCCGGGGGGGGGGGGGGGTACGGTACTCGAGTCGGCCTGGGAGGGATGGGGGGGGGGGGATAATTACTGCCCTCTTGGCAAACATCCAGTATAAAGAATGGGGGGCGGGATACGGTAGCTGGGTTGGCGGATTAATGGGGGTAGATGGGGGTATCATTTTTCTTTTCCGGGCCACCCACCGAGCGCTAATCAAATCCGGGCCCCCGGCCGCCAAATTGTTTTGTGGGCGGAATGGCTGGGAACTTGATAAAAAGCGGATAAGAACGCAAAAAAGGGAGATTAAAGGGGATAAATAAAGATAGCTTTAAATCCCCAAAATTCTAAAAACCTTGAGAGGAATGAATTTTGGAGGAAAAAGGAGACCAAAACCATTTTAAAATTGCATAAATTAATCGAGGGTAATTAAGCAATTTTGTATAGTTCCAGAGTAACGAGGGAGAAGATAAAAGGCGCCAAAAATACTGAAAAATGATAGGAATATTAGCTTCTTTTGTAGCATCGAAGGACCTATTTTTTTCAGTAATTCCTAGTAGTGTAAAAGTAAGCATTTAAAAAAAATTGTAGTAAAATTCTTCTATATTTCGACTGGAAAACTATCTAAAATCTTTAAAAAATCTCCAAAAATTCTTTTAAAAAAGGCCTTTTTAAAAATTTTTTTAAAAAATTGCCACGTTTTTTTCAGTTTAGTAAAAATTTTAAATTTCTATTTAGATAAAAAAAATAACACGCTATATAAGTTAGTATCCAATCAGGATAATTTTCGATGCCAACCGATTCCCGGATGTCCAGGAAAGGGGGAATAGAACCGAAAAAGGAGAAATTCCGCGCGCGGAGGCTGGGAGGAAACGCGCCGCCGCCGCGAGATTTCCCGATAGCAGGAGGAGGAGCACGGTAGGGAGGAAGAGCGGAGGAGGAGGAAAATGCGCTATCAAACCCGCCAAAAGTCATAAATAAAAGTATAAATGATAGTCGAAAATTTAAAACAAGAAAAGCTTATCAAAAACAGTTGATTTAAAACCAATAAATTTAACTTTGAAAAACTCGAAAAAATAACGCTTTTAGAAAAGGAAAAACATAACACCTACTCCTAAAATCCATCCAGTTCTAAAGAAAACAACAAAAATTTAAAATATCAACATCTAAGGGCCCTGAAACTAGAAAGTTTACCCTAGCAATATCATAGAATTTCTAAAAAACGCAAAAATAAACGAAATTTCGAAAAATAACAGCTAAAATTCCAAGAAAAAAAAAGGAAACCAAAAAAGTCCAAAAATTAAAAACTTCAAATAAACGCTAACTTCTAAAAATCTACCTTAATGCTCTAAAATGAAATCCAAAGCTACGGTAGAAGCCCAGAAATTCCGCAAAAAGCCAAAAGGAACGGCAGCAGAGTGCGGCAAACCAGCGGACTGGCGAACAACCCGTTTCGTGGTGGGAGAGAGACGAGCGAGAGAGCAGAGAGAGATAGAGAGAGAGCGAGAGAGAGAGAACCGGTGAGAAAGAGCAAGAGAGAGAGAGAGAACGCAGAGCGAGAGGGTGCAAAGAGGCAGATCGGCCGGGCGGGTCAACAAAAAGGGACACGAGCAGATGGGGGGCGGGCTGAACGGAGGATGGACGTGGAATCGAGAGAGAGAGAGAGAGAGAGAGAGAGAGAGAGAGAGAGAGAGAGAGTGAGTGGGGTTTTTGAAGAGGAAGCCTCATCCAGCCAGCCCTCTTCTAACAGCAGCCACCACTACCACCACCACCGGCTGCCCCAGTCTTTCTTTTCTCTCTCTTTGATAGTTGGAGGGTGGAAAGACGGACAAACACACAGACAAACAGATCGAGGTCGCACTTCGACATTGACAATGGAGGGTACGGTAGTGGGGCAAGGCTCGTACGGCCCTGAAAACGAAAAAGTGACTTTCAAGGATCGCAGAATTTGCCTGCTTGTCCAAGCGCATTAATGAAAATAATATCAGCTTTTTGCAAAAAGGTACATTTAGGCCCGGCAACCTATTCCAAAAATTCTATTAAAACCGCTTAAAAATGCCTTAAAGGAGCCACTTTTTGTCCAGTCGGCCGCGCGTAGCCGATTCAGATCGAAAAATTAGCAATTAGCAAAAAAAAAAAACAAAAAGGAAAATAGAAAAATAAAAGCCAACAAATAAAAAGAGCGCTAGTAGACAGTTCACGAAGCCGAATTAGAGCCGTTCACTTCGGTTGAAATACGTTTTTAAAGCTAATTTCTCTGTAGATTAGTACGCGCCACAACGATTTGTAAGGGAAAACAGCTAATATAAAAATTTGCGCCTTTTGGTCGGTTTAAAAAATGATTTTCAAAGCGATTTCTCGCTTGCCAGTCGTGATACCGCACGCCTCCTGGGTTGCGTCATGGAATGGGCGTGGGCACCGGCTGTTTACCGGGGGATTAGGTACGGTAGCCATGAATGGCCTGGGGGGACCTTGAGAACAGCTGGACGCCCGGGATATTGCCCTCCCTCGAGCGCTGGATAAGGTGAAATCGAGGTTTATGTCGGTTGAATGGTCGAAAAGAAATAGGTATAACCCCAAACGCGCACTTTCTTGCATCTGCTGCCGGAGAAGCCGCAGGAATAGTCCTAAAAATAATTAAAAAAGACAGAAGTACTTTTCGTTGATATAAATCATTACCCGGCTTACAAAATCGATGTCTAAAATAATATAAACAACCATTTCAGTTTCGAAACTCGCGAGTCCAATTCTCAAACAAAAAAAGAAGTTCGTTACGGTGGGTATTTAATTAGGCTTCTCACTAATTGGATTAGGGCATCCCGTCCTTGCTTCTCGTCGGAGCGGAAAAAGGGTTTGTAGGGCGTTCAGACCCAAAAGAGTATCGTCGATAATTTCCGGCTGCTGAAGTTAAGTTTTCTAAGCTTTAAATGATTCTAAATGGTTTGTGAATATTAGCCGCAAAATGCGAGGCCTAAAGAGTTCAAAAACGCACACTAAATTCTCGATTTGACCAAATCTCAGCAGGGGCAACAAAATCGGTAAAAAAACTAATCGAAATTAGTCAGATTCTAGCCAAAACGGAAGTCCGAGCTTCGGTAAAAAGTTATAAAAACTCCAGAAACTCAGTAATTAAAAAACTCACTGAAAATAAGGAGAATAACCCTGTTACAACGGATATCTAGTTCTATTGGAAAAATGAAAAAATTCCACGCATTAACGCCCGCGATTCCGGAAAGCAAAACAAGTATAAAAACAGGGGATCCTGGGAGCGGGGGTCAACCCTTTACAGTAGATTCGCGAGGGAGATATGGGGCGGTGTGTGTGCGGTTTGTGGTGCAAGGTCATCTCTGCCGGACTCGCGAGCCCCCATCCATTTCCGCGGCCTCTTTTCCTCTCCCACCACCATACCTGGCTGCTATCCATTTCCTCCTCCTCCTCCTCCTTCCCATGCACCGTATCTCGAGAACGATATCCCCCGGGCTCGGGAGATATTCGCGGCGGGGTGGGGCATGTGACCGTTTGACGGGTGGCCTTGAGGATACGGTCCTGTAGGTGACAGCGAGGTCAATCGTTTGACAAAGCACACTATGTAGCCCCGGCAACATTCTGGGAGCGCCAAATGAAAATAAACTTTTCGTGGTGCTAATGCACTTGGGGGGGCAGTCTGGATTTTGACTACGAGACGCTCCAAATGCCGTTTTTAAACTCGAAGCTTCTGGAAAAGTTAAGTGAAGCCTAAGCCTAGCCTTAGCTTCATACAAACGAAGCCTGAGCTTAGCTTGAGCCAAGCTAAGCTTTGTTCTAAGCTAACCCATAAATGACCCCATTTTAACCTCGTAAGTCAATTTGCAGTTCAAGATAAGCTTAGCTTGGGCTTAGGATTAAGCCTAAGCTTAAGCTAGGCTTAGTTAAAGCTCAGTTAAGCCTAGGCTTAAGCTGAAAACCAAGTGGCTTAAGCGGAGCGCCTCGTAGCCCCTTACTACCAATTTTGGACTGCCCCCCCCCCTAATTGCATTAGCACCCTTTTCGTTTTTTAGCATCACTAAGGAAAAAGACCTATCTTTTTGCAGATGCAACGACTTTCGCCGGCCCAATTTTCGACGTCGCTCACGTTTAAATCCTCAATTTATCGGCTCGGCTGTGCAAATAGCTTTTTGGGAGGGGACCGTAAAGTGCCGTTAAACTCCATGCACCGAACTAAATTATAAATTTTTAATTAAACAACAAAATTTGTATCTAAAGAGTAACCGATATACTCACTTTTACGGTACGAACCCCCGCCCCCTCAAAAAATAAAGCATTTTCAATGGAAAAAATTTCTCAGCATTTAATTTCGATGCCAAAGCATTGTAAATGATCCAAAAAATAGCTTTTTGGTGAGAGCCGTGCAATACACCAAATCCGATCGCTATAACACTCCAAATTTATCCACAGTTCCCGAAAAACACATAAACATGCGATAAACAATATTATTAAGCGAGAGGACTGACGACGAGATATGCAAATAATCTTGTAATTTTTAAACGGGGTCTGGTTCAATGGCGGCGATCCGTGGAGGTGCTCGAGCGGCGGGTGGCGCCGAACTGACGCCAGATGCGCTGCTCCTCCGTCTCCTGGTCGGCGCTGCTCACCGGGCGCACGGGCGGGACACGCTCTGAAAAACCAAGTTTTGGTACGTTAAAATCTCCAAATTTTTCGCAAAAAGTTAATCCCCCGATGTGGCGAATAAACCCACATATTTATAGATTAAAAATACCGACGTTGATTTGGCAGATGACGTTGCCAGGGGTCGCTTTCGTGGAAATTGGGCCGCGAGAAGGCGGGTCGAATTCGGCCCATGGGGGGCCGCGGAGCGGCGCCGCGATACTGCGGACGCGGGCCGGAGTTTGGCGGTCCCTGCGGTCGATCGTAGTCGTCGGAGAAGGCCGGGTGGAAGCCAGGGAACGTGCCGTCGATCTCCTCCTCATAGGCCGGCTGCATGGGGTGATGGTGGGCATGATGCTGATGAGGGATCGGTGGGCGAGGAGGAGGAAGCTGTGGCCGCGGATCCGGTGGATAGGGTCCATTGTGCTCTTCGTGCCGGCGCATCTCCCTGTGAAAAAAAATATAAAAATCAGGGCAATCGGAGAAACCTATTCTGGTGGTAGCCAGCGGGCACTGGGCGCGAGTTATGTTGGTAGGTGATGGTGTAGCAGCCACGGCGCTGTGTATTTGGGTCTTGCTGCATTCCGCGACATCCGTTCATTCGGCCCGTGTAGGATTGTGTCCGTGGCAATGGCAACTGAAAATGATGAATTAGGTTCTTGTTCAGTATCGGGGGGGCGGGGGCGGGGGTACAAACTTTTTGAAGCTCTACCATTAGTAAAGTAGTCTTTGCACACTTTTAATCTGCGCTTTTGACTAAAAAACATTCTCTACCAATATTTCAAATTTCTAAGCATTTTCGAAATTTAAAAGTAGGTTTTCCGCCTATTCTAGTTGCAGTTTACGTAACAAAGATAATGAAAACCTGTTTGCAGCATTTCTAGACGTTTGAGAAAAGCTAGAACCCCCGCTATTGCAAAAGCACCATAAATTAAAATCCATAGTTGTCGTACCGGAACCGGCTCGCTGGTGCTGCGATGAAACTGTAGATTGAGCCGTCCCTGTTCCGGGTCCCATACAGTGCATTGCTCAAGCACCTCCATCCCTTCCTCCCAGGTCTCTCTGAATTGGACAAGTGAAAAAATGGATATCTTAAAAATTAACCTCCTCCCGATCGCCCTCTGCGGCTCCTCCTCGGCATCGAGTCTCTTGTAGTATTCGTCGCAGTCAAGGTAAGCTTCACCCAGAAAGTCTTCACGGCTAACGAATGTGAGTGCAAGGGGCAGGTCCCAGAGCGATGTGTCGACCAACTCGTAGGCTTTCTATAAACGTCAAAATTATGGCTAGTCTTGAGCATATCACCGGCTTGGCATCTTCACGTGGTCGCAACGTCTGATTGATGCGCAGGACAATGTTTTTCTCCTCCAGCATGCGTAGCGTCAGACGGGCGATATTCCGCGCATCATCTAGTCCGGAATGGGAGCGCCCGATCGGGCGAATGCCGTAGTGTTGTAACATTTTCTACAAAGCACCAAGAATAAACCCAAAAACAAGGTGTTCTGCACCTCTATGCTCGTCTTGTTGCCATAAGCATCCGGATTCTTCCGGTCGAGTTTCGTCACCTAAAACCGGCATAAATAAACTTCAGATCCGATGCCCAACCTTCGTGCAAAAGTACTTTTTGATGTTGATAAAACTGCGGAACATGAACGGCATCTCGATGTCGAGCAGGATGCATTGGAACTGGAGAAACTTTGCAAAATCGCACGCGCTGTCCGTCACGAAGGCGAAGCGGGGCGCCGGGCGGCCGGGGCGATACTTGAGGCCGTGATCGTTGAGCCACTCCATAAAACTAAATGAATGGACGCGATTAGATTTTCTGAAGCAAACTACCGTGCTAAAGCCTCCGGGAAAAACGGTGCTCGATCGACTTGTCGCTGTGTAATTCCAGTTAATTCCGTGCAAAACGGGTCCAGGATCGGGTTCTCGCGTGGGCGGACGAACGTCTAAACGAAATCAGGGGTCAAAGGAGCTTTTTCCGCCCTATTTCTCTCTAAACAAAAATGCGGTTTCCTCTTCCTGGATGGCTCGAGTATCAGCATCAGAGAAATTTAGCAAGTCGACAAACCTGAAATTCGCTGACGACCTGCCGCCTGCGCACGTTGATCAAGACCCCAGGCAGCTCGATGATTTCGTGTGGATACGCAGCGACGTTTTCCCGTCGAGTCGTGCACTCCAAATCGACCACCACCTAAAAAAATGCTTGCAAAAACAAAGACCCATACCAGATAGTCAAAGTGAAAAGCCGTCCGCCGGTCTTCCGGCAAGCTATTTTCAGCGGCCAGGCGTAGCTTCGCATATTCTGGACGAAAAGCCTCTAGCAACAGCTTCCGAGCCTCGGATTTGCTGGTAGCTAAAAAACAAGTGTAAAGTATAGCGTAATGCTTTACGGGTTTCTAACGACCCCCGAGCGGCAATGTCTCGCATCTGGTCGAAGGTGAGCGTGTCGAACTGCTGCATCACACGGCGGATGAGGTCGGGCGTGACGCCCGGCTGGTACTGCTCTCGCTCCAGGGCATGGATTTCCGTGGCGCTCGACTCCCATTCACTAGCAGCATTCGGGCCGATATTCTCCCTAAAAAATCGAATAGAAAAAATTAGGGAAATCGAGAAAAAAAAGAAAATAAAAGAAATAAAATTTCCAGAAATTTTCGACAGTCGGATTTTTGGGCGTCATAGGTTCCATGTTACACCACCGTACGAATTCCGTCTAGATTGTGCGACGTAGTCGGCGACAAATTGATTTGGAATTTTCTTGTCGGTTTATTTTATTTTGTTCTTTTTTTTTGTTGAATTCTCTGTTTTCATGCACGTGCCTTCGCTCTTGCGCCTCCCGATCCAGCGCTGCGATCATTTCGGGCCCGATCGTCGTTCGCCTGTGCGGTTTCCCCTCCATGTACAGCTCGCGCTTGTCCCGGCGCATCAGCGCGCCCAAATCATAATTTTGGAGGTTGACCGTTTGCCCGACATCTAAATTCCAATAATCCACTACGATTTTTATTATCCCTGACCACGCCGATGATGTGAATGCATGTAGGTGTCGAGATTACGGGCTGTTGCCCCGCTTCTGAAACCATTTTCTGGGCAGCTAGTCAATTACCTCGGAATCCAATTGCAGCGAAGGTAGTCGTGTCAGCCAGTTAAAAACCGATTCAGTCAAATGAGCGATTTCCAAGACTATGGCTCGCCGATAACCTTTTCTGCTGATTTATTCCTTCCGGCGCTTGCTAATTTGAAGCCTTCATTCGTTTTTCGTTCGTTTCGATACGTTTTATCCCGCTCTTCAACTTTCCAATTTTCAGATGCTCTCGCGATCGCTTCTGGTAGCTGGCCGCCAGGTCGTCGCCGGGCAGAGGAGGGGCCTCCACAAAGGTGTGGACTCTACCCCGCCGCTTCGTTTTATCTCCGTTCCCGAGAAGGCTGGTATGTGTTTTTTCTATTCTACATTGTTTTTTCTTTCCAGCCCTCTATTTGACCATCGCGCTCACCTTCATGTCGTACCCAACCAGTGTGCTGCTTCGTCTGGATTCCCTGCGCCCCAGGGTACATATCTTACTAATTTCTTTAATTTTCATTTTAGGCTGAGAACTCGCTGTCGCCCGAAGTCCAGGAGCAAATCGAGGCTATCCGTGCGTCGCGCCAGAAGTGATCGTTACAAGCCGTCTTCCCCGACCTTTGTTCCTATATCGTTGTCTAGTAACTTTTTAACAGTGCCATGGCTCTATAGGTTTGTGTTTTTTACGTGACTTGATCTTGTCTGAATAAAGTTTATTTGTGTCGGTTTTTCAGGCATGGTGAATGATTGAAAGGCTGTTGTCGGGGTTGTGGTTGAACAGCGATACAGCTCGGCTAGATGTTTTTAGGCCGACGGCTCCAAGAGAGGGTTTCGCAGCCATGGCCCTCCCCTGGGGAGACATCCCACACGCCTATCCACCTTCTGCATCTGTTGCACCACCGTTGTCTGGCCCATGATGTCGTAGATTTCTGCCGAAGGCTCGTGGTTTTTGAAGTTTACACGAATAGGTCTGCTTTTCCATTCCGTGATGGAATTATTTGCCGAGTTAGGGTCTGACTTGCTTCCGCGTCATCCAGTGCCCTCCTAGGCGTCTAGCGGCCTGATCGAATTGCCGAGGATAAGCCGCCGGGGGCGTGGATACAAACTTATCTGGGATCTGAGCCAGAGCGGGCGGCGCGTCTTGGCCCTTTTTCGGCGCTCTCTGCCCGTAATTGGTAGCCTGGGCGTAGTGGGTGTAGCAAGAAGTTGGGGGGTCGCCCCGGGGCGCTGCGCCCTCTCTAGGATTGGATTTGTTCTTGGGCTGCATCCCCGGGTCACTCCGATTCAGTAGGGCCGCCCTCCTCCTCCTCCTTCTTGTGCTCCTTCTTTAGTGGTTGCCTTTCTCTCGGGCCTGCTGACCAGCTGTGGGGGGCTTTTTAGCAAAAGTTTGTGCGCGGAGGCTTGTTTTTATTGACGCGGATATGGCGGATTTTGATGATTTGTGGATTTTTAGGGTTTTTCGAAGTGGGGTGCTAATTGAACCTTGGGCGCTCTATATTCTTGCTGTATGTCCTTGTTGCGTTAAGTTTTTACAAATTAAAAATAACCTTGCTTTCGATCATCAACTCGATGATTTCCAGATGTTTTCAAGCAGCGTAATTTAGAGCTTGAAGGAAGATCAACTGAAGTATTTACTCGGTTTTTCGAAATTCAGCCAATTACCGTTTTCTGCTTTTGATTTATACTCGTTGCAAGGGTTAAAAGATTATAAGCAGGCAACTAGCTACTCTTTTTTAGGCTTCAGAAGCCGAACAATCTGCTTTCGGCAGCTTGGTTTAGACCTTCATGAAAAACTAGGTGACGCGTTAGCTTGTTTGCCTTCTTTCGTTGATCACCCAATTCCAGATTGCCTCCTATATACAACCCCCCGGGGCTTTGAGCTCAGCCGCCGGTGTAGGTGTTAATTTTATTCATAGAGGTGTGTGTGGGTGCAGCGGCGTGAAGGAGGGCAGTGGAGGTGTAGAGGAGAGGCTGTGAGGCCGTGGTCGATGCCAGTCTTCTTCTTCCCCTTCACCCCTTCTCCTCTTCCTCCATATTCTTCTTATGGCCTCAGGGGCCACGGGAGGGGCTCCTCAAGGCGTCGCATCTCGTGAGAAAGCCTTTGTTGGCGGGCGTCTGCCCTGATATTGCCATGATAAGTCCTATATTGAGGTCGGTGGGGAAGGGGAGAAAAATTGGCTGTTGAAAGTGGGCGTGGGTTCTTGAGTTTTTAGGGGGAGTTTTTGACTTCAGAATTTTTTGCGAGAGGTGTGAGCGAGCGAGAGAGGGTGAGATCGAGAGGACGAGATAATGAGCGACAGATATAGCTGTAGAGAGGGTTTTTTTGCGAAAGTTTTGTTTCTTCGCGTCTTATGAGTTTTTTTCGCAGGTTTCGAATACGATCTCGAATTTTGCTAAATAGCGTTATTAACGAAATCAAAAGGATGTATAATTTAGTGTAAGTCACGATATGTCTAGTAACGTAATAGCCAGTATTTTAAGGCATTTCTGATTTATTTGGCGGTATTTCAACTAGAGAAGCTACGTAAAATATTAGAAAAAGGCTAAGAATTCGAGAATTTTACTGGAAAATCGATATTTTTGTATTTTTAGCCAAAATTTGTAAGTTTTTAGAAATAATAATAAAACTTTCAAAATAAAAATATGAAGTTTTATTTAAGAAATTGGGCTCTAAGGATAAAAATTTGGAAAAACTTTAAAAAGAAAACTTTCAAGGAAATAGTTTTATATTTATTTTCCACTTTAAAACATAAAATTTGTGTCCCACCGCTTTTTACCTGATCTTTAGACTTCCCGTCACCAGGCCAACTATCTTTTTTTTCAAGGAGAAAGGAAAAGCCGCGTGTTTCCACCCCGAAAAACGAGCTCTACCTCCTCCCCCCATCCAGTAAAAGCAATGAGCTCATTTGGGGGGTGGCCGTGCTCATTTCAGTGCTAGGGGGGCTGGCCTAATTGTCCATTTTGGGGGGTGGTGAGGAGGAGAGGAAGGGGCCCAGGAGCCCGAGAGGACCAGCAGGAGGAGGAGGAGGAGGAGGATGGCCCTCCTGCATATTCCAGGGGACCCCCAATTCCGGCGCCCAGGGCCACAAGACCAAGACCATTTGATGGGCCCCCCACCCAAATCACCCACATTCAATGTGCTTTTTTGCGCGTTGGGCGCTCGATTCGTGGGCCCTCATCTCGGGTTGAATACGATTCCTTACGCGCTCTCTGGACTCGGTTTTGGGTACTGTAGTTTTGGCTGATTTTGAAACAGAAACAACGATTCCGGATTTTGATGTCGTAATCTAAATATCTGCTCAGCGAAATTTTGGCCTATTTTTTCTTTTTAACGTTTTTCTGTAGGTATATTACAGGTTTATTTTAATCGGTTTTTATGTATATTTTGTAGGTTTGCGAATATAGACGCAGTTTCGAATTACATGGCTAACAATCTTCCGTAGCGCTTTTCCAATTTTTTTAGACGTTTCAGCTAAGAATTCGATTGGAAAAAGCGATTCAAGCCGTTTTCTCAGGGGGATCAGATTTGGCCAGTTTTTAGAAGCAAATCGAGATTTTAATTTTTACTGATCCGACTTCCTAAATAAAATATCTGCAAAATCATGTATTTCCTAAATAAAAATGTTTATACTGAAATGTTGGAAATTTTTCGCGAAAAATACAAAAATATCGATTTTCAACGAATAATCGCTGATCCTACTATATATAAAAAAATAGTGTCTGTGTGTGTGTGTGCCACTTTGCATGCAACTTCCGTCAGCGTGTTCCAGCAATATGTCAAGAAGCAGAATATTTAGGGGCATTTTTGATACGTCAATAGGTGCGTAATGGTCTGGAGATGACTGCACGCTGATGAGTTGTACCAAAATCGCCTATTTTCGACATTAACCTTAGCTTTTTGTTGAAAAATCCGAGATCCTCTTTGTTAGGAATCAATTTGTATACACCGGAAGTGGTGGTAGTTTATTTAAAGGAGCAGAGAGCGCCTGTTTCACTTTTTTCAACGCGAGTCGGGTGGAATTATGCAAAGTGCAAACTTTCATTAGTCCAGAACGGGGGCCAGGGTTGAAAAGTCGCGAAGCGGCTTTTCAACCCTGGTTTTCGACTAAATTTCCAATTTTTTAATTTTTAAAAAGTTTTTGGTTAGTTTTATATTTAAATTTGACTACAACGCTATACAACTATTTACTATTGCGCTACTAGGCATTTTTGGTCTTATAGAATAAAATCATCCCCCCCCCCCCGATAATGCGGCAATGTAAAAATTTTGCTTGTTCCTGTGTACACTGTACACCGGATCACCGCGTAGTCAATCTGAGACCTACGGCGCGCTCCAAAAGACACGTTTACCTATGCGACTACGTCTGCTTCCCTAAGCATGCCTTGCGCGCCCCTTTAAAAAGTATAAAAATCATGAGTAGCGGCGGCTTTTTGACAGCCATATTTCAAGATTAGCCTCGGCGCCTCCTTGCCGCCCCCCACTGATGTTGTTCTACGGGTGCCTCTTTAGGCCCCGGTGGGCCATAAATCTCGACATTTCCCTTGGCTGCCCGGGGGCACACACACACACGATCAGTGTTTGTTTGTATGTTTGTATGTTGTTGTGTGTATTTTTGAGGAAAAATCCGTGGTAGGGGGCCTTAAAACGGGTGGGTGTGCCGGCTGGGTGCCCCATCCCATTCTTCACTCCTTATGGCCCGCCACACTTTTTGCGCACCACCCTCTCAGCCCTCCACCCCGCTTCGGTGAATTAGTATTTCCGGGCGGGCGCTCGCTACTGGGTTGGCTGGTGGTTGAGAGATTGTTTTCAGTAAATTTTATGCTTAAAAAATAATTTTTAATTTATGTTTGGGAATTTTTAAATTTTCGTTTTCAAATTTTTAATTTAGTTGTTTTAAATAAAAAACAATATTTTAACGATTTTAAAGAAAGGCTCGGCAGCCCGCCCGTGGTTTTGAGCTGTTTATTAACGATTTTTTAAATTTGACGATCGTTTCGGGGGTGCAGTAGCTTTTTTTCTGTATTTATTTTTTTTGAATTTGTCACTTTTTTTTATATTTCGTTCTTGAATTCCGGAAGGTTCTGACACAGAAAACGGTTTCTAAATGACCTGCTAGCAAAACTTTGGCTAATAAATTAATGCTACGTATTTTAACAGGTTTTTAGAAATATTTAGCCATAGTTCAAGTGAAAAACTATCTAAATAACCTTAAAAAATATTTAAAAAGCGAAATTTTGGTCGAAAAACGTTCTTCTTGTTTTTTTTCTAAAAATTTGTAACCTTTGTTTTGCGTATGAATAGTAAAAACAGTTAGAAAAATTTCCACCCTTTTTAAGTGGATGCTAAAGGAAGGAAAATTCCCTTTAAGACCCTCCCCGATAATGCAAAAGATCCCGAAATACTAATGAATAATTAACAGATTAGAAAAGTATTACATACACTATTAAAATAAACAACTACGCTTTAAAAACGCTAAAATGATTTTTTTACGAGAAACCTTTACAAGCCGGGAACCCGATCGGTCGGGAGCTAAACCGCTGGCCAGTGGGCCATTCGACCGTTGGCCACAGGGCAGGGGCAAGGGGCCCAGTCGACCTAAGGGCCCACCGGGCACCCATTTTCCGAGTTCTTCTCCTTCTTCCCCCCTGGCCGGTTTCTTGGGCATCCCCTTTACAGCGGATATTTCGCTATGTGGCTGCTGGGTCTCCTCCTCTCTATGGCTGAGACACTCTCACTCACTGCCCAACACCACCACCCCTCCTTACCACCATCATTCATCCCGAATGCTGCTGCTCTTTTTGGATTCCCTCCCCTGGGTGTCGTGCTCAGTATTTCTTAATTAGGGTCTTTTAGGGGAGGCGATAGTGGTGGAGTGTATTTAGTGGTTTTTACGGTGACTTTTGGGTTTTATTGCTCTTTCTCCCCCTCTCTCTCGCTCTCTCTCGCATTCTCTCGCTCTCTCTCTCTCTCTCTTTCTCTCTCTCTCTCTGGAATTCTCCTCGCTCTCGCCATCGCTCTCTCTCTCGTGCTCACTATTTCCTAATTAGTGTAATCGTGTTGCTAAGGAAAATTGCCTGAAAGCAGAATTTCGGAAAAAGAACCTACCTTTTGTATTAAAAAATAGCTTTTGTTTTGCCCTTATATTTCTCTCGCTCCCCGCCCTCATGCTCCTCTCGCGCTCGCAATTACTTTTTTCTTTAGCTCGCAACCTCGATATCTCACTCTCTCCTCTCCCTCTCCCTCTCTCACTCTCTCTCTTTCTTTCTCTCTCGCTCTGTCTCTCTCTCGCTTTCTCTCGCTCTGTATATGGGTCATTGACGTTCCTTAATTTCTCTTTTTTTAATTCTTGAATACACAAGCTCTCCTCTAAAAATTCGATACGTTTTTCAGCCACGTAGCCTAGTCCCTAGCCATTTCACCTCCAGCAGGCTATATTCTCGACCTTGACAATGCCGACTTGTCAATGAGGACCGATGGAATATCAATTCCCAGGTAATGTATCAAAATCATAACGATCTGTTCTTAGAAGAGGAAAAGGTGCGCCGAGTGCTACGCGAATTGAGAAGCCGGGAACGTAGCCAGGTGGGTTAAGCTTCGATTTTGGCTTAGGCTTGGCCGAGGCTTGGTTTGGACTTGGTTTAGGCTTGGCGTAGGCTTGGCTTAGAACTTAGTTCTTAACTACGTAACTACGTAACGTACGTACGTTACGTACGTAACTCCACCCTGTGAGCGTGCCCTTCCCTTGTTAGGCTGGGCTTAGGCTGGGCTTAGGCTGGGCTTAGTCTTGGCTTCGCTTGGGTTTTGCTTAGGCTTGGCTTAGGCTTCTCTCAAGCTAAGAGTTTTTAAACACAATTCTTAGGAAATCGAAAACGACATCCGGACCCTCGAGCAGGTGCTCGAAGATCCGGCCTTCCGGAAGCACTTGGCATCACCGGTCAGTTTTCAAGGCTAGGAACTCTCTCTCTCTCTCTCTCTCTCTCTCTCTCTCGCTCTCTCTCTCTCTCTCTATCTCTTCTTAATTTTATTCATTTTTGTCTGTTTCAGGGCCCTCCTCAACACCTCGAGACCCCGCCCCGAGAGCCGTTGCCGCTGAAAATCGGTTGGTTTTTAATAAAATCTGATGAATCTAACATTTCGTACGTTTCACACTTTGCAAGGTAGATAGTAGCCCAGCGTAGGCTCCACATTTATAAAAAAACCCAAAAACGAGGCCCGGGGGCAAGCGGTGGGGCCAAATTGGATGAGTCGCGCGGTCGGTTCTGGCCTCCCGGCACCATTCTGGGCCCTCCGAAATCCCTGCCAAATTAGTGGCCCATCCCCGGTGGGCACATTGGCCCTCGAAGTCCCATTTTGTCTTTCCCCGGACGCGGCCGGCCTTTTGGGATCTAATGTCGGCGACGTAGGCCCCCGCACGATGCCTAGGGTTGGTACGCCGCGCTTTTTGAGGAAACGAGGTAGGATATGGAGGTTTCGGGTCGAGTTTGGCTTCCTGGTCCCTTTAAAAGCCCTTCACAAGCCCTTTAAAGGGATTGGGAAGCCAAAAATCTATTTCGGATTTTTAAAGGGATGCGCAGGGCATGACTACGGTTTTCGTTAGGGGTTTCAGAAGTTCTGGAGGGCATTTTCCCGCTCCGCTATACGCAACGCGCACGCGCAACCGGGGAGTTCATGGCGTAATGGATTACGGCCAGTTCAGGATCTACAAAATTTTTTTGATGACAAAAACCTTTATGTCGTTTGAATTAAAAGAACGCGTTGCTTGGTGTGGCGCGTAACTGTCGAGACCTAGTCGAAGGAAGGGGTAGATATTAGACTTCCCGATCGCTTTAGAAGCCGTAAGAAATACAATATTCCTCTCCTCAGCCCCTTTAAAGGGTTAGTGAAGTCGGCAGATGGGATACTTTCAAGATGCCGATATCGATAACGCCGAAATCCACAACGTCCAAATTTGCTAATGTCGAAATTGTCGAAATACGGTGCAAAACTTTAGGCAAATTTCGACTTATTGAAATTTTGAAATTATGAAAGCAAAGCAGGAAAAAACCCATCATGTAAATCCCCAAAAGCCCATTTTTCAGCGCAAAGCTCAACCCCGAACACCGAGCGATTGAAGCAAGAGGTCGAGCCCCAACTACGCGCCCAATTAGCCCCCAATCAGGTGACGGGTTTTCGAATTTTCGAGTGATTCCACGTGTTTTAGAAGCTCTTCATCTCCGAGATCAACCCGGCTGTCGGGCCAATTTTGTTAGAAACAGCCGAGGCAAGGCCGCGGCTTATCGTCGTCGGGCCCCAGGATATCAAGCAAAAGTGGGTTTTCAGAACGCTCCGTTTTACACCTAGTTACGCTGCTTTACATGCCATATTTTCTCGTATCTTACCTGATGCGACGATAATTTTCGGCAACGCTACTTTTTACACCTAATCTATTGCAAATATGTAGATTCGTTTTCTCGGCACTTGCCTCATAAAATACGATTTTCCGAGGTGCTCCTCTTTACACCGGTAGGCTTCTTTACTATCCGCTCCTGCGCGTTGATTCCCGGCAAATTGTCAGATATGCTACGCGCCGCCGGAAATCACAAGGGTCGATTTATCAAGCAGTTTCGGGGTGATTGCGACCTTTAATAGAAGCGGTTCCGGAAATTTCACTTTTTTCGAATTTTTATATATTTTTTATGATCAAATAAATAGTCTGTTACTTATAGGCTGTGCCGCTTTTTTTTTGATCGACGGGGGGAGCCCCTCGTATGCAAATTTTGGCTTCCTAGCCCCTTTAAAGCCATTCAAACCTGGCTTCCTAGTACCTTTAAGATCACTTGAACAGTGGATTTTTGTCAAATTTATCGAAATACGTATTCGAATTTTGTTTTCGCGTTTCCTTAAAGAGTAGCTTTCGAAAGAATTTTATTCAAAATGCCGAAATTCATTATGTCGAAATTCATAATTTCGAAACCCATAATGGCGAAATTTTAAAATGTCAAATTCAGAATGTCGAAATTTAAATAAGGTGATTTCCCGGAAAAAAACCCGAATTTATGCGTACAAAAATATCGAGATTCTGAATTTCGGCATTTTCGGCATTATGATAGAAAATCCCTTAGTACTGCATTCCAAAAGTCACAAATCTATAGCAATTTACCTTCTCCAGCCCCTTAAACCCGCGTTTAAAAGGTATCGGTCACTCACTTCTGCCTCCCAGTTGAGTGAAAAGAAGAAGGGCTGTCCATTTGGGGGGTGGATGGCCGACAAATGGCCATCGTTAGTCCCTTGTCGACAGCCAGCCACCCTTCTTCTTCCTCTTCTGTCCTTCACCCAGAAGAAGAAGAAGAAGAATTCGATTCGCGGGGTTGGGGTGGTGGGTGCTTCTGAATCGAGAGCCACTACAACACACTACCCACTCCGCCCCTTAACACCCTTACATTCACTCGCTGACCCCTCAGAAAGTCGAACGGCTAGCTAGAATACTCTCAATTTTCGATATTTATTAACGTTTTTAGTGGCGTAGCGGAATTTTTAAGGCTTTCTAGAATTAATGACATTGGTCCTAAAATGATTTTCTCAAAAGTAATTTTCTTGAATGTACGTTGTGGCTACGATATTTCCTACCGTTTTTCGTAGCATAACGGAATTTTTAAATTTGGAATTACTGTCATTTGTCTAAAAAGAAGTAATTAAAGTGCTCTGGTCCGCTTGTTTCCTACAGTTTTTAGTAGCGATATTTTAGCAGGGGGACGGGTGGGTCTAATTTTTTTCTTTAAAACCAAAAATACCTGTAAACTGAATAGTACGTATTTGCATAGTTTTTTTTTACTAAAATTGGACTAAATATCGAGCTGAAAAAACTATCGACAAAACTTTCAATTCAAAATTTCGGTCGAAATTAACATTTTTTTGGATTTTATGATCAAAATTTGTAAGTTTTTACGTTTAGAAACGGCAAAAAAATCGGTTTAAAAACATCTTTTCTACTTGTAGAAAATTGGAAGCTAAGGAACCCCACCCCCGGATAATGCAAAAGCACCAAAAAAAAGATATACCCATTAATAAGTAATTTTCATAGTTGTTGAATCAGCAAAAGCCGAAAAATCTCTCTAAAGCCCCCCGTGATTAGCATCAATCCAATCCCCTCTAGCCCATCAATCCCCTCCAAATGCAACGGCGGGGACGGCTGCCAACCTAGTGGTGTCGTTTGCATTGTGGCGTAGTGTTGTGTGCATCTCCCCCCTCGAAGTGAGTCCCTGTTGGTGGACAGCTGCAAAGCTCTTCCTCCTCGCTCATGCTTCTCTCTCTCTCTCTCTCTCTCTCTCTCTCTCTCTCTCTCTTCCCGGGGCCATATCCAATGCCTGCTAGAGGTGTTCCCGTGTCCCTTTTCCAACCCTTCCCAAAATGCATTTCCAACCCGTCCCCGGGCTACCCTCCATACCCTTTCCGTCCCCCTCTAACCGAGAGCTAGAGCCAAGAGCCCGGCGGGCCAGTTTTTAGGCCGCGTCCGGCTCGGCCCCCCCTTTTCCACCCTGTTCCGAACCCGGCAGCCATCATCCGTTGCATGACCCGAATTTTGGATAATTTCGATTATTTTTGGGATATTTACAGACTTTGTAGCTTGTAGGTTGTCTCTCGTAGTCTAGTGTCTAATAGATTTTAAGAGACTCATTGAATTTCTGTCCCTATCCCTTTAAAATGGCCGCCTTCAATTTTGATCCCTTTCCATTGCGTAACTGATTACGCCCAAAATTAGGCCCTGTCGCCGCTAGGTTTTCCGTAGAATAACCCATGTTCAGAATTGGTAATTTGCCTAGCCGGGGCCTTTTAAAATAACCCAAAATTGATGGGTTTCCTCTCAAGTCGCCCTGATTTTACTGTCACCGTCCCTTTAAACGATATATACTTACCGGCACCATCCACTGAAAATTCCATAAAAATTTTTCACACACCGAGTCCTCAAAAAAGAAACTTTACCGAAACTGGGGTGTTTTTGCATTAGCGGGGGTACCATTTTCCTTTTTTTCCAATGTTTCGAATATGAATAGTCGTAATGCTTCTGAACGCTTTTTTAACTATTCCTAAAAAACTTTATTCTTTATTAATCTATTAATTAATCAATTAATCTTTATTCTGTCAGTCGACATTTTCGTGTCGGCATTGTGAAACTCGGTATTTTGTATTTTGTCGGTATTTTCGTGTGCGGGGTTTTGTCATTCGGTATTTTCGAATTCGGGATTCTGGAATTGGATATTTTCCTATTCGGGATACCGAAATTCGTTTTTTTTTTTTTTTTTTTTTTTTTTTTTTTTTTTTTTCTTTTTTTTTAACAAAAAAAAAAAAAAAAAAAAAAAAAAAGATATGTTCCGACATAATACCCTTGTCTCGTTGGTATCCCCCAAATGGCCAGTCGGGTCGTTGGTCCTGCTCCTTCTTCTCCGTCTCCTTTTCTTCTTGCTCCCCTGCTCCTTCTCCTTCTCCTTCTCCCCCCAGTCCACCCCCGGCACAGACAATTAGCTCAAATCGATGTTTTTTCGGGGGTGTGTATGTATGTCTCTGCTGCTGCGTGGTGCGGAAAAGGTGGACTCGATTGGGCTTCTGCCGGCCAGAGCCCCCCGAAGAAACCCAATACCTCACCAAATGGCCCGCGCGTCCAATTCCCCCACTTTTTTCGCACTCTTTTTGATCGAGGAGCACCGCCTGTAATTTGTGTGTATTTTGAGACGTTTTTATGGATTTTGAAGCCCCGGAAACCGCCTGGGAATTTGTATTTTTCTCGGGCTTTTCCGGTTGTTCCGGGCCCCTCTCCAGGGCCTCCAGATTTTCAGCGCGTAACCGATTGACCACACCGGGCCCCAGCGCCAAGTTTTCAGTTTAAATTGTTGTTAGTTTCTAAAATTAAAATTTTTTCTATCCATAGAAGGCTTATCATATAAATTGTTGGTTATTTTTCGATGCCTCGTGAAAATTCAAGTATGAATTTGGCTCTTTAAGTACTTCTCTCTCTATCTCTCTCTCTCTCGAACTCTCTTTCTCTAGCTCTTTCTGTGTCTCTCCCTCTCCACCTAGCGTTATCTCAATCTTTGAGTGCGCCTGGCTTTCTCTTCTCTCTCTGTCTCTCTCTTCTCTCTCTCTCTCTCTCTCGCTCTCGCTTTGCCTGATTCTAGCTTTCTCTCGCTCTAGCGCTTCAAATCTGGGTTTGATGGCCGATTCGTCGATATTACTAAAGATGAAACTCAACTTCTACCATTTTTTTCAGAAGCGGTGGCGCTGTCCGGATCGGAGATCGGTGGCTGGCCGTTGCCGCGCCTCATCGTCTGCTCCATCCCACTGGTAAGTGATCTCTCTCACTCTCTCTCACTCCCACTCTCACTCACTCTCTATCACCCTTACTCTCTCGCGCTTTCTCACTTTAAGCAGACGATGACGGTTCCATAGAATCTCCTAGGATTCGGATTCCGGCATGTCCCCAAAACTCAAGCTCCATTTCAGGATCCGAATGTACGCGGGCCGGCGACGAGGCCTGTCACAGCACCCTCACACAACTAAGGGTGAGTCTCAATGTTCTGACGGGGGTGTCCAGAGGTGTCGCGTGGAATGACGGGGTGATGCCATCGGCTTGTCATTTTATGCAGCCAATAGGCAGGGGGGGAATCCCGTGGGAACCAAGCAACACCTTGTCGGGCTTGTGATTTTTTTGACTAGATATGAAAAATGCCCAGAAAAAAATTATATTTGTAAGAGCATTAATGAAGAAAAAAAATAAAAAAGAGCTTCTAGAATAAAATCAAGGACAGAAAATGTTTCATTTATATTTTTTAACATTTTAACATTAAACTAAAGCGTAAAAGCGTAAAACTCTTAAAACGTAGTGATCCGGACATGCGAAAATCCCGACGGCGATAGTGCCGAAAATCAGCAGGACAGGCTATCGTCATTTAGGCTGTCGGAATTCTGGCCGTCGGGATTTCAGTTGTCGAGATTTTTGCTACGAGTAATGTCGGGATTTTCGCGTCATCTTATGTCAGAATTTTGTAGTGTGGTGACGAATTGGCTGTCGATATTTTGGTACTCGCGATTAGGTCTGTCGGCATTTTTGCTGGAGAGATTATGGCTGTCGACATTTTTCATCTGCCAGAATTTTTTGCTGTCGGGGTTTTGCCAGAGAGTTTAGCATCAGAGGGGTTTTGGCTGTCGGGATTTTACTATCGGGTTTTTGCCAGAATTCTGCCGGCGTATATCCATCATCCTGTGCCAGGGCCCATCCATTTCCCCGGGACCCGATAATGATGCCCTCATTTCGGGACCCTCCTCCTCCTCCTCAACGTGCCAATGAGACCATCATAATTTTTGACGTCGTCGTCCTGTGGCCATCTATCGGTGTCCAAGGACCTGGCGAGAGAGAGAGAGAGAGAGAGAGAGAGAGTGAGAGAGAGCAGGGAGAGAGAGAGAGAGTGAGAAAGAAAGAGTATATTCTGTTCGAATGTCCCTTGTCCTCCTCCTCCTCCCCCCTTTGGCCCTCCCCCCAGTAATATCCATGGTCCCCTCCCAAATATCGGGGGGCCCACCCGGATTCCAGGGCAGTCCTATAGACACGCACGACACACGCACACCACTTGGCATTATGTTTCTCCGGGGTGGTTGTATCGATGCGGGGGATGTGGTCTTTGATAGTTGCCGCCCGTTTTTCAGTTTTTTAAACTTTAAAGGGGCTGGAAAGCAGCGGATTTCTCCTCGAAATTACGAATCTTGTCTGAAAACAGTATAAAACCAAGAAATTCCTTTCCTAATCCTCTTTTCCTTTGATAGCGATCCGATTAAATCGTAGAAAATCTTCCAAAAAATTTGGTTTTGAAAAATTTAGAATTTAAAAAAACGTATTTAAAAATCTGACAAAATTCGATTTAGCTTGATTACGACATTTCGTTATTGTCGGTATTTTACTATTCGATTCGTTAGAAGTCCCGAATAAAGAATACGAGTTTCATAACCCGAAACAGCCATGAATTTTTTTTTCGATGAAAATTATTGTTCCGAAAATCCTTGCCTTTAAAGTGGCTTCTATCTTACAAAAGCCTTAATTTTATCTTTTGAGGCGTGGTGACGTCATAAAATTTTCGTTTTCGGCAACAAAAACAATTCTTTACAACGGAAACAATCTGATTTTTTGCAGGCCGAGTGGAGCGGGATCGCAGGGCGCTGCGTGCGCACCGGCGTCACCGTCGCTGTCGCCGCCCTACGGGAAAGCACCCCCATGGTGGTACGTTTTATTTGTTAAATTTTGGGGTGTTTTTGGAATTTGAGGATTGCTCATACCCTGCTCCCCCCCCTCTCTCTTTCTCTCTCTCTCTTCCTCTCTCTTCTCTTCTCTCGCTCCTCTCTGCTTTCTCTCCTTCTTCTCTTCTCGCTCTCTGCCAGCATAAAATTAGTCGATCAGCACGATCCCATTCAAAAACTACTGGATTTCCAACTTTTTTTTTGACCAGCTCGATCTCGTGTTTCACCTGCCGTATGTATGTTTCCTTTCCTTCCAGACCTTTCCACCCATTCCATCCATCACTCCGGCTGTTTTTAGCCGTTCCCACATTCCGCTAATTTCCGCAGCCAGTCAGTGGGTCCCCCTGAGATTTGTGGCCCGGGCCTCTGTTTCTCTCGTTCTCTCTCTCTCTCTCTCTCTCATTCTATAATTGGGATCTGGCTTTCGGCTGCTTTGAACTTTTGGCTACGTGCCAACCTTTTGTAAAGAAAATGTCATGTTGCTGATTTTCGAAATGCGAGTTTTCAGCGAAGTTATAAATTTTTACAATGCTAATTACGTACCATAGTATTTTGCAGATTCCACACCTTTTCGAGTCTGAATTTAGTAAAAGGCGTCTTATAAACTGCGCTAATGTAAAATTCAATTAAACCAAATGCATAGATTAGCAAAGAATTTGCTAAATAGAATTTCGATTTTTTTTGCTTCATTTGCTTTTAACTGTTGTTTCCTTAGGATCCAAATTTCTTTAAAATAAATCGACAAAGGGTTTTAAACCCCGTTTTATTAATGCTACACGTAAAAATTTTACTACAAAAAGACCGATTTGTCGTCCAAAACCAAATTTAACAAAAATTTTAAAATATTCGTGGCTATGAAAGCAGTTTTCTTACTTTAAATTAGTTAAATTTTACTGTAAGCACTATAAAATACTTAGTATTACGTTACTAGGCATTCTCGAATACCGATAGCGCATAAGTATAGGTTGCTCTCACCTTTAGGCTCCAAAGAAGGCCTTACATAGGCATTTTGAATATTATAATTTTGTCACCGTTGCCATCGCAACCCTTTAAAAAAATTAGGTCATTTTAATATACCTTTAATGCCCGAATTCACCTCGAAAATTCCCCCCTGGCGCCTTCCTGGCCGCGAACATAAAGATGGTTGGACGTAGAGGGGGGTAGAGGGGGATGGGCTGTTCTTCGGATCCGGTTACCGGTGCCCTGGGAGTCGATCTACCCCCCTCAGACACACCGGGGGCACATCTTTTCCGGACACCGCCCTTTTAACATCATTCCCCGCTGCCCTACGGCTTCACCTCTCCCAGGTGGCGGACAGCTGACCATAAGCCCCGGTCTCTCGCTCTCTCTCTCTCTCTCTCTCTCTCTCTCTCTCTCTCTTTCTCTCTCTCTCGCTTTCCACACCTCCTCGATCATTTCGCTAATTTTGCCCGGACAGCCGATTGATCAGGGTTTGACCACCGGGTATGATTGATCGATTCCTAGGGATTACTCAAGATTTTTCAATTTTGGCGATTTCCACAATGAACTTTGCTAGCGTGACATCAGTCCATCATTGCGCTATCCCAAATCATCACTGCTAGCAGGCCCTGGGTCTCGGCTTGCTGCCAATAGCCCTTTAATCGCCTTCTTCCCTGATTTTTCGCCAATTCCCGGTGTCGCCATCCCTTGAAAACATGCTAAAAGTTTCATAGAGTTCTCGCTTTGAGCATCCTTGGATTCTAGTGCGTTAACGAGGGGGGCGGAATTCCAATTGGCCGAAAAGGAAGCTCGAGTCGTATATCTCCGATCCCCCCTAACGGATCAGAACCCATGTCTAGTCTGCTGAAGCGTTTATGCTCGTTTTTGCTGTCACCATCCCTTTAGCCTCCCGAGTAGCTCGGATCTTGCTTTTGTACGTAGTTCGATACCTTTTACGGTTGGTGTCCATGGATTTTTGGAACTTTCCTCCCACAATCCTTTAATAGACCTCCAAACCCCGGTTCGGCACCTCATTCCATAGACCATCTGCCCCAGCGATTTGCATAGAAACTTCGAGATAGCGAGGGAGAGAGAGAGAGACAGAGAGAGAGACAGAAAGAGCCAGAGTCAATTTGAGGGCCCAATTGTGGGTTGGGCCAAGGTGGAATTGGTGGTGGGTTGTGACTAGAAGAGATGGGTCTGATTCGATTCCACATCTCCTCCCCCTCCTCCTCCCTCACCTCGAGCATCCATTGTGTTGCCTTTTGGGGCAGAGACCGGATGGATGGCTATACCCACCTCAAGGAACCCTAAACAATGCCCTTTTTCCTAGATTTCAAAAGTCGAAAATCGGTGTTTTCGAGTTTTTCTCATCGAACTAAACCATTTTCCTGAACAAAATCCAAATCTCAGGTTGTCCGAATTTCTCTCGAAAATTATTTAGCTGTTTTTTATGATCTTTCTGAGAATTCGGAATTGAAAATGGGCATTTTTCGATCTTTTCGAAGATCGGTATTTTCAATTTTTGGCAGCCATAAAGCCATACTGCCTTCGCAACCCCTTTAAGACAAATTTTCGTAAACTTTGTCGGTATTTTTCGGCTGCCTAGATGCGAATATCGGTATTTTTGCTATGTTTTTGTTTATAGATCTCTCCTGCCTTTAGCATCTCTTTGAAACGGTTCCTGATTTTTTCCGATGGTTTTCTGGCTATGGTTTCCTCAAAAATTTCTGCCCAGTTCCCTGATGTCGCGCCAGAAATGATCGCCAGCCAGGTTCAGCTGGTGCTCAGGGCGGAGGATGGGTCTCCCCGGTTGAGGCCGAAGGTTTGAGCAGCTATAGTCGAGTTTACAAAAAAATATAGGATAAATGAAAAATTGAAAATTGTGTAACCTGCAATCCCTTAAAAACGCTGCCATTTCAGCTGTCGGGTGAATGGACACAGGTGGAGGTGGTCCGTTTGGAGGTGCTGAACGGTGGGCTCGGATTCGGCATCGTTGGCGGCACGTCCACGGGCGTCGTCGTCAAGACCATTTTGCCCGGCAGCCCGGCCGATAAGGTTTGTTAGAGGCTTTTTAGCAAGAAGTAAAAATTTCATGACCACGGGATTCGAACCCTCGACCCAAGATTGGTAGCGAAACTTACTAGCCACTGGGCCATCGTTAGGATCGGGAAAGCTATCGTTTTTGGCGTCCATCGCCCTTTCAAAGAGTGATATGCCTATTTTTCGATACTGACGTGACCGGGAATCGAACCCTGGTCCCCAGATTGACAGCCAAGATCGCTAGCCATTAGACCCTCGTAAAAACTCGGAAACAGTGTTATTGCTGTCCTTGCCCCTTTAAGGTCGTTTTTCGTCTCGTCGAGAGCGTTTGTAACGATATTTTGACAGTCTGCCATGGACAGGAATCGAACCCTGGTCCCGAGATTGCTAGCCAAACTCGCTATACACTAAGCCGCCGTCAAAATTCGATTTTCGATCGCGACTTTTGTAAAGAACTCGCTAAGCCAGCCAAAACCCAAAAATATTCGCCAATGTCCCTCCATCTCCCTTTAAAACAGCTTCAGGACCAACGACTCCGCCCCGGTGACCACATCCTCCAGGTGGGCAACATCAACACGCAGGGGATGACCAGTCAGCAGGTAAATCGAGTTGTCTTCAAAGCAATATAAATTTTGTATTGATTGTTTAACCTTAACTTACATAAATTTAATTTTAATTGTTTAATTTTATTACATTTGGATTTTCAGGTGGCCACAATTCTGCGCCAACAAGAGAACCTGGTGGAGATGATCGTCGGGCGGCCGATTAACGGGACCGAGAAACCGGAAGATACGGCTGGTTGGTGTTTTTAAGCTGTCACTGTGCCGTTCGCTTTTGCATTATCGGGGGGCGGGATTTTTCTGGCATCCTTTCTCCTCAATAGATATGTCTACACTAGTTTTTGTTATTCCTAATAGAAATACATTTGGAAATTTTTGTAAAAAAACAACGACTCGATTTTTCAGCCAAAATTCACGCTTTAAAATTTTTTCAAGTTTCTAAATGGTCTGGGCTGGAAAAATTTTACTCAAAATATTAAAATATTTGGCACTAGAAATTTTCTATACGTTACTAGAAAGTTCTGTAGGAAAAATTAGCCGCCGAAACCCCCGATAATGCAAAGGTACCTGAAGAAGATATACGTCCTGTTCAAAAGGGTTTACAAAAGCCCGCAAGCCCAACAGACCGCTTTGACGCGTGGCGTGTGCGTTGCGTGCACGCGACCTCAGCCAGACCTTTCCGTTAAACCCGACAAATATAAAGGTTAGGGTTCTGGAAAAGCTCTCATTAAAGGGATACCCAAGGTTTTGGAGGCAAACATATAGTTATGGATTCCGGGCAGTACAAATGACGCGCGAATTTTGTGCGGCAATGGGGCGCCATTGCCGTACCGAAGTCGGACACCTTTCCCTCTTGTGGCGTCCCCATCCGCGCAATGGCTTGCCACTATGGCCTAATGGATAGCATCCAGGTCTACAAACCGGAGGTCCCGGGTTCGACCCCCGCCCGTGGCACGGTTTTTGCTTTTTGAGCCCCCAAAAAGGTTGGGCATCCCTTTAATGCGTATTTTACTCGAAATTTCAAGCTGTTTAATGCTCTATCACCTGTTGCTCAAAAAGTGCCGTGCTATGCACATCTTCTCCTCCCCCTCCCCCTCAATCCTTGGGGACACCCCGTCCCTGTTCCGCGGGGGTCTCGCCACGACGACGAAGGGGGCAAAATTCGATTGGCCGCCCGAAATTCCTTCCACCATTTCAACCGAGCACAGGCCCTGAATTTCTTCTGCTTCTCCTTCTTCTTCTTCTACGAGGGTCTCGACACTCCCCCACCCAGTCCATTCTATTCTGTGACCCTTTTTTGGGATGAATTTTTGAGATTCAGCGCCTGGGCGTAATCAATCGGAATTATTATGGGGGCATCCGGCGCTTTAGCTTCAGTTTTAAAGCTTTAAAATTAGTTGAAAGCTGTTTGATTTCAGACTGCTGGACGATGGCCACAAAATCGGCGCTGAATCCCAGTCAGCTGGAGGAGGAGCGGAGAGGACGGAGGGCACATTTGGAGCCGACAACTTCCGAAAAGGCGGGTTTTAATTTCAAGGTACCATCGTTCTCTCTCTCTCTCTCTCTCTCTCTCTCTCCCTCTCTCTCTATCTCTCTCTCGCTATCCCTCTTGTACTCCTCTCTCTCGTTCGATTTCTCTCTCTCTCTTTCTCTCTCTCTCTCTCTATCGCTCTCGCTCTCTCTCTCTCGCTCTCTCTCTCTCTCTCACTCACTCCCTCTCTCTCTTTCTCTCTCTCGCTCTCTTT
Source organism: Mesorhabditis sp. LJ9110 (assembly GCA_038088335.1). Classification (NCBI taxonomy): domain Eukaryota; kingdom Metazoa; phylum Nematoda; class Chromadorea; order Rhabditida; family Rhabditidae; genus Mesorhabditis; species Mesorhabditis sp. LJ9110. The sequence goes on along the minus strand of JBBGBA010000114.1, from coordinate 10,005 downwards.
GCGTCTCTAGATTTTGGCGTTTTCCCCTGTGAATTTGTTGCGGTTGCGTCGCGTTAACCGCAGCGCACGCACGCGACGCGGCTGCTAGGCGTGCAGCTGCCTCCCTTAAACTGTATAATTTAGGCATTGCCAGGTCCTTTAAAATTTCATAACTATAGGAAAACGAGCCGACTCCCGATGCTACCGAGGAAAAGCCCGGCCCTGCAGAACCTGAACACGAGCCATCAGCCTCTCAATCCAATGCCCCACAACCGCCCTCCTCAGAATCTCGCAAAAACTCCACGCCCCACAATACACCCCCATCCACGTCCGGCGCGCAGAGTATTGCCGCGGAAAGCAGAAAATCTAGCTTGGCCGCTAGGCATAGGTGAGAGGCTTGAATTTCGCATTTTCAAGGCATCTATTTTTGCTTAACCTATGTGTAAAAATACAAAAAGATAACGTTCAAAAAATAGTCACATTTTTAGCGAGCCCGCCGGCTCCCCGATCTCCCCAACAATGTCGCTGAAGGCTCTTCAAGAGATGGTAAGTTTACTGGGTTAATTTTGCGAAGAAATTTAGCCAGTTTTAGCCTAGTTAAAAGATTTTTAGCAAACTTAGGTTTTAATGTATAAAATGATACGTCAAATAAATTCCCCGCCCTTCTAGCACCTAATCAGCACGCCCATAAATGCGAAGGTAGACATTGAGATAAATCTTCTCCTTACGGCACACTCCTGGCAAAAGTCTACATGTTCTCTCTCTCTCTCCCTCCCTCTCTCTTTCTCTCTCACCCTCGCTCTCACACACTCTGTCTCTATCTCGCTTCGTCTCTCTCTCTCTCTCGCCTTCTTACGCTCTCTCGCGCTCGCTCTCTCCCCCTCTCTCTCGCTCTCTCCCTCTCTCTCCACCACCCTCGTTCTCCCTGCCTCTCTCTCTTTCTCAATTTATCCGTTTTTCCCGCCCTCCCTTCCTGTGTCTATATGTTTAATATTTACATGGCATGTCCGAAAAAAACCAAAAATGCATGAATAATTTTTAATTACCGTATTCTGTGCCACACCTCAGCACTCGACTTTTGTACGCTCTTTTTTCTATGGTTTTTAACCCAAAAAACGAGTGGTAAAAAAGTAAGAGGCGTACTGAGGTGTACTATGTACTCTGTACTCTCTTCGGAGTGTCTCGTACTACAATAAAAACACAGTGTCCCGTTTTTCCTTCCTTTCCTTTTGACGGTTTCTTATAACTTTTCCATACCGCCCCCACCTACCGTATATTTCGGGCCGTGCCGGGACCATAGCTTTTCTCAGTCTACCAGCTTGACACGATTGTCCGGAACGGCCTTTCTTCTACCAAATCTGAAATTCGGAGTACTGTAATAAGGACATCTTTTAGGCGCTGACCGTGTTTCTGCGGGAGAACTGGGAAAATGCTGGGAAGTATGATGTTGTGGAGGTCGAGCTGGGAAGGCATCCAACGATGGGTCTTGGGATTACGGTGGCCGGATATGTGCATAGGAAAGGTACGGAACTTTTTCTGGGGATTTTTGGGAGTTAGATATCGTAATCAGTTAATGGTGGGCATTGGGAGCTCGGGAAGGTTATTTTCGATAATTCTGTCTCGCCCTCATCTCCCTCTCGCTCTCTCTCTCTCTCGCTCTGTCTCTCACTCTCTCGCTCCATCTCTCTTTCTCTCAACATTTGATTTTCTAGAATTTCTAGACCTTTCATTTGACTGCAAGGTCCTTTAAAATCTCCTCTCTATCCCTCACTCTCTCTCTCTCTCTCTCCTTGTCTCGCTTTACCTCTTTCTATCACTCCCAATCTCGCTCTTTTCTCATGCTCCTCTCGCTCTCAATTTTCCCTCCGACGTCCTCTTCAATGGAGTATAATCGGCACCAAGTTGGCGGGCCTTCTGACCACTTTAAAGATCCATCGAAGCCAAAATCTTCCCTAAAGCTGACCACAGACCCCTGGAAGTTGTCACCGACCGGAAATTCCATCGTCCCATCCTCCCCCTCCACCCAGTCAAGTCTATCAATTTTGCAGTGAAGGCCCCTCCTCCTCCTTCTGTCGAGTCAGACTATAGCTCCCCACCTCTTGAATGTCTAGGTTTTCGGCTTGTTCCCCTTTTTTGGGTTCTCCTCCCTTCTCCCCTTCCATCTGCCCGATGTCCATCACATTCCTCTATCCCTTCAGGCGTTCCACACATCGGCTTCGTCTTCTTCTTCTTGTCAGCCCTTTTTTGACACCCCCAAGTAGCCCAATTTAGGGGGAGGATCTCATCTATGTCGGCTTTATCTCCACTCCCACGCTCTCTCTCTCTCTCCTGTCTGTCTCTCTCTCAATATGTCTCTCTTTTCTACCACCCTGGCCAACATCGCGTCAAAAATTCCATTAGCTGAACATGGCCAGCTAGCAGACAGATATCAATTGAAAATTTGTAATTTTTGGCTTCGTCGCCCTTGATGACTTTTTCTGATTAGGCAGGCTAGCAAAGGTCATTTGGGAATTTGGGATTTCAAAATTTGATTATTTCCCGTTAGCAGAGAATTACTCGAGGCAGCCTAGCAGTGATCCTTAGGGATTTTTTTAGCAGCTTATGGCACGTGGCATTTGCATCTGCTAGCTGGCTGTGATTACAAAGACGTTATCGGAATTCTGTAGCTGTTCAGCTTTAAGGGGAGCGGCAAGCTAGCAGAGAGCATTTGGGAAGCTTTGGCAGGCAACTACGCTTTTATTTCCAACTATCCTTGCCGGCAAACTAGCAGGGAATCGAGCGATTAGTCGGGGCAACCTAGCAGAAACCATTTGAGCCAGGGAACTTAATTATTAATGTTCTGTCCTATTAGCAGGTTTTACGGCTCAAGCCGCATTCTAAGCCCCTTAAAACACCAAAGTTTCAGAAGAAATGGCGGTGTCTTCGTCAAGAGTCTGGTCAAAGGAAGCGCCGCGCTCAGATCTAAACTTGTCCACCAGAACGACCTAATTCTAAAGGTACGGAAACCAGCCTACTTTTTTTGCCTTCGACGGTCCTTAAAATAATTTAAATACGATTAAAATATTTCCAGGTAAATGGCGAATCGTTAGAGCACCTGTCGCACGCCGACTCTGTGAAGACGCTGGTTAGAAGTGGGCAGAAGGTGGCGTTGAGGTGAGAGAGAAGAGAGCGAGCGAGAGAGGAGGAGAGAGAGCAGATATTTTTCAGCCTCGTCCGTTCAGCCGACAGCCCGCAGGCCCTCTGCGAATGACGAAAGACAAGTCGGATCGGTATTTTCAAAATTTTTGCACCACGCAGCGCGTGCCCTTGTGGTTTGACTTTGTGATAGAGAATAGCGCGATGAGTGCTGCATTTTAAAATAAAATCCATACAATAGTCGGTCTGTGTGTTTCGCTGTGCTTACTAAACAGCCAAAACCTAATTGAGCATGTTCAACTCATAAAATGGTAAAAAGAATATTGTCAGCGTCGCTTTAAAAATATTTACTTGCTTTCGCTTTTTAGAAAGATTCTAGATCCAATCTGGCGAAGCTGCTCTCTCTCTCTTCTCTCTCCTCTCTCTCTCTCTCTCCCTCTCTCTCTCTCTCTCCTACAACTTGCACCCAAAATCCCGGCCCTCACCCTTTAGGGGAAGAAGAGCGGCCCCAAATTTGATTTGAATGCAGAGTGGGCCGAGTGCAGAAGAAGCACCCGGGCCCGGTTTGGCCATAGTATGGAATCGGAGTAGGGCGGAAAATCAAGGGTGCTTGCTTGGGGGAGTGTGTCGTTGTAGCGTAACGTAGCGGAATGTGGAAAATGCACGACGAAATCTTGTTGATTTTAGGAGACGGAGACGCAGGTGATCGATGTGCAATCGTCGGATCCGGAATTGGTCGCGTTTTGGAAGCAGCGGATAGAAGGTCGGTCTCTCTCTCTCTCAGTCTCGCTCGTCCTCTCTTCACTCTCCCGCTCTCTATCACTGAACTTCTAGGTGACGTCGACATCATCCAATCCGTGATCCGACCCGATCGAGGAGGCGGAGGTGGTGATGGAGGGTTAGGAGTCGCCCTGGAGGGTACTGTAGATGTGGTAGAGGGTACCGCCCTCTGCCCCCACCATTACATCGGCTCGATCCGACGAGACGGACCTGCCCGGGCTTCTCCAGGCCGGAGATGAACTGCTGCAGGTTGGCTGATTTGGCTTTCAGGGCATCGAAAATTCGAAGCTAAAATTCAAAAATTAGCTTTTGCTTGACTACGCTATTCTCCAATTTCCAGGTGAACCATGTGCACGTCTACGGCGAGTCCCACGTCACCGTCAGGGACGCCCTGGCACGAGCAGTTTCGGCGAACGCCCCGGTGACGCTGGTCATTGCCAGAAAGGTAAGGCTGGGGGAGAGCAAACTAACGGAGATTTTTGGGGGAACGGAAAATTGGCCAGCAGAATTTTTGGGAGGTGATCTAGCACGGACCTTTTTTGGAATCTTACTCCAAAGCTACTCCCGATAACAGACAAGTTAAAGATGATGGCAAGTTAGCAGAAAACCTTTAGGAGGCAACATAGCAGATGATATCGAAGAATACCTACGTTTAAGCTCCTTTTCAAGCCAGCCAAGTCAAAGGAATGCGGCAATCTAGCAGAGATTCCTCCGGAATTCAGCATTTTGACTAGGCCTTTCATGCTAACGTTTTTAGGCAGAAACTATCTCAATGTGGATGCCATCGGGTGATGCTCCCCTTGGTTCACTCCCCCAATGTTATCCTCTCCTCGCCTCAGCCAGTCAACAGGTCACCAAGGCCAAGTCGGACCCGTGTTTGCCGAGTTGTAGTCGGCAGCCGGACGATTCGAACGTGGTATGTTATTAAGTATGGAGTGTACGTTACACACCTCAGGACGAGGAGTACGAGCCGCGTGCGTCGGGTAGCCGGATGAGGGCCAGATCGCTGGAGCCGTTGACCGGATTGGCGGTTTGGGAATGTGTTCCGGTGGTCGTCTGGTTGCACAAGGATTCGAGAGGGCTCGGATTTTCGGTGGCTGATTATAAGGTGGGTAGAGAGAACGAGAGAGAAAGAGAGAAGAGAGAGGAAAGGGGAGAGAGAGAGAGAGAGAGAGAGTTTTCAGGACCCTCGCCACCCCGCCTCGTCAGTAGTAGTGGTACGTTCCCTCGTGCCGGGCGGAGTTGCTCAAGCCGATGGCCGAATCGTACCCGGTGATCGACTACTCTCCGTCAATAAACATGATCTGTCCTGCGCCAGGTATTTTACTGCACTAAATTCCTATGAACGTCTCTGAATTTTCAGTCTCGAGCGTGCAGTTGCCGTTTTAAAAGCCGCTCCGATGGATTCAGTTCGGTTGTGCATCGCCAAGCCGGTGCCGGTAGATGAACGGGTGGGTGGCCTTTTTGTATTTTTTCTTGCTCCCGCTCATGCTCACTCTCTCACTTCCTCTAAACCTCGATTTTCTGTTTCTTTTTGTCAGATACCGTGTTATTCCTTGCACCGATTACCTCGTTCTCCCCCGTCTCTCTCAGTGTCTCGCTCTCCCTCACCCACTCACCGTCTCGCGCTCTCTCTCTCTTCTCTCCTCCACAATCCGTGCATATCAATGTCGTTACTACAACCACACCGCTCCCTCTAGCAAGGAAGGCAGGGCTTGACGTGCTGCCCGTTCATGCATAATTCCTTGGACGAGAGAGAGAGAGAGAGAGAGAGAGATCCGAGATCCAAAAGACGGAGAGGGCCCCCGTCCCCGGATAATCGTTTGGAGGACGGGGCCCGCGGCGTCGTGTCTCTTTTTCTTTCATATTGGGCCCCCTTTTTACGTAGTATCTGCTGTCGGCGGTTCTCTCTCTCTCCCTCCCTCTCTCTGTCTCACTCACTCTTTCTCTCTCTTCTAAAGCCCCCTTCTTTCCGACCCATTTCTCCTCATTTGGCCTAGCCAGACATGTCCTTCCGGTGGCTCGGATTTTCAGAGATTCGATATTGCCCTGTTGCATCTTATTAATATTTGCATATTTGCCAGTTATTAAGCCTTAAAACTTTGATTATTTTTATCAGTTCTCAAAGTATTTCGAGGACCGGAAACCATTATCCAACATCCGCCAAAATCTTCCCCCCATAACTCGCCTAAATTCTTGGAACTGGATTAGAAATTGATTTTGCGATTTCTTAAAAATTTTCGCAGCGTATCTTTGTCGTTTTTCCACTTCGTAATTACAAGCAAGTTGATAGTAAGTAATTTCATAATTTCTTATTCGAATTTACATATTTTCCCATTGGGAAGACCCATAGCTAAACGTGGAAAACATATTTAAATACGCAATTTTGTCGAAAATCGATTTTTTCGACGGAAAATCCATTTTTTTGTATTTTTTTTGTAACTATTAATTGTGTGATACGATAACACCAATCACCCACCAATAAAAATCCATAGTCATGCCTTTCCCATCCCTGAACCTGAACACACACCTGAACTAATAAACGTATCCAAAGCAGGAGCCCTTCTCAACTGGTAGCGGCGCCAAGTAGGGCCATTCGGGAGGGCAGGGGGATGCTTTATGCCCCCGTTGCCTGGCTTCTCCTTTTCGTACCCTCAGGGCATAGAACTAGCAGAAGAAGCAGAAGCCATTCACTTCCCAGACCCCCCTAGGCTCGGGCCGTCGATCGCAATTTGTGTCGAGACGGCCCGGGGGGCTGGCCCGATTCTTGGCGCCACCCGACAACAAAAACACTTCAAAAGTCGCGCAATTTACAGCTTTGTCGGGTTTTGATGGCGAAATTACCTGTCCCTGGCCCTTTAAACCTAAAATTCATGGCTTTCTGGATTATTTCGCGGCGTAATTTTCAAATTTTTTAGGCAAAATTCCGAGGTTTTTTGGCATTTGAAAGGGAGAGGGTTCTGGACTGTTAGCGGGGGGGGGGGTCTTTTACAGGGAGGGGGGAACCGATGAAACCTGTTGATAATATATAATGTATTTTATAGTGTTCTTAGTAGTTATAAAAATATCTTAAAAAATCTTGAAAATTCAAAAATTTTTACATTTTTTGCTCATTTTCAAACATTTTTTGATTAACATTTGCAAAAATTTTTCTGTTCATTTCAATTTCTTTTCAATTTTCATACATTTTTAATTCTAAAAATTTTAATTTTATAAATTTTATAAAGATAAAAATAACTAAAAAATTTAGAATTTTTTCGCTTTAATCAACAATAATATGTAGTAAAAGCTTTTACGTCAGGAAGCCTCGCTTCTCTAGACCACCATCCTGTCGAATCCACCCCCTTGAAGAGCCAATTAGATCCTCCTCCTCCCCCCAGTGCCTGGATTTGGCCCTTCGATGCCCCCCTGGCAGTGGAATGGAATGGAATGGGTGTGAGGATTGGAATCCCCCCACAATTCTGCCCTCCAAATCCCCCTCCGGGCTGCTGCCAAACCCCCAAATATTCCATTTTATACGCCTCGTTTCGTTTCCGGAATTTGCATAGTGCTGTGGAGCCAATTTCCAGAGAAATTCTGTGAAAATCTGGAGGCTATCGTCGGCCTTAATTTTTAAGATTGTCTCTCTAAAAAATCTCAAGTAGCTGACTGGTAATCGGCTAGATTGCCACGCGCAGCATCCGAGTTCGAACCCCATGCGGAGCAGAACTTTTTGCGTTTTGAGTTCAAGTTCGGAAAAATAGTAAAATTTTTAATTTTCGTGTTTTTAAAGTTTTTTGGCTCTCTCGCTCTCTCTCGCTCTCTCTCACTCTCTCTCCCTCTCTCGCTCTCTTTCTCTGTCTTGCTCTCCGCTCCTCCCTCTTTTCTATCACTTTTTCTCGCTCTCACACTCCCTCTTCTTCTACCATCCCTCTCTCTCTCTCTCTCTCTCTCTCTCTCTCTTTCTCTCTAGCCCAAAATTCAAAAACCCATGTATTTCGTCTCATTTTCCTTTAACCCTACCCGAACCCATTTTCCGGTCTGAATATTTCCGGCCATATCAATTTCCTGGGACCACCCGTTTTTTGACGGCTTTTTTTGGTGGGCCCAGGACCACGAATTGATATGGGCCCCTCCAATTGGAGCCTCTAGAGGGTGGAGAGGGGGCCCGATTTGGGCCCGCGTCTCTCTCACGCTCTCTCTCTCTCCCTCTCTCTCTCTCTCTCTCTCTCTCTCTCTCTCTCTCTCTCTCTCTCTCTCTCTTTCTCTTTCTCTCCTTCGCTCGCCATCTCTGCTCGATCTAATCTTCACCCTCTGCTGGACACCCCGATGGGCTCGGCCACTTTTTTGCTACTGCGCAATAAGAAGCTGCAGCTTTTTGCATGGAGTTATTCTGGTTCTTTCGCGTTATCGGGGGGGGATTTCTATATTTCGAGAAACGCCTAGAAACGTTATGAAGAGTGTCTTAATAATATTTTTGGCATACTTTTGCTATTTTTCAGGTGGAAGCGAAATCCGGAAACTTGGAAATTTTGATGTTTTTGCTCGAAAATCGGGAATTTTGGTAGAAAAATCGACATCTTTGTACTTTAAAAAATTTATAACGCTTCTACGTTCAAGAATTGTAAAAAACGCTTAAAACAAGTCCCACTGTTCATATTAGAAAACTAATACTAACGGAACAAAGCTAGCTGGGCTTTTAGAAAAAGATGGCATTTTCTCATCTTTCTCTCTCCGAAATTCTCCAAAAACTCTCTTCTCAATCCCTTTAATTCTGCGCTTCACCCTCGACTAACTCCCTCACAATCAGCCGCGTTTTGTTTTTGGCCCTTCCCCCTGAGGGGCCCAACAAAAAGACCCCGTAGGCAAAAACAGGTGCATCCAGTCGTAATGACGCTCTCGTCACCGCCGTTTTTAGCCGGAATATCTTTTTAGAATTTGGGCCCTAAATTTGGGAATTAGCTTTCAATTCGACGAATGGGTCAAACGAGAGAGAGGGACGGGGGAGAGAGAGAGAGAGAGAGAGAGAGATAGAGATAGAAATGTCGATGGATCCCTAATTAGTAGTGGGCCACTGGTGATGGTTGGATGGTCGTGGTGGGTCCTATGAGAGAAGAAGAATCTCGTCAACGGATTAGCCCGGCCAGCCAGCCCTCGCTGGTCGTCACCTTGGCTCGGTGCCAGGCGGTACGGCCCGTGCTTTGAAGCCTTTCGTAATTATGAATCAATTGCTGATTATCCATAAACTTTTCGGCAACAAAGTTTCAATATACTAGTCTATTTTTAGAACGTTTTAATCTTATTACGAATCCCTACTGTATAATTCGCTGTTCTGGCGGGTTTCTAATCATATTCCGGGCCGAAATCAGTGCTTTTAAATAGCAGAGCTTTTCGCATTTTCGGAAGACATTTTCCCTCGTATAAATTCCATTCAAGCAATTTGAACGGTTAGCTAGCGACGTTCATCTACTAGCCGGAACGTGACCGCAATTCGTCCACCTTACAAGAGGTGTCTCAAAAATATCGACGATTTCTTATTTTCTCTCTCCCGCTCACTCTCTCTCTCTCTCTCTCTCTCTCTCTCTCTCTCTCTTTCTCTCCTTCTCCCGTTTTTCTCCAACTTTTTTAGTCATCTATTTTAGATTTTAAAAATTTTTATTAAACCTGTTTTTCAGAAATCGGTCCCGAGCAGTGGCTGGCCGACGTTGAGCCGGGCCGAGCGGCATCTCGCCAAGAGTGCCAGTCCCAACCGTGGACGATTAGTGAGTTTTCGACGATAGAGCGAGAGCGGGAGAGGGAGACAAAGCGAGAGATAGAGAGAGAAAAAAAGAGAAAAGAACCTTTTCCAGGCCCGTTCCATCCACTCATCTGAAGAGACTGTCTGGCTGACCGGCGGCGAATTCAGCAAGTTACAAGTAAGTGCAAAGCCCCAGGGTTTTTGTTATTTTTTTCTCTCGCTTCAGTTGACCTTAAATCGAGGCGGCTATACCGTACAGTTTTTCCCTTCCCTTCCCACCCTATCCGCGTGTGCTCGCTGTACTTGATTTGCGTGGTGCTGCCGCCTGTTTTCTTCTGGTCTGCTTTCCGGGGGGTCTATCCTTTAGCGGGGTTTCTGGGTGTTGGTTCAAACTT
>JBBGBA010000119.1:0-198066 GCA_038088335.1 Mesorhabditis sp. LJ9110 | reverse complement strand
AGGGCTTCTTTTTCTAAACCGGGATGAAGGGAAAAGGGGGAAAAATTTTTGGGAGCCCCCAAAATGGCGCTTTGAGGAGAACTAACTAGGTTCCCATAAATTCAAACTTTTTAGGTCCTTGATTAACATTTTAATCTCAAAAAGATGTTTTTGCAATGAGCGCACTTATGGCAGTCATCGAGAGGAGCGCACCGTAGTCGTAATGGGGTACGATACGCCCCAAAAGACACCTTAAACTGTTGCGTTTTCAGCATTAAAAATATGAAGTTTTGTGATTTTTATAGCCATTTATAAAAGTTCTTCTCTAGGACCAATATTTGTAGAAAAAAACGAAAATTCTTGCCAAATTTTAGACCATTTTTTGCAAAAATTCCAAGACCAGCGGTGTAATCGAAAGCAGTCGTTACAAAAAAACGTTCCCAAAAAAACACTGTAGTCCCGCACCTTTTTTGCGAATTATAAGTGACGCTACGCACCAAATGGGGCCTTGCCTTACTACGCTCTCCATATTCTTTTTATTAAGAGAAGGGTGACACGTTAGATCAAAAATTGGGGAATTAAAACCCCCTTTCTTTTTTTCGCCCATCCTCATTCAAATCCCTCCCTCTCTCAGATGCCAACGCATTTCTTCAGCGTCTAGCGCGAAAAAAAAATTTTCCCTTTTGGGTATCGGCCCCGGCTTGAAAACACTGGGGGGGAGGGGGGAACCCCTATTTCAAACCCATAAATCCGGGAAGGGGCAACGCAGCGGCTAGCCTCCGTTGCGCACCTCTAGGCCCCACCCAAACAGCACCCGACCCTTAATCACATCTTTTTTGCGCATTTTTGGAGGGCGATGTGTCAGGGCATTCAGGTATTCAGGGTACGTTAAAAAATTCAGTATAGTCTAACGGGTTTGTTTTAAACCGTAAATGTCGTAAAAACGGACCTGGGGGAACGTTTAAAGGCCGTATCCGGCTTTCCGGTGGCAATCTGCCAATCGAGCTGATCATCTGGGGGTGGAACGTTGGCCCAGCAGCAAGGCCGGCCGTCCATGTAGCAGGACAGGGCGGCTCCTGGAAATTTGCATAAAGTTAGCAGTAAAGGATGTTGATATAAAGCCAGCGGGAGAGAGAAGGACAGAGAGAGGGAGAGAGTGAGATAGAGAGAGGTAGAGAGCGAGAGAGAGCGAGATTTAGCTCTTTATTGATTTGCTACCTTGGCTTCGAAATTGCTCAATGTCTAATTTTTCTGCATGCTATTTGAGGGCAGAGGAAGTTCCGGAAAACTTATTTAGGTAAATTTAGCCATTATGCGCTTCCATGTTTATAAATTTCGAATTACTATTCTTCGGCATGGGTGTTGGCTGCGATCATTCTGCAATTCTAGGATTTTCACCCTATGACTATGGTGCAATCCATTCCGTTACAAATCTTCTTCCCATTCAAATTCAAATTTCCCACAGCAGGTGCCCGGATGCTATTCCTAGCGATAAAATCCTCGAAGTCACAATCCCCTTCCGGGTCGCATTATAGGTTGTCACCCATGAATGGTAGAAAGGGCAAGTCTCACCCCCGGATGGGGAAGTTCCAAGGGATTTTACTGTCGCTGCGGGTTGCACCTCGCGGGGTCCGGATCAGCCAGCCAAAACCTGGTTTTAAACCGGGGGCACCTGTGGGGTTCCAGGATTAGACTATGGACTGGAGGCACAGTGAGGAAATATAGCAAGTAACATCAAGGTAGGAACGAACGGATTGGAGGATCGATAGGTCGCTGCTTCGAAGAATTGGACGTAGACTGAACATTAGGCTTATACTTCAGTTTCGGCTTCGGTTCGGCCGTAGCTTAGAGCTTAGACTTAAGCGTAGGCTTATGGCTAGGGTTAGGCTTATGCATCGGCTTAGGTTTAGGTATAAGTTAGACTTGAGTTTAGGTATTGGCCTAGGCTTAGGCTTAACGCCTGGCTAAAACCATAAAAACAGGCGGTTTTTGCTCTCCGCCGCGCATAATTTGTACTTCTACACCAAGTATGACATGTCATCCACTCGCGGCTACATCCACCTTGCACGAAATTGGCAAGTTGGGGCGAAAATCCCCTCGTGAGAGAGAAAGAGGTAGAATCTAGCCGACGTGGGATGGCTCTGGCAAACCACGTTTCTTTAGAGAGGCGAATTTAAACGAATGACGCTGATTTTTGGGCTTACTGAGTCTAAATAACAACAGAACAAAGCTTAGGTACCTACCACTAGAACCTAGCCCTAACTATAAAAAGCTATAAAAATCCTAGACTTCCAAAACTTATGTAGTTCTCTAAAACGCGAATCTGGCGTTTTTATAACTATTAACGTTAAAAACATGATATTTTTTATGTGCTCTCCATGTTCCGAATAGTTTTTCCACCTTTACGCGTTGTTGTGAGCCCAATACACACATTCACCCGAACCTAGCATTCATCCAGAACTGCCCCCCAAAGCCTAGGCGTACGAGGTGAAATCGAATCCCTGCCAATTCGACGGGGCTTGCATGCGGCCGTGGATCGATGTGAGGGGGTACGAAGTTCAGGAAAATTTTTGGAAAAGTTGTGTGGTGCGCTTCTTTTAACCTTAAAAGGGAGATGGAAGGGTTTGAGAAAAATAGAAAGGCGATAAACTACGTTGAAAGGAACGAAGAAGACAAGACAATTTCTGAAGGTCGTCTAGGGTCAAGAAATGAATATTGCCATGAAGAAAGCGAATCGCTTAATGGCAAAGGAATGTATGGATAACGAGAGAGAGAGAGAGAGAGAGAATGGCGAAAACGATATACATAAGCCAAAATACCAACCTCGGTTGACAGGTCCACCACCCTCATTGTTGTAACCGTCAGCGGAAAATTCGCTAGTCTTGATCTTCTGGCCGAGGAGGTCTGAAAAACAGAGATCAATTTTTTTCATTGTTTTACTCGCCTCTCATGCTCCCAAAACCTGGAGCAAGACGCCTATCTAGACCTTCTTTCCCATGCCCCTAAAATGCTCCTCAACCACCCCCAAGTAGCTGATCGACCAGAAATCGAGTGGACGCAGATGGGGGATGACCATAGTGGGCAACGGGTTCTGGCAGGGATCTACACTTTCCGAACAAGGAGTTTTGCCTAGTTCTGCACTTCCCGAAGGAAATGCGTTCCAAAATTTGTTCGAGACACTCGTGGAGGTCTCGGGGTTAATGCTAACCTCAAACTTGGGTGATTAAACCGAAGCTGTGGTTCGCTCTGCGTTCCTGTCAACTGTCTTGACTCCAGGTAAGCGACTATTACTGCGGTAAACAGAAGGGATGTTATCAATTTGCCAGCTCAGCCCAAGTTTAAAGTTACGCTTGGTTACCTAGATATTTCGGTAGCGTAACACCAGACCTTCAGCTTCCGATTTCCACTAGGTCTCAATAGCTTTTTCCCACCTTTCCTCTATTATAGCTTTTTGTTCCCCTAAACCCCATCACCTCATAAGATCACATTCCATTTTCAGTTTCCCACCCCAAACCCCCCATTAAGAAGACACGACACTTTGAGGCCGAAAAGGGAGATTGTGCTTTTTGCGGGGCACACTGATATCCGGATGACCCGAATCGAGAGTGGCGCCCTGCATCCCCCCGAGCACGAGCTCTTTCTCTACGCGAATCGAGCTCGGCTAATGGGATAGATGGATCGCTGTGGAACGTACGTTTTTTTGGGGGAGCAAGAGGGGTGGCTTGTACGAGCAAGAGGTATGCAGGAAAATTTGAAAAAAGTTGCAATAAACGGAAACGAATTCATGTAAGGAAAAGTAATCAACAGGATGCCAAAAAATTTCTAATATGGTTGCGGAAGTATGCTCTTAGGCTGAGGCCTGGGCTTAGGCTTCGGTTAAGGCTTAGGCGTGCTCTTTGCGAAAAACCGTTTGGAAACTAAAAGAGGATTTCAGGGGGAAAGTAGTAGATAATTTTAATGATATTTTAATGATATTTTTATCAAATTTTGCTTAGTTTGGAAAACCCACATTGCAACACTGATTGATGAGGCGCATTCGGCGAGTTGCCAGTTAACGGCTGAGCAGGCGCGGTATTTGGGGCTCCTCGGGCCACGGCCGCCTAAAATTGGGGATTATTCGAGTAAAATTTCCGCTTTCTTTATAAGCTTTTAAAATAAACCAAAATAACGGAACGGCTGAAGATGGAAAATCAGCAAGAAAGTTGGAAAAATAAAAGCGTATTGATTAGAGGGCTGCTCGGGGTGAGATTAGCTACGATTTAGGGTAGCCGTCGAGAAACATCGGAAACGTTTTGAAAAAGTCGGAACAGTGATTCTAAAGGTACAGAGAAGCCAAGATGGTTGTGAATTATGAAAATCCCTCTGGCATTAGCTTCTCTGCCCCTTTAAATGTTAACAGTCGGGCTCGCTGGGATCAAAAAATGGGAAATCAAGAGTTTTTTTGAAAAGTCAAGTCCCAGCGAGCCCCCGACGTCGGAAAACAGGTAAATAATGAAAGGCAATAAAATGTGTATTGGGCTAGAAATGGTTGTAAGTAGCTGCGGAAAATGTTATCGGCAAAAATGCGCTGATTTCTCGGCGAGTGCGCAATTTGTTTCACCTGGGCACATGGAGCCGGGGCACAGCAGCCACCGCCGCACTAGAAAAATGACCGGGTTTTTGGGGGACATGCAAAAATGGTATTAATGTTTAAATTAAGGTATCAGGGTGCTGAAATTGTTAAATTATCCAAATAGTTTTTAAAAAAGGCTCACAGCTTGTGGAGCGGTGTAGGTGGGGCCAGCGCTGTACGTACGGCTGGCGGTTGTTAGGCATGCGTTTGCTGAAAATAACATAATCATAAAAGTTTTAGGCTTAGGATGCGATAGATAAGTCCAAGCCTAAGTTTAAACCTAAACCTAAGCCTAAGCTAATCCCAAGCATTTCACCACTTGACTAACTTTCAAAGGTATCACTCCAAAGTTTCGACATGGTATATCAGCTTTTGATGGGACCCAAAGCATTCTTAAACCGGTTTTCTAACCAATATGCCCATTCACTTTTATGATATCTTAAAAGTTCCTTTTTTTCGGAATCCTTAGTTTCTTAACCCTTAAAATTTCTAAACCGCTACTCGACACCACTACCGGTTTCCCCCGGAGGCATTTCGAGTCGGGAAAACGAGACTCTCGGCCGGGGTGCCTTGTGGCCATCCGCCGTGAAGGTCAACGAAAGTATCTTGGTCAGGTCAGAGGTCAGAGATGTGTTTTAGCATAACAATGATCAAATTTATGTGCTATTTAAAGTTTTTTTAACAAAATTTCACAATACGGAATGCATGGGCTTATTTAAAACATATAAAACGCCTCGAAAATGGTTGACAATGACTAGGAAGTAGTAAAAATCAGAAAATGTTTAAGGTGTTAGGCATAGTAAACCCCTCCAAGAATAAACCTGCAAGGAGACGTTCTCAGGCATAAAGCGGAACAAAATTGCTCAAAATTCCAGCACAAATCCACGCCACAAACCTGTCGCCAAAACAGCCGTTACAAGCAGTATCCGCTTCATAGTTGCAGCGGCGCGGCACAGATCTGGAGAAGGTCAAAAGGGATGTCCACACTTGCGATTCAAAATCCGGAGTGCTGCCGTCGGGCTTGCCTCGCAATAAAAAGCGCCCTGGGGGCACGAAGCTCGCGCTCCTCCTCGCTCGGCTCCTCCTCCTCCGCCTCCAACCCCCGAATTCTCAGTTTCTCCCGCTCCTCTACAATCTCTTGGTGACCTACTTCTCCGCCACCTCCGTCTCCTCCTCCTCCCCCGCCGGCCTGTGGCTAAAGGGGATGTGCTGAAGCCTGGAGGAAAGCCCAGAAAAGGATCATCCATTCCACAGAGAGACGCGGTCTGTGGACCGGTCCACCTCCTGTGGAACCGCGCCCTCTTGCGCAACGCGGACGGCCAAGAAACTTTTTTGGGGTTAATGAGAGTGATATGAATGAACAACATAGGCTTATGCCTAGGCTTAGGCTTAGGTCACCGGAACTGTCAATATAGGCTTAGGTATACATTTAGGCTTGGGTCCAGGTTTTGGCTTAGGATTAGGCTTAGGGTTACGTTAGGGTTAGGGTTCGGCTTAGGCTTGGGCTTGGATGTAGGCTTAGGCAAAGGCTCATGCTTAAGCTTATGCTGACGAGAGCTCATACTGAAGCTGATTTTTCGTTGAAAAGCACGAGAGTCGGGTTCTGATAATCCCACGCTGACCCATCACTAGAACCCCCGGTCAAATTCTCCATAACCGCCCGACCCTGCAGTGGCGCTGTGGCTGTGTTGTCCCGCGCGTCCGGTTTGGCATTATTCTTGTTATGGTCAGCGCCGGCTACCAGTTGAAGGGGCGGGCGCTACACACAGGGACGCGCGTTGCGCAAGGGGCGTCTTGACCCACCGGGACCGGTTTCGTGCCCGGCCGCTTCTGGAGCCCGGTCCGGCCGCTTTGTGAGCTGTTTCCGGACAATCGTAAAAATTTGAATGGCCGAAATCGGGGGTTATGGCAGTGGTGTTTTTAGATCCTGTGAGGAGTTTGTATTGGTTCTGAAGCTTCGGTTTTTTATAACTTGTAGGCTATCGTACATTGTGATGTCGATGCTAGCCATTGAAAATACTATACCGACAGTTCCAGTGACCTGATCAGATCAAAACATCCGCATCATCCGACCAACGATCTACCCAAGTTCAAATTAGCAAGATAGTTTGCTCATGCTCAGCACCAATCTGCTTCAGCCACCCACCCCGATCGGCTCATAATTCGCTTCGGGACACCGTCATCTTTCAACGATGCGACGTAACGAGATGCGCGCGAAGGTCGGAGGATCTCAATCGCCAATGAGCCGCCCCAGGCGAGAGCCAAAAACGCCGGCTTTTGGCGTCGATCCGTCTTTTTGTCGCGGACAGTTCCTTGGCGTATGCAAATGGAGTGCCATCGGCCTGCCCGATCTGCCAGCTACGACTCGTGATCCCTCGAACCGGATTCTGAATAGGGGTGGGCAGAGTCCATGATGGAGATGGAGTCGAAAACATTAATAGTCGAAATTAAAGACGGTCGAACAGGTCCGGAAGCTACCGAAGCATCAGTTTTGTATACCTCGGAAAGACTACGCTTTTTTCTCAAAAAGCTTTTCGTCACTGATTAAAGAGAGCGAGAGAGAGAAAACTGAATAATAATGACTTGGCACTTTTGATGATGTTCGTCATCGGAGGGAGCTGCGAGCATTACGGAACGCGAAACGGTGGGTTTTTCGAGTTTCGACTCCAACAATAAAAGAAAGCAACAGCGCTTTCACTCTCTCTCTCTCTCTCTCTCTCTCGCGCGCACTTCAATTGCGGACTACAAACCAAAATCATGCCTAATATGCAAATTCTTCCACGGTGCCATCTATACCAGAGATGCCGCGTAGGGAGGCTTATCCTCCGAAGAACCGGCTCTCGACGCCCAGGACAGAGAGCCCTCGTTTTTCCACGGTCAGCCAGGTCATAAACGCCCTTCTTGTCGGTCCGGCACGCGGAGGCCGACACTCAGATACACACAACGGGATTGCATAACGGCCCCGCCGAGAGGGCATTGTGGATTTTTCGCCGACCGGACTTCAACAACTGGTCGTCGGCAGGAAGTATGGGATAACAGAGGGCAATTTTGCATCGCAACCGTTTTGATAGCGGGTCGATGTGGAATGTTGTCGGGGCGGTTCGGTCAAATTGCCGTGCGGACGGGGGTCTTCGTGTGGCCAAAATAACTGCTTGTTAACGAGGAACCGAAATCTTGTCCGGGCTCATCCGAAATCAACGTTTCCTGGAAATAGCATGATGCGACCGTCACGCGGCCGCGTCGGATGTCCTTTTGCCGCTGTTTGGACGTGAAAACGCTTGAATTTTAAAATTCTGAGGCCATTACTGGAATCCTCACCGAATTTTGATGACTCTGCCCTTTCGTTTATCTTTTGTTTTCGACCAGTAGGTTCAATCCCTTTAAGAAACACAATACTACTCGTGAACCACTTTCAGGGCCGCGCGAACGCAGCCCCTCACACAAAAATTTAGCTGTAGGCGAACCCCAACTCGGAGCTGCCTTACAGGTCAGCCCGGCCGAGAAGTGCAATGGCCAAGCCTCGCCATAGGGGTCCCGTCTTGATGATCACGGGAACCCCCCAGCCAGGTAAGTTTATGAAGCGATGGGGGAGGGAAGGTATCCACAGGGAGTGGGCCAGGTGGGGAGCGAGTGGGGTACTCGATTCGACTTTTCGTTAAGGTCCATATTAAATAAATAAGTTACCTTAATTCTAATCTAATTGAAAAAATTGGGCACTGGTCTGTCTGGTAAGGAAGCACGAGTACCGTATTTCAGGTACCCGGCTTGAATTTATCAGAGCAAAAAAAAAGAAACGCAAAGCAATGAGCGTGCCCGAATCTAATTGCTAAGCTGATTCGTCAAATTCGAGTAACCTTGCCGTGACCGAAAATCCAAATCCTTTGTACTTCCGGTTCTGTTCTATTTCGCGTGGGGGAAAAAACTGTGCGGGGGAATTTTTCGTTTTTTGATAACTCTTTTATATGATGCTATTTTGAATTGTAATTAAAACTCTTAGTATATTTTTTCACGCTCTATCGAATGGCATTTAAGAAATTTTTGAAAGTTATCGAAAATGTCGAAAACTAGCTTTCGATTCCACGATCCCATGTGGAAACACCGAATAAACATTGTTTTTGCTATAACTATTTTATAAAACAATATTTTTAGATGACATTAAAACTCTGAGTATATTTTTTGATGCTCTATCGAATGACGGGTTCAAAATATCGAAAAACTGGCGAAAATGCCGAAAACTAACATTCCGGAACCAGTTTCAATAGTTTTTTTTTGTTTTTGCTAACTTTTTTATATTACAATATTTTTAGCTAAAACAAAAACTCTTAGTATATTTTTTGATGCTCTATCGAATGGCGTTGCAAAAATCCCGAGAAAATAGCGAAAAGATGGAAGGTTCCGCGAAGCATATTTTCCCCGCACAGTTTTTCCCCCCACGCGAAATAGAACAGAACCGTCCTTCCAATTAATTCACATTTATTTTCACAGCATTCTTATTATCAACGGCAATGCAAACGAGAAACAAAACGAGATAAAAATGGACCAGCCGAAATGCGAATCACGGAAATGACTATGAGGCAAAAACAAAGTTGATGATAAAATCGAGGGGAGAAACAACGGTAGCCAAATAGAACTCGTTTCACACTGAAATTTTGGTGAGCAAATAAAGCTTGGGCATATGTGGAGCACGCGGCTTGGGGGAGCGGAAGGCAGTTTTGAGGAGCACTGGCAAAAACGGCAGTAACGAACACGAAAACAATCAATCATCATTGGACGACAGCTTTTGGCATGGTCTGGGAAATTAGGGTGAAAAGAGCGGCTTAGCATATCGGCGTGAAGTGGCAGACGAGGCCCTGGAGGAAGACGAACAGGATGACGATCAGGATGAGGACGAAGATGAGCACGATCACCTTTTTCTGCAAAATGAAAGTTATAAGGGGCCTGAAGATCAATTTCAGCAGAAAGTGTCCGGAAAGGGGTTGCTTTCAAAATGATCATAATTTCGAAAAGCTCATACACAAAATACCCGGAAAACCCCCGTATCCTATGCAAAAAATATCGACATATTGACATTTCTAAATTCTGACATTTCGACATCATCATAGCAAACCGCAAAATGCTGTATACCTTGCGCGTCGAAGCCTGTAGCTTCTTGGCGTCTTCGACATTTGTCCTAGCTTTCAGTGCGTATTCCCGCGTACTCTCCACGTTGTCCGAGATTCGATTCAGCATCTCGCCCTAAAAAAAGGCATATTTGGATGGAAAAGACGCATACCTGGCTCTCGATCAGATTGGCCAGATCTATCCAGAGCTCTGTCAGTTCTTGGATGGACCTTTCGATTTCCAATAGGCCGTCGCGCCGCAGTTTCACTTCTTCATACAGCTCCGCCTTCTCACGCTGGGCGAGGATCAGCTGAAAAGGAAGTTTTTGAAAAGTACTGGGATTGCCACCGGTCTTTCCGCATCTTTCGCATTATGGGGAGGGAGCAAAAAGCTTTTCTTAATTCAAATTTTTCCAATTTAAATTGCGAAAGTGTCTCTAAACTACTTTTCACTATTTCTCAAAGAAAAAGCTATCGAAATTTTTGTTCAAATACAAAAAAAAATATCGATTTCCGGCAAAAATCGCTGTTTTTACCAAGGTTTCGGCTTTTTCCACAATTTTTGCAAGTTTTCAGATAGTTTTTCTCGCCCAATCTGTAATTTCCAAACTTTCTATAGTAAAAACTGACCCCTTTCGTCTTCTCAGATAAATCACCATGTCGCATCAAATCGCTCATATCCTCCTCGCTGAATTGCATGCCTCGGACCTAATTCAAAATGATGTGAAAAATGAAAATGGCTTACTCTCAAGGAATCGGCAAACTTCTTCCGCAATTTTTCGGCGTAGGTGGCCTCTTGTGACTGGAACTGGCCAATCAAATGACCGAGTGTCCGCGTGCTATCCATTAACTAAAACCAAAATTTTTCTAGCAAAAGTAAGGACTCACCTGTGTCCTCAAGATTTTGATTTGCGCGGTGTGGTCGGGGTTCTCCTTCTCAAGACGATCCGCTTCTTTTTCGAGCTCTAAAAAGCATTTTTAGCATGGAAACCTGCACATACGTCGTAGGGCATTGCGGATGGCGCTCGATTGTATCTTGAACCGCTGCACGATTTCTTCATGTTCTTGCGCTTTTCCTAGGCAAAAATTAGAATCGATATCCAGAAACAAACTTTGATCAGCAGCTGGGGCTTGTAATAACTCGTTTTCAATCTTCCGCATCCGGTGCAGCATTTCCGCCAGCTCGTCCATTTGTTTTCGTTGCGCGGTGACCGCCGCCAGAAACTAAAAAAAAGAATTGAATTCCATCTTCCTGCAAAACAACAAATCGAAGAAAAAAAAGGTTAAACCCACATTTTCGATGAAGACTTCATTGACTTCGATGAGCGGCTCTTTTTCCCTGTGCATCGAAGTCCCATGGTCGGCTTCCGTCGACGAGCTTGGCTGTTCGCCGGCGAGTTTCTGAAAAATAAAATTATAAACGGCCAATATCGATAATCCCGATAGAAATAAACCCTAATAAAGCCCAAGGAAAAAAAAGCAAATCGATTACGTGGATGAAATTTCCGGCAAGAACTCTATTTCCCTGAAAATACGCGATTTTCCGGCCGTTGATCTCCTTTAAAAATGCTTTAATAACGGGGAATCTATGAAATACATACCGTTGAACGCATTTTCGTCCTCAACTATTATTTCCCCGAGTTACCAGAGAGTATTACTAGCGCAACAAGACCACAAAAACCACCAAAAACAAGCAAAAATCTTACGTTCCACGAATTTTCAGTAAAAATACTAGTTTACTCATAAGGAGGTGGCGGAATTTGAAAATATCTAATCGTAGAAAAGCCCAAAAACAGTGAATCCAACCTGTAGCTCGGAGAGGCGATCGCGGACCATTTTGCGCTGCCCGTCAACTTTTCTTCAGGAATCGGTTCCTAGAATAATGGCATTCCTTTCGAGGAATTATAGACCGGAGAGACGGAACAAGCTGATAGCGATAGGAGAAAGCTGGGGATAGAAATCGCCGGGTCCCCCGGCGGCTCCCCTGGGCGACAGCTGGTGGATGCGGCTATGTTGGAAACAAGCCCGCTGCGCCACCCCCACAACTCTAATAAGTGCACTTTTTGATCGAAAAATTTCTTTGAAAAGCTCGTTTTTATTATGGAAACGTGATGCTAATAAATTGGGCGTTGTCCAAAACCACTAGAGCATTCCATAACAGGCCTATGAACGAAAGATTTCATGTCGAAATTGTGAGCTTATCATCGTCACCACTATTTTTCCACGAGAAGCCGTTTTCATTATCGAAATGTGCCGCAAAGAAATTGGCCGTTTTCCAAAAGTACTAGAGTATTCCATAACAGACCTATGAACGAAACATTTCATTTCGGAATTGTGATACTAGAATCATACTTACTGCACCGATATTTTTCTAGGAAAACCCGTTTTTTATTACGAAAACATGATGCCAAATAATTAAACGTTTAGCAAAACCGCTTTATCATTCCATGACAACCCTATACACAATATGTTTCGTGTCGAGATTGCGATCTCATCGTTATAATGATTACTTTTCGCTTATTTTTTAAACTAAATTGAGGTTCAATTACTAAAAGCCCTGAAAGTCTCTTATTTTTAATCAGTGTTACGCAAATGACCCTGCTTGCCTCAATTATCCTCCCGTTTAGCATGGAAACCGATGAAGTAGACAATGTTTTATCACAGCAGATGAGCTGCATGGTTACAAATGACAAAGAAGTTGGTGAATCAAACATAAAACTTCCCCCCACTAAAGCTTAGCTTAAACTTTGATCTGATTTCAGGCGCTGATTCGTGAATTCCAAAAGATTATCGGCGACTACTCGGTGACGCCAGAAACATGCGCCTTCTTCCTAGACATGTCGAATTGGTGAGCAAAAAAAGTACCGCTAAAAAAGGAAATCCAGGAATCTTCAATCAGCCCTCGGTGCCTACTACGATATTGGGATCTCAAATAACGCACATTTGCTAGCCGAAGTCAACGTCTCACAATTGGGTCTGAGGCTCGTCAAGGATGTAACAATTGGCGAGGTATGTTTTGATACACAAGAGCTGCCAAAGTCTAGACAGTTGTTGTACAATTCTTTCAAATATCCACTTATGCCTCAAGCATAAATTCTAGGGTGAAAGTGTGCCTCCAAATACGCGATTCGTCAAAACGTGGAGGGTGCGCAACACGGGTAATATGCATTGGCCAGAGGGATCTTCGATTTCATTTATGGAAGGTGGGTTTTACAAAGGCGCCTTGGAAAACAAGTGATTCACGTTTGATGAGTAACGCTCGTAGTTTTGGAAGACTTATACAAGGGGTGTGAATTTAGTGAGGCAATCTTATGTTCGTCTTCTTTTTATGTAGTAGAGAGGACGATTCATATTTACCTTGAATGAGGTTTTCAATATTCCGTTTGAAAAAAAGTAGAAAGTTTGGATAACGGTTTTATCAGCCATAATATTTCATCCGATCAAAAACGTACAAGGTACCCCATTAAAAACATCCCCCTCTAACTCAATGCAGAGGTATCGGATCGATAAGATATTTATACCATTTGAGCCCTGTAGACGGCGAGTTGGCAACAATCTTCATGATCATGTTTTGATTTAATAGCGTTTTTTACAAGCCATTTTGTAAAACTAACCGATTTTTCAGGGTGGCATACGGGCTAATTACCACAAGTTTCTGATACAAAACGGCTGAGTGCCATGGCATGAATCAGCCCATCCTTTCCCTCATCCTCGGGCTCGAACGATGGTGATTCGGGACGCGTATAGCTCAGCGGAAGAACACCTGTACGGAAAACAGGAGGTCGCGTGTTCGACTCCCGTCGTGCGCAACCCCGTTTTACCATTGCTCGAAAGTTTATTTAAAAACATGGTTATGAAGGTGTTTGCAAACTCGTGGTCTCGAAGGGCTTTCGAATGGTCTAACTATCATTCCGAACCGATACTTCTGCGTCGGGTGAGAGGGGCGTTTTTTTTATTGGGACGCCCTGTAGAATCCGTAAAAATACGTCATGACAAAACATTTTCAGGTCACCGTATGTGTCTGTTGGATTGCGTAGAGGTGCCACCCTTGGCACCAAATGGAGAGCTGGACGTGTCGGTGGACATGTTGTCGCCGAACGAACCCGGAATTTACCAGAGCCGTTGGCAGTTAAATAGCCCTCAGAAGATCCCGATTGGAGGTGGGCTAAAGAAGCGATTTCTCGAATTTTCCTTGAAATACGTACAAACCAAAAATAATTTTTAGAGTCGATCTGGTGCATAATTGCGGTCGACACCGGCGGAATTTTGGATATTACGCAGCAGCTAGCCTCCGCTCCGTTGCACGATTCTAGCAGTCACTATTCGGGTTTTGGAGAAGCAGCGGTGGGTTGTAATGATTTAACGTTGAATTACTCGATACGATTGGTTCTGGTTCGTTAGCGGGGGTGGGTGTACTGTCGTCGAACGAATAACCCTGAAAATGGGGTTGTTATGCTATTTTTTTTTGCGATTTTCCATATTTTCGACATTTTGTTAACGCTTTTTGATAGAACATAAAAAATATAGATATAGTTTTATATAGACCTCAAAATAATATAATCTAAGATAAGAGCAGCTATTGACAAAAATGCTGCCCCCGCTAATGAACCAAAACCATCCGGCTTAAGACTCACTTTCCAGCCTCACACCTACAACTCCGACATCAACCCCTTTGCCTCGGACCCCCGGAGAGGTTACCACGATTCGGACATGAACGATGACATGGATTCTGGGGTTGGTTTTAACTTCGATTTTGGCAAGAAAGTCCTGTGACAAATTTGAAGAAGAATACCGACTTTCAGAACGTCACCGAGGCGAACAGTCCTTTTGAATTGACGGCCCAGCTGCAACGGGTCTTTTCTTCACAACCGGTTTCGATTTTGAGGCGAGAAGGTACCGAAGGGCCACCCTGTACT
This sequence comes from Mesorhabditis sp. LJ9110, assembly GCA_038088335.1. Classification (NCBI taxonomy): domain Eukaryota; kingdom Metazoa; phylum Nematoda; class Chromadorea; order Rhabditida; family Rhabditidae; genus Mesorhabditis; species Mesorhabditis sp. LJ9110. The sequence continues at coordinate 183,460 of JBBGBA010000119.1, read as the reverse complement.
CCTTGCACTCCCCCGACACATCCGGATCTCCATAAGTGAGTTGGGAGCTGAACACCTTAATAGCTTTAAAAACTCCGTAAGATCCGAAAGTTGGAGGTTAAATTTTTGTCCACGTTAAAAATCAACTCCCTTTTACAGCTGGATGAATCCTGATCGTCAGTAGTCATCTACCTACCGGTATCTAGCCGTACCCTACCGGATCTAGCCACGGCCTTCAAGCGCGGTATCATCAACGTCATTTCTCAGCGAGCGTCCGGCAACCACCGATCTTTACATTTACCGTTGCTCATCCCCAGCTATTCTCCAGTACCCTGATGTGTGTACAGGTTGTCCCAAAGAAAACACCCCTCTGTAGCTCCCGCAGCAGTATCGGATCGGAATGGTAGTTACACCATTAGCAAGCCCTGAAACGGCAAGCTTGCAACAATTTTCAAACCTGTGCTTTCGAAGGGTGTAACTACCGTTCCGAGCCGATACTTCTACGCCGTGTCAGAGGGGGTGTTTTTTCTTTGGGACATCCTGTAATGTCGCCAAGTATTACCATTTTTAATGGCAACGGTCGATACCTACGATAGTTCTAACAAGGAGACGTTTTTGAGTGTCGTCGCGACTTTGGCACGGGACCAAGCCTATCTTGTGCAGATTTCAGCTGATTCGAATAGTAACGTTTTCGGAATAGCCATTTCTCGAAAGTTATGAACGATTTAACTAAACAGCCCAAAATCGGCTACTTTCAATAGTCATAAAAGGCTTCAAAATAGGTTTTGAACAAAACCAAATAGTACATCTTGTTCAGAAAAAAATTCGCTATAAAATGTACCATCTTTTCCAAAATCATTGAAAAGTTGGAAAAATTTGATGAATTGGGAGGTCCCATAATTTTCAAAAATTTTCAAAATTCTAGCAATTTTGAGTTAAGTAGCTTATTTTATAGAGAATTTTTTCTGAACAAGATGCACTATCAAGTTTTGTCTAAAACCTATTCCGAAGCCTTTTATGACTATCGAAAGTAGCCAATTTAGGGCTGTTTTGAGGTTTAAATCGTTCATAACTTTCGAGAAATGGCTATTCCGCAAAAACGGTTACCATATTCGGAATCAGCGTAAAATTCTGCACAAGATAGGCTTGGTCCCATGCCAAAGTCCCGACGACACTCAAAAACGTCTCCTTGTAAGCAATTTGCGAAAGCGGAAATATCCGCTTTCACCCGCCCGGCTGCGTCCCATAATTTCTTTCACATTGGCAGCTTTCGCGACTGCGCTTGGGGAAGCGCGAAGCCTCCCCAAGACCTCAGCCCCCCATATGCGAGATACTGGTTCGGACACCCATTCGTGATATGCACCCTATCAATCTACCATAACAACCCCGGAGTATATGTCTGTTTTCATGCCACTCCCCACCACTCATCGATAGTCACTTTTTGAACAAGTTCCGTGATGGAATAAAGCTCTTTTGGGAATCACACCGGAAAAAACCCGGATTCCTATGCATCGGGATTATCGTTAAACCCGGCTTAAACGGATATACATAGACACTACGGGCTGAGAAGCTTATTTACAATCCGACATCCTTGGTTATGTAGCCCCTCTCAAAACACAGCCAATCCTCTCAAATTGAGTAGAGGGCCCACCGGTTCAAGTTTTTGCCGGGGCACCCCTTCTTGGGCGCTTTCGGAAAAATGGAAATGGCATATTCCCGGGGGACCGATCCGTTCTGGCACTTCCGCATTGTGAGTGTCCAGGAACGCTGGAACCAGGAGTTCTTTGCTTCCAAAAAATGCCTTTTTTGGCTTCCGAATAACTTACGGTTCTTTCGTATTATCGGGGGGACACAAATTTTCGTATAAGCGTAGGAATGCTTTGACGCGGAGTTTTTCAAAAGTGTTCTAGTTTTCTAGTAAAATAAACGAAATTTCAATTATAACAATTTCATCAATTTTCAAAAAGTCGAATTTTTGGTCAGAATTGCAAAAATAGTTTAGAAACCGTTCCACTATCCATATTTAAAAAATTGCTTCCTAAAAAAAGAAACTATAAAATTTATTATGATCCCCGATAAACCCCGCCCCCGATAATGCAAAAGAACCGACTTATAAATTGACAAGTAGAAAACCGAGGTTCAAAGTAGTACCAGTAAAGGAATTACAAAGTTTGCAAAACGGACCAATCAAACGTTACGAGTTTCAGCTGAATCCCAGAAAATGTAGCTACCTTGCAAACCTATATTCAACCGGACCTTGGGCTTTCGACCTTTCCCGCTCTTCACTCCCTGATCTCTAGCGTCGCCAGGTGCCGGCGTCGTGTTTTTCTTGCGGTGCGGGGGGATTCCTGGAAGGGGGGCGCTGATGGCCGGAAGCGCCTTTGTTCTCGCTCCACGCTCGGGGCCCGGAGCCTATTTTTGTCCTCACCCTAGTCTCTAACCCCTCCCGCCCTTCCCCGCTCCCTCCCACCACCCGGCTGGCCGGTTGCCAGCAGACGACCGCAACGCACGTCGCGCCGCGCCGCCAATCGATGACTCGCCAGTCTGACCATAGTTCCTGGGTCCTCGCCGCGTGCCCCCGCATGCCCGAACGACGTCCAATTAGGCGCGTCTGAATCGGGCGGGTGGTGTCTTCGACCTGCCTTTTATAGCATTCCAGCTGTCCACTATAATTGGGTGCTTTTTGACATGATTTTTGCGCCATCCACGAGGTCCTGGGCACGTGCCTGAGGGCCAGACGGGTTGTTTTGGAATTTGGCCAGCTGTTGAAATCTTGCGGGTTTTATGGAAATTGATGTCATTGTGATATTTTCTACTATTTGGTATATTACTTGTCATTTATTACGTAAAGTAGAACCGGTATACGGACTTTTACTTTTGATCATTTTGATCTGATCGGAAGATCGAAAGATCATTCGATCTTTCGACGCAAATCAGTTTCGAATCGTCCAAGGTTACGAGACACTCCGCTTCCGTGACTTGGCTTTCAGCTCAGGCTTCGCTTAGCTTACCTGAACCTAGGCCTAGCTTAGTGTACTCTACGGGCTCGAAAAGCGTCAATTGAGAGTTGACTTGCTATGTGATTAACTTAGCTTAAGCCTGGCTTAGACTTCGTTGTTAACGAGGCTAATTGTAAGATCGGGCCTAAGCTATCCTATGGGTAAGCTTAGAAGTTAAACGTAGTTTGGAGCGTCTTGGAACTTTGGACCAGAGCCTGCCCCCCCCTGCCCGTTGTGCAATAGCACTGAAACATCATTATTTTCAGAAAAACATAAACTTGCGTCAAATATACGGAAAATTCCAGCTACTCTTTTTTTCATACACTTTACCCTCGTGCCAGATCCGGCGTAGGTTTTCACGTAACGGAACTAACGACGCAAAATCGGAGTGCTTACGTGACTTCCCGTTTTCTATACTACTATCTTGGCCCTACTGTAGCTTTCACAACCTTTTATTTTCAGCTCCGTCCGGCTCAAATGAAGGTGGGAAACCAAAGCGTGCCGGGCGCCCATGGCCCGATTTTGATACCATCCTGACGCTTGTTTTGTTTCTGGTGAGTATTTCATCAGTGACGGAAGCAACCTAAAATTTTCAGTTTGACTTCATGACTACTTTTCATAACCTTCCCTGCTCCCCCGAAAATCCCGAATAGCCGATGATGTAGCCGGTAAGTCTTTGTTTGAGCGAGCGAGCAAGAGAGAGAGAGAGAGAGAGAGAGAGAGAGAGAGAGAAAGAGAGAGACAAATCCTATAAATCGCAACCATAAACCATCAAATCCTTCAGATTCTCTACCACCATCCCTCCGATTCTTCCGCCCAGCTTCTTTCGCTAGAGCCGTTGCTAGATTCGACGAGCGGCTTGGGGATGTTCTCCCGACTCCCTATGTCGCCTCTTCCATCCGATGCTGTCATTTCCAACTTCTACAACTTCCGCCCTCCGAACTCCCCCTCCATCACCAACCGGGTGCTTTCTCTGCACCCCCATCCTCAACAGACATTGGTTCCGATTCCGGTAAAACAGTTAACGTCTACGGTTCCCCCCACAATCCCTCGATAAACCAGATTTCTATTCGCCCTCCTTGAAGTTGGGGTGGTTTGAGGAGGTCAAGCAGAGCCAGGTATCAGTAATTTCAAGAACGGTTTTTCGCTAAATATTTAAGCGGTCTAGGCTGTGCTCACCCTCTCCGAACCATCACAAAGCTTTCGCTCCCGCCTCCCCCCCGAACATCTCTCGTCATTTGGTGTACCCCGTACCCCGCCTAATTCTAGTTCCAGCCCTAATTACACCCACGCATCCTAGTCGAACATCTCGCGCGTAGACACACAAGTTCCGTAAGCTCCTCAAGCAGTGTCTACCTGATTCCCAGTCGAGAATATACAATTTTCATACTTCTATTCACCTTCTCCCCCGATATGTGTCGCCGATATCGCCAAAATGGAGGGTTGAAGGTGGTTTTTCAACGCTAAAAACTAAAACTCTTCCCACCTTCAACAATCCGTGGGCCGCCCAATACGAGTCCAGCTGCAGCCGTCCCCAAAGTTCGCCAAAATTACTCTCTTTTTTGATGGGGTGAGTGGTAAAACCGTGCTTGGCTTAGGCTTAGGCTTAGGCTTAGGCTTAGGCTTAGGCTTAGGCTTAGGCTTATGCTTAGACTTAGGCTTAGGCTTAGGCTTAGGCTTAGGCTTACAGTACGAATCATATGGAAGAGGCTAAAAATCCACTCACCTCGTCTGTGTCTATGACTTCTAAAGTCTTCAACCACCACCACGGGGCCGTCACCATACCTCCCCGCCCCAAAATCTCATCCTCTTCGTCGCACCGGTATCCCCCCGCCACGGTGCTAGTTGGGCCCGGGACTCGGAAACTGTAGCAAGGTACGCGGTATGGCCGGCTTTTGGTAGACGGGAATTTTGGCGTGGAAACCTTTTTCTTCACAATTGAGTTTCCGTACGGAACCAACCCTATTTTTTGCAGAATTTTGCGCTGATTTCGCAGCCTGATTTTAAAATCGGCGAAACGGTCAGATTCAAAAAGTTACGAAGCTTGTCAATACGAAAAATGCAAAAATCTGCGGAAATTGGGCAATTTTGGGCCTTTTCGCACTAAACCTTTCATAACTTGTTGTTTCTGAACCTTTTACCGCTATGTAAAATTTATGCACAAGGTAGGCTTTTCCTCGATTGTGCTCAAAAAGTCTTCTTGCAAGCCCAACCTGTCTTCAAAATTCTCCCCGATCCAAAAACGGCCAAAAAATTCTTCAACGCCCGTTCCGAGTCCCATCCCACCGGGAAGACAAAATGCTCTCAAAAATATAAGGGTCCGCGCCAAAAACCATATGTTAGACGCCCTAGCAGTTCTAGTCCCCTAGGAAACAATGAGGTCCGCTGTCATTTGGCGTCCCTTGGAATCACTGGCATTGACAGTGTCCTTCTGAGGGCCCACTGACAAGACCCGACCGTCTCTCACAACTACGGGACCACCCATCTGCTTTCCAACAAACACACATGTATCCCTACGTCCCCCCACTTTTTATAAAGAAGGCTTAATTTTTTTGGGAATTTTCTAAGGATTTGCACCTTGAAAATTCCCCCTCCCCTTTCCCTGCTTGGCGACAGTGGCAGGACTTGGCTGCAGTTCGGATCGCTCTCCTCGGGTAATGGAAACTCTTCTGGGCTGGCCTCCATTTGCTTTGTCGTTGTCATTTTTGTTCTTTGCGGCGATATCGGTTGAATAAAGATTTTTAAAAACGCAAGGCACCTACAAATTAAAAGCCATAAAAAGACATGGAAAATTCAACCCCCTCCGATACAGTACGATACAGTTCTCGCGACACTCGCAATCGTTAAATTCAGGAAGATAATATTCAGGGTACGGAAAATTAGAAAAATCACCCATTTTGGGAACGCTGGGATCAGACTAGCTAGACTGTCTGTGCGCTCTCTGCATGCTCCCTGGTCGCTGCCCCACTAGTCCCCCACCTGGACGTCTCTGTCCCGACAACTATCCCAATCTTCCATCCGTTCCTCACCTCTGGTTCGTGTGCATTTGACCGAGAAAATCTTTCGCCTTTTACTAAAGATTTCCGTGCACACGAACAATTATGAGTATACTCTATTTTTGGAGCCCCTCGAGAGAGCGGGGCAAAAATCACTACAAGGGAAGGTTGTTTGGGTCAGGTGTCAAATCGACTTGAAACTTTGCCAGTGGCTAGAAAATCAAAAATAAAGTGGAGTTTCTTAATCTCATTTTTTGCACAATACCCCAAATGAAAAAGTTATAGGCCTCTGAAGTTACATAAAAAGCACGAAACGATCCGACGATTCTGATCTGGTCCTCATTGTGGCCTGCCCCTTTTCAAGCTCTTGCGTCGCCCGGACTGGCAAGCTGTTTGGCGCAGTAGGTAGTGCCGTAGAGTGCAAAACTTTTTAAATTTTTGTAATCGAGTTCAAGTCTTTGATGCGTCCAACTTTTTGCTTTTGGATTTTACGCCAACTAACCCTAATTTGCAAGAGCAAAAAGCAAAAAGATAGAAAAGTTTTAGTCTCGAACTTTGCCAAAAATTTTTCAAAAGATTGTGAGTCAAGCGCACTACCGATTGCGCTAGAAGAGACGTGGGGAGTGGAGACGAGAGAGGGTCAAGAAATCACGCATGAAGAGAATGTGGAAATGGTGCGGTATTGGTGCAAAAGCCTGCGCAGAACTCGTTTTTAGGACCACAAACTTAAAATGCTTATAACTTTTTAATTAGGGGTATTGTGCAGAAAACGACTTAGCGCACCTCGTTCCGTTTTTAATTTCCTATCCACTGGCCAATTTTCAGAAAGATTTGACACCTGACCCAAACAACCTTCCCTTGTTAAAAGTCCGTCAGTAGGTGTCTTATTAGCACCATATTGGCGCTTCACAATACAACTACGAAATTTCATAAATTACGGCTTTAAAGGGCTAGTTCAGCCAATAAAGTAAAAGAATTTCCGCGGCCAGGAGTCGAACCCTCCCTGCGTTTTTGCGTCTGCGCCTGTCTCCACGAGACCACGAGACCTCCACGTGTGTCTCGAACAAATTTTGGAACGCATTTTCTTCGGGCGGTGCCACAAGCGCGTGCAATAAACGAATTTCGAGGTGAACGCCAAAAAGGTTACTGTTTGCTTCAGATTTATTCAGCTCAGGAAATCGTATTAATTTATTTCATAAAAGCAAGTTCACACTACATCGAAACAAAATTCATCAACTCTTTGTCGTCCTCGTCTGATTTGGCGAGTCTTAGCCGGTAGTGCATAAGGTCATGCATCAACACATCGTCGATGCGATCAGAGAACCGCACGATCAGAACGTCGCCATGTCGCGGTAATGGGTATAGTCACGACCGGCCGCTTCAAGCACTGGGTACGCTGCGAAAAAGTCCGGCGCGGCAATCCCTCTGCCCGTACGAGGAAATGCCAGCATCAGTGAGTGGATTTGACGATCACCCCTGAGCCATTCATCGATCACCTCCCGGGCGTAGGCCTCAAAAGGCATCCAGTCGTTTGTTAGAAGACCCAGCCAAAGCTTAGGTACCCTTAGCTGGGTGTATTCTGATATCGGTGCCGTAAGCGATATTTGTAGCGATTCAACCCATTCGCTCAACCAGCCCATCAATTCCGGTTCGGCCGGGAAGCCGTCAGCGTTTAGCTCTTTATATTTCCCAGGGGGCTTGTGACGCTTCAGGATGGACAGAACGTCGGGGTGGTCGAAGTGCAACGTAACATATTGGCCACGGATATGGATATCGTCGGGAAGGACACCATCAAGATTAAGTTCGTATACGGTAGAGTTATAGAAGACCTGGGCAAAAATCTCCATACCCCGCAATCCTGATATCCATATCCATTGATAATCGTAGTCGTGCCAAAGGATCTGGTGGCCACGTTCCAATCGGACCAGCACGTACGAATATTTGTCTCGGCAAGCTTTGGCGAGTTGCAGCATCACCTTGCTCGTAATGGCCGTCTTGAAGAGGTCTTTCATCTCCATGGATCGGAGGATGTTGTGCTGTACCGCGGTTGGGAAGGCGTAGAAGTTCATGACTCTCTGAAAGTTCGACGTTATTTTTAAGGGGCTGGGCGCCAAGCAACAAATAGAAAACGTTTGAATAAAAACGAAGGAGAGAGAGACAGAGAGATAGAGGGCTAAATTTAACAAAAGCCAATGAAAATTGGCAATGAGGTTTGAAGCCAAGCCAGATGCATCGTGCTGGAAATTACGCGCCGAAAAAACCGCGACGCTCCGATGACCTCTATGCCCCGGGGATACTTTGTAGTAATCGTTAACCACTGAACATTTGCATACTCATCCACACTATAGCAATAAGATGTGGTAATCGACTTATATCCATCTGCGCATTTCGTCTAATGGATCTTCTGAAATTACAGCTTCATCGCGATTTTCTAGCGAGTAGCTTTGACGAGAAATGCATAGGCTTCACAGCCTAGTTTTGCGCTTTTTATGAATCTGAAACAGCTATCTGAATTTTGCGTATGACCGGTCCTCTTCGAGTTTTCAAGATTCCAGAGAGTGCTTTGTGAGCGTTCCCTGCTCTCCGCCCCACTAGCCCACCACCTGGGCGTCTCTGTCTCCATAACTGCGCGCCACTCCCTCCGTTCCTCACCTCTGTTTCGTGTGCATTTGACCGAGAAAATCTTTCGCCTTTTACTAAAGATTTCCGTGCACACGAACAATTATGAGTATACTCTAATTTTTGGAGCCCCCTCGAGAGAGCGGGGCAAAATTTGGTCCCGTAAACAGTTGCTGATCATTATGGCAATCTTTATTCAAAGTTTTGTCCGTAACTAGCAGAGATCACAGCGATAAGTTTAAATTACGATCCGCAACCAAGGTAATTTAGACAATGGGATCAAGCAATCACAACCTCCAAAAATGGCACAACCACACGAAACTCGTTGCACTACAGTACCCGATAGGCCTATTGGTGGTGGTCCACAATCATGGGGCCATCAACATTGAGCAGTAATAATCAAAGGCGGGGTTTTTTGGCTATGTTGTTCGGGAGGCGGGGTCAACGACTCGGACGAGGCGTGCCGCTTCATCCTCTTTCGTCGAGTTCATGGATGGTCGTTTAGCGTAGGCCACAGCTGGGTTACCGGTTCGGAGCATGCTTAGGATCTGGAATTTGTGGGTTAAGCACGTTTTGGAGCATAGGCTTAAACGCTTAGGCTTGGGCGTGGGATTAGGCTTAGGCTTAGGCTTATGGTTAGGCTTAGGCTTAGGCTTGGGCTTCGGTAGCTTCAGGTTTTGGTCGGAAGTTAAGATACTTACATTTTTTCTAAAAGCATCCGATAAAAAGACATAGAGGAACGGGTTTATGGCCGAGTTGAGGTACTGAAGTGCAAAGGCTGCATACGAGACGGCCAGACGCAGGTTTTGATTGCTAAAGGAGTACTTTAAGGTATGAAATATTTTTTATACTTTGTCCACTCGAGCATCATCTCCATCGACCAGGTATGGGCCCAGAACGGCAAAAAGCAGAGGGTATAGGAAATTACGATGGCGAGTCCAAGGATTGTCACCTGGAAAGGAAAGGGAATTCAATTAATCGATTGTTAATGACACTACCTTCGTCGTCGTTCGCTTTATATTCTCTTTCCTGGACCAAAGATTCCTTCTCCTTGCCCACAGCTTTGCAATGATATTAGCATAGAAGTACCAGACGGCTGTAAGTTTTTTTATTTGAAGGCATTCAAGCGATAACTTACCGATTAAGGGTAGCATATAACTTAAGGCAAAGGTATAGGTGGTAAAGAATCTTCTAGAGTACATCGTCTGCCGTTGCATCTCCATGATATTTTCGTACATTTCACTGAAAATTCGAGTAATCGTTGTCATTTGGCGTTGACTTACGGGTTGTCATCTTCTGTAGCGGGGGCGCTGAGTTTTGTGAAGATGCTTTCGTCTCCCCAGAAAAGCATACAGGTACTTCGCTGATCCGGTCCTGGAAATATGATGAATATCGGTTATCATCCCGATAGTCAACGTGTCGGCCGCTAAAATGCCGACAGCCAAAATGCCAACAGAGACCAGCATGATTCATTTTGAATATCGGCATTTTCGAATTTCCCAAATGGGACACCGACCTGTGATAACCTTTGCAAATAGCAAAAGCGGCGTCATCTCCAAGACTACCGTAAGCCAGGCAAGTCCTGATGCAAGGAGCGCCATCCTGCTTGTTCTCCATTCTAGAAACCGTATATTAAACGTACGAAAACCTCAGTTACCTGAAGTTACTGGCCTGCACACCGCCATGAATCTGTCGAGCGAGAGAACGGCAATAAACGCCGGGGAGGCAAATTGTGAAATCTACAAAATAAAAAGTTTATTTGATTCTTGAATTAACAAATTATAAGCTTAGAACTTACCCCATTTCCTATGATGTACATCTTGCACACCGCCGTCCCGAACGTCCACGATTGCTGCAGGGACTGCACTATCAAAATCGGAGTCCCGGCAAGAAATAGCAAGTCCGCCAGGGCCAAGTTGAAAATGTAGACGTTGGATATTGTGTGCATGTCCCTAAAAGAAATGTTATATAATTTTTGTACCTTTTTGTAAATTCATTAAAATTATGGTTGTAAATTTTTTGTACCTGAAATAAAGGATGGCGAAGAGGACAAAAAGATTTCCCGGGATTCCAATGGCCATCGCTATGCCCCAGGCTATGTTGGCGGTGAGTTTAATCTAAAATTTTCATAGATTTTTGGTTTCATTTCTTATATTCTTAAGACTAGGCCTAAGCCTAAGTCCAAGCATTTTTATCCTACTATCCTACTATATATAAAAAAATAGTGTCTGTGTGTGTGTGCCACTTTGCATCCACTTCCGTCTGTCTGTCCGGAGGATTTCTCAAGAAGGGACGGGTATTAGGCTACATATGATACGTCATTAGGTGCGTAATGGTCTAGGGATGACTGCACACATACAGGTTTTTAAAAATTAGCCATTTTCGCTATTAAATTTAGGTTTTTGTAAAAACCTCTTTGTTAGGAATAATTAGCACAGAGCGGAAGTGGGTGGTCGCCTATATAAAGAGGCAGAAACGGTAATTGAATGGAGGACAATTATGCAAAGAGAAAAATAGTATGGGGTCCGAGACGGGGCCAGGGTTGAAAAGTCGCGAAGCGGCTTTTCAACCCTGGTATATAAAAAAAATAGTGTTTGTGTGTATGTATGACACTTTGCATGCAACTTCCGTCAGGTTGTTCCAGTTGTATCTCAAGAAGGAGAGTAGTTAGGGTCATGTTTGATACGTCACTAGGTGCATAATGTCCAGGAGATGACTGCACACGTATTAGATTTATCAAAATCGTCTATTTTCGACATTAAATTTTAGTTTTTGTTGAAAAATCCGACACCCTCTTTGTTAGGAATCAATTAGCATATACCGGAAATGGGAGAGCCTATATAAAGTAGCAGAGAGCGCATTTTTCATTTTTTTCAGCGTGGGTCGTGCCGAATTATGCAAAGTGTAAACTTTCATTGGGTTGGACGGGGCCAGGGTTGAAAAGTCGCGAAGCGGCTTTTCAACCCTGGTTGTCTGCTTAAAACTTACAAGACTCCTTGTCGCCTCATCCTCCTCTGCATCAAATATTGGCAATTCAATAGGGCCCGTGATATTCATCTGCAAAATAAGTTCCAATTCCTTGAATCCTGAGTTTCAAAACCAACAAATTATCAAGAGAAAAATCGTGAAAACCACTGGGAATCGCTCCGTTTTCGGAGCCGCAGCAGACGTGCACGGAATTAATGATTAAGCGGAAAGGTGGGCTGCGGATCGGGAATTTTAAGAGAATGTGCGCGTGACCCCCGGCTGGGGAATTCGTGTGGAAATTTAAAGATACCTTGATGGGGAAAAGTGTTCGGATATGGAGACGCACATAGCGAGTGGAAGAAGACCAGGAAGTGTCAGATTTCAGAGGGAGTGGGAATACATCGGCATCACGAATATGCTTTCATTTTGAAAACCAGGAAAGCTATTCGGATTAGGCATAGGCGTGGGCTTAGGCGCTTGGGCTTCAAAAATTAGCTTTACGGCAGTTTTTCGGTTACCGAATTTTAGCCAGCGACTTGAACAATTTGCGTGGGACGCAAAACACTCAAAAGAAAGTGCCGCAAATTGCTAATCCGGGCTTTAGAAAAGCCCGGAAGTACAGCATTTCTGAGAAAGATACTAATGCTAAAAACAGTGACGTATTTTGCAACACACGAAAAATTAGAGGGTCTTGAAAGAGAAATTGCAGGCAGTCAAAAGGAGTGCAAAGCTTGACTTTGGTGTAATCAAGGATAAAACCAATCTATCACGTTTTATGTCATCTAAGTCTTTGATATAAGGCAAAAAGGGCCAGCCGTTCGATTCCGAATCTTTTTTTGACGCGCCCTAATCCTTCAGTCCAATGTCTAAGCCGATTTCCGGGCGCTTATTAAGCCCGAAAGACGAACGAGCCATGCGAATCGTTTCTAAAGACAAGCGGTTCTAATCGTTTCAAAAGTGTAGGTGCTCTCCCTCATTTTGAGTAGAGAGACCACCCGGCCAAGGTGTCCGACCACCGACAAACTGTGTCAACACATCGTCGGGGGAGGACCCAGCCCGGGGAGGAGAAACACGCTTCTCACGTGCGGTTGGTCCTGTTGCCGAGAGCAGACACACAAGATGTTGGCACTTCAAAAATGAGCACAAATTTATTTGGGGGTTTTGGGGGATGAGCAGCACGAAGGGGCGTCAGAATTTTTGAAGTTGTTGGTTTGAAGTGGGGTATTGATATCCTTAGAGGTATTAATAGGCTTCGATTAGGCTTAGGCTTGGGTGAGGCTTAGGCTTCGGGTTAGGTGAGGCTTAGGCTTCGGCTCAGGTGAGGCTTCGGCTTAGGCTCAAGCGATGCATAATTTAGGCTTCCGCATCTGGCTTTTTCCTGGTTAACTTCAGACAACAAAAAGAGCTGGCTACCTACCGTAACCTGACGCACGAATGTTCGTCCAGATCTTTAAGAACCAGCGCTAAAGCCCCGGAAGTTAAATTTGGTTACCCCGGAATCTTTGACAGAGCACTTGCGCTTCCTAACTCTTGGTAGCTTGAAAAGCCTTTTTCAAAAACACTAAAGCCCAGCAGCAAAAAACCTGCCACTCACACTTGGCTGCGCTGTCCGAGAAAACACGGATGTGCCCTTTCGATTGAAAAGTCGGAGCAGGAAATGATTAAGTCGGCGGCGCGCCAAGAGCAACAACACAGCACCTCAAAGTTTCTGTGGATTTTATTTGGCTATTTTTACTGCCTAGACGGTACGAAAACTTACTTACTTTTTGGCAGATTTTTTGAGGTATTCGGTGGGAGTTTAAAAGGCATATTTTTACTAGAAATACAATTTTGGAATTTTCGAAGGGTTTATTTTCCTTTCTAATTTCTAAACGGTACGAAGAAACCAGAAAGGCTTTAAAAAATTTTCTGCAGTTTTTTACAGATACTTAAAAAGCGTCAAAAAGTCGTTTTCTGCAGTCTATGGCACCTTTTTTAGGGTTAAATACCCCACTAAAGCGCATTTTTTCACAAGATCCATCAAAAAGTCCATCAAAGAACTATCAACCCTCGGTCCGTAGATTCCATTACGCCCACCAAAATGCCCGGAGACCGGAATTATTTTAACCAGAGGCAAAACTCCCTCCGCATTGGCGCCCAAAGTAAATTAGGAGCCGATGAAGGGGGAAATTCCGAACGGCACAAAAACATCTTTAGCCAGGGGCTGAAAACGAATTCTTGCTACTTTGGGGTTTTTAAAAAAATGCAAGCGGTTGATCATGCCCATAAAGGAGCACCAAAAATGTAGTGAACCGTTTTGCGCTGAATTTCCTCCTCGAAATTCTGATCAAACACCGATGGCCGCTAAATTAGTATTAATGGGATCGGGGGGGTGCGTCTCGGAAATGGATACCCCGGCTTCGAATTTTCGTGTGTCTGCACAAATGTGACGCGAATTTGGGAGGCGGTGGAATGAGTTGTCTAGTCGAAAGTTGATCTCTTGGTACCCCAAATTTCGGAGTAGAAGCCGGAAACGGTCACCTGGGGCTACATACCACCACATAGACGCGGCTGACACGGGATGGGCAGATTTACGAACGGGTTTGTTGTGAGGTTTCCGTGTTTGAAAACGTGATATTGTCGGCGGGGTTTTGAAACAGGCGCGAAGTGTTGGCAGGTATACAAAATGACGAAATAAAAAATCCCAGGAAGAGCCGCCTTATCAAAATAGAAATATTTTGAAACTCTGTTTACAAGGTTGGACAAAAATTCGCTTACCGAGGCTTAGGCTTGGGCTTAGCCTTAGAACAAAATCTTTGTTGCAAAGGAAATCGGTTCCTGAAAACGAAAAGCTGCCATCCCGGTGCTAAAGTCTTGTTTTTCGACTCCACCCTCGGAATCCAAGTCGATTCGTCTAATATCCTCATGTCACGAGCACCAAGCATCAAGGAAATTTTTGAAAAAAATCCAAAGAGGGCACGTTATCACTCATGTGTTGAGTGCATTAGATTGCCGTAAAAGTGCAAACAATGTGGCTACACTGTATTACTCATGACGTTTTTCCTCCGTTACAAGCAAAAAATCTGAACTATAAGGTCAGCCCAGACGAGTGGCGAGGGCACAAAACATGTCTCGGAAATGTGGTTAGGGTCAAAAATGGGCCAAACAGCGACCAGTTGCGGGGGTCCAATTTTGGGGCCCTAGTGTTGGTGGTGCCCATATTTGTTGAGGTCTTCAGAGGGCAGCAACAAGAAGAAATTGAGAGGAATTTGTGGGTTTTGGCCTGGCGATGGAAGAGGAGAAGGAACCCCCTTGAGTCCGGCGGAGCAGAAGGGCAAATTGCCGGGTCAACCCCCTCTACCCGGGTGGGTAGCATGGGCTCGCCGATCACGCTAGGATGGTTATTTCCGGATTAATGGGGGTGATCTTTGGGAAAGTGGTGAACTTTGTGACGGAGGGGCGGGTATAAAAGGGACTTGCTTTGGCCGAGGATGCGGGTTAGGCTTGGGTTTAGGCTTAGGCTTAGGCTTAGGCCTAACTTAGGCGCAGGCAGGCTTAGTCTTAGCTTCGGTTTTTTTAAGCATCCTAACATCAGAAGCACAAACTAGAACTACTATAACAGTCACAACCCATAATTAGATAGGTCCAGTCATGCGCCCAAAACATTTTTCTTCGTCTTGCCCAAAATTCCGATTTTGCAAAGCTACATCGAATTCCCCAGGGCTTGTATGTACTGACCAGTACAGAAAATAAATTTTGGGCCTCAGAAGTGGCTATAAACTATCGTTTTATGTTTCTTTAAGTAAAATCAGCCCCAAAAAACCGCCGCAAAATATTTGTACCAAGCCCTGTCCACACGTAAACAGTAATTAGTCAGAAATGAGGCACATCGGAAGCAGCTCGGGGGCTAAATGTTAGTATACAAATGGTGTTTGGACGTGGGGCTTCAACCAATTTCCGGTAAATCGCACGCGCTCGTCTTCGGGGAGGGCAGACCGGGATGACTCGCGAAGAAATACTCGAAAACGAACAGCGGCTCCCCGGGGGATTAGGTAAACATGCGGAAACAGATACGCACAAATCAGAGCTCGTCACAGTTTTTTGGAAGTGAACATCTTGTCAAAAAGGGCAACAGGTGGCTTTTCGGGTTTGGGTAATTAATTCCAGGCCACAAGGTGAAAAAAGAAGCCACGGCTTGCTTGAACAATCAATCAATCAATTTGCCAGCTAAAATATTGCTACATTTATACCAACCAGGTTTTTAGAGGTCATAAAAATGCTAGAACTTTCCAAACTTTAGTAAATTCTTGAAAGAGGCGCGTAGGAATGACTTTATATTTTTATTTATATAGCATTTTTCAGAACTAAAAATTTTTCAATTAACTTTTCTTGTTTAAATCTTTTAAAAACATTTTATAAAGTAAATTAAATATAAAGAAACAAACTGAAAATCACTACTCTAGAATAATTTTTCAACCGACAATTTAATGAAATACATAAAAATAGAATCATGAGCACTATTCATATTTTGCAAAAAGATTTAGTCGATTCAAAACAGTCGCGGTGACAAATTTGATGATCTTAACACACCATAGCTTCAATAACTACTAAAGCTATGCGAGATCAGGGTAATTCGTTAAAACCTGAGCAGCTCCTAGGAATTCTTAATATCCAACCAAACCCCTAAATAGCCAAAGAAACCGAGACGTCCAAACGTCATGGGAAATTCCCCAAACGTCCCCAAAGTTCGGGTCTACGTTTGCACCTCTAAAAGTCTTTAGAAGCCATCCTGGCGGCCGGCCCCCTCAAATGTAACTTCCACCACCGACCGGGGGTTGTGTGGGCTGGACCCCGCTTCGCCTCGGACGGGAAATGAAATCGGAGCCTATAATGCGCACTCTGTAAGTCCAGCGCCATTCTGTGTGCTTAGGATTTTTCCGCTAGCTAGATAGGATGAAATAAGCTACACCGGGGACCGAGTATCCGGTAGGTTATCTGAGATACAGCGCTGGAATATGTAACTAGAATGGAGCATCTTGAGAGGTTAGCGTTATAACGCCGATTCTTGTAATGCCGATTTTTGTGTTTAGGAACAAAATAGTTTCATCAATACAGATCTAAATAACATCGATTTACCTAATACCGATTTTTATCACGTCGAGTTTATAGTGTCGATTCGTTGAATTCCAATTGCTGGAATTCCGAGTTTCAGAATTCGGGGTTTTGGCATGCTGGTTTTTGAGTGCCGATCTTCACAATGCCGAGATAATACAAATGACGATCGGCATTGTGAGAATCAGGATATAAAAGTCGATATTATCAGAAAACTGCATCCTGTAAATCGGCATGTTAATCGGCATTTTGAAAATAAGCATTCTTAAAATTATAATTATAGGAATCGGCTTTATAAAAACCGGCAAGAAACTGGATCGATTAGGAATCGGCATTAAGAAAAATCGGCATTATCCACATTTTGCCGATCGTTTTGAAAGCCGGCATTTTGCCGGTAGGTATCTTGATAGTCGGCATTTTGGAAATCTAAATACAGTGGCTGGGTCCGGTAGGTTATGTGAGAATCGACTCTCAGAATATGCGACTAGACTGGAGAACCTTTAAGAGTGGGACACGAGGCGAGTACTAAGCCCATCCATGCACCTAGGGGAAAAGTCGGAAACGGCTCAAAACAAGCCCTGGGGGTGAGGTGCTGAAAAACGAGACTAGAAGGTGGGTATGAGTAGGGGGAGGAAACAACGAGACATTACCCCCTGTTTACTTTGTTTACCGAGAAGAGGTAAAGGTGCCTAAGAAAGTTTTGATTTTTGATCCGTTCTTGTGGAAGGCGAGACTTTTAAGGGTTTCAAGGAACGTAGAAGGCAAAAAAAACATTTTGTATGTTTAAAAAGAAAGGAGTATGAGTATAAATTTTCACACTTTAAAGGGTATAGGGAGTCAGAATTCTACAGTTCACCAGCTTGGCATACGTATAAATAGGCAGAATTCTAGCGCGCCGATTTAAAAAAACGAAGCAGAATTCTGAATACGTTCGAAAAAAGCGATAAAGCAAAAATTCAAATAGGAATTTTGCATTTACATGTGGCATTTTAAAGCGGACAAAAAGATAATATTCTTATGGTCCTTAGAAGGCAAAAGCTAACTACAGGGTGTCCCAAAATTATCCGGACAAACTTTCAAAGCGGTTTCTTCCTATTTTTTCCCTGTTTTCGCAGACCATAATTTAATTTCTATGAATCTTTGAAGTGTATTTAAATAGCTGAAAAAGAAAACTGCGCGTGAATCCGTCATATCTCTTCGGAATAAATTGGAGAAGTTCGAACCAAATTTCTCTCTCCTTGCAAACGCTGAAAACGCGCATGCTTTCCGATCCCATAAGAAACTTTAGCATGACCGGACGAACGAAGAAACCACAGGAAGAGTTCGGAAATGGTCAGTCAACACTTTAGCCGGCGCAAAAACGCTAGGTTTACACCAGAAAAAAAACAGCGGGCAAAAAAGTTGAAATCAAGGTACGCGCCGCCCCAGTTACTTTAAAGGATTTGCCCTGGAGGAACCCTAAAAACGCGATATTAATCTTGTCAAAGACCAGAGGATAAACTTTTGACGGTAACGATGATGTACAAGCTATTTAAATTAAACTAACTTTGGAGTTTTTGAGGAGCTTGAGCACGGGCAAGCATCGAAACACCTTGACCAGTAATGGGACGGAAATCGGTATTAAACGGAAAAATGACCATTAACATGATGGAATCTTGGCGGAGTTTGGTCCGTTTTGCCAGAAAACGTCATTTCTAGCCCACAAAAATGTCTGAACACATTTTGAAAGCTTACCCCAGTTTTTATGTTATTTAAGAGGCGAAAAATTTTAACACGCTCTTCGCTCGATTTTGAAGCTATTAATGCGTTCTCCAAGAATTCTTTTTGCACGGTGCATCGAAAATGCCACAAAAAATATTACGAAATACAATGCGTGGGCCGAAAACAGTGGAAAAATTGAAAAAGTCGGTTTTCAATTTTGTCCGGATAATTTTGGGACACCCTGTAGTTCTTACGAAAATACGAAAGCAACGCCTCAAAATGTTTTTCGCAATTTTCCGGTTGAACCCAACAAGCCAAAAATTTGCCCACCCACTCAAAAATTAGGCGCAAAAAGCGCATCAAAGACCCACTCGACTAGTCTTTGTCCTGGGGCTGTTGTTCTTAGAAATGTTTGTAGTGTTGCCTCTAGTCTTCTCCCCCCGCGATGGCTATTCAAAATCGACGCGAAACGTGGGGTTGAGGGTGTCTGAAGAGGATTTGGGGGACATAAGCATCCCCATGGCACTCATCTGCAAAAGGGGAGGGGCATCACTTATTCTGGGATGGGCCCTTTCCGGAAATCAGGGGCTCAATGGGACAAACAAATTCACCCTAGGGAGTCCCGGATGTGTTTATTAGGCTTAATCCAAGTGTATGCTTAGCCCCAACTCTGAGCCCAAGCCAAAGCCTAACCTTACACCTGAGCCTAAGCCTAAGCCCAAGACTAAGCCTATTGGCTAAGACTAAGCCTTACCTAAGTTTAAGCTTAAGCCTGAGGAAGCCGATACCTAAACCTACGCCAAGGTTTAAGCCTAAGCTGAAGCCAAGCATAATCCTAAGCCTAAGCCTAAGCCTAGGCCTAAGCCGAACTTGTTCGGCCCAATTAAGCCCACCAAGATCAAACTTCCGGAAGTGATGCTGAACTTGCCCTTTGAAAAGCTGCCGATTTTTGCACAGTCTTTCTAAAACTGAAAAAAAATTAAGCCGACCCTCAAATACCCCACCAGTCAAGCTTTTCGTGTAGGCGAAAAAGTCGTCACTACCGGCGCTGTGGGAGTAGTTTTGCCAAATATTTGTGTAACCCACCTGACTCATCACCGCCCCGAAAAGCTCGCTCCCGAAATTTTTCGCACGCAATGGTGTTCGGTATTTTTGGGAGATTGCGTAAGAGGATGGGCTTTGGAATTCAGAGTATTTTTGACCATTCAAAATATTCGTCAAGTTTTCGAAGCGAGGAGTTGTAGGACAGATAGATTATGGAAGCAGCTGTTTAGGGAGCGTGAATTTCGACACTGTTGAAAACGGACTTTAAAGAAGTTAGGCAAAGTTAGGCTTAGGCTTAAGCTTAGGCGTAGGCTTAGGCTTAGGCTTACGACTTAGGCTTAGGTTTTTTTCCAAACGAAATACCCTTTAGAGTCTAACAAGGAGACGGTTTTCAGTGTGAATGGAGTTTTAAGTTGAAACCGGGCCTATTCTGGGCAGAATTTTGCGCTGATTCCGATGCTGTTTTCCAATTTTGCTAAATAGCTCAATTTAAAAAGTTACAGCTATTTTAAGATAATTTTTAGGCCCAGAGTAGCCATATGCTATGCTGTGCTACTTTTTTGTTACAACGTTTTAATTTTGTTTAAGTAGCCTATCTTGTAGAAAATTTTTTTCTGATTCGAATGGTGTATTTGATTAGTGCGCTACTGCCGATCGACGATGGCTTACAGGGGTGAGAAATAGACTGTTTTTCTCCATTTCCCAGACAAAAATCGCAGCCCATACCAAGTATCGTCGATTTTTTCGATTTTCAACAATTTTGAGTTAAATAGCTCATTCGATAGAGAAAATTTTTCTGAATACGGTGACGACATTTATTTTGGAAAACAGCCGGGAAAAGCAATATAATGGTCCCTAAAGAGGGGAAAATTTGGGCTAAAATGATCGTAAAATTGCTATAACTTTTGAAATCGAGCTATTTAGCAGAAATGGAAAACATATTCGGAATTAGCGCAAAATTCTGCACAAAATAGGCCTGGTTTCCACTCAGAACTCCATTCACACCGAAAAACGTCTCCTTGTAAGCGAAGATCACCTTGTCATAAACAAAGCCGCAGACAAGTTAGACCCCCGTCGGGTCCGCTGATCCCTGCCCGAAATTGTGTCGAAAAAGCCGAAACAACTGAAAAAGATGCGCGCACCGGGCTCGTGCGCCCCGATGATTTATTCAGCAGCCTGAGGAAGCGGGGCGGAACCGAGTGGGGGCCCGAACCTGAGCCTCCGGAGATGAGCCGGACGGCGCTCAAAAAATGCTTTATGTTGGAGGTGGTGGTGGCGGACACGGTGGAGGTAAGCTTCAAAGAAGAACAATGGTTTTCGAGAGTTTCGTGACAAAATCTGGGACAACTCCTGTTGGGTTGAATGAGCAATAAGTTGCATGGGCACAGATCACCACGGGTTGAGAATTTTTGGACCGGAAGGAGCATTTTTGAGGGGTCAGAAAGTGATTCTGGAATTGGAGAAGGCGAGAAAGAGAAAGAGAGGAAAAAGAGAGAGATAGAGAGAGAGAGCCTTGCAAATCCGCTACGTAGTTTCCTTGAATACGCTAGCTAGCCCGGTCCAGGCGTAGGATCCAGTAATTTCCTGGGAATTTTACGCTTGAGGTCTGATTTTCGTATTTTTACCCTGGCCTGGACAGGCAAAAAAATTTCGAATTCACACGAAAGCCAAGTATGTGCTTTCCAACGTGCCCCAAAAATAACCTGAAGAATTTGAGGTTACGAGGTAGTCTGCAAGTTTTTCAAGGTTTAGAAGCATTCTAAGCATTCCTGGAGATATAGAAGTATCTGACGGCAAAAATCGACATTTACAATCCTTTAAAATCGCAGCAAAACTAGAAAATAGCTGCATAATTGCCCTCGCGTCAATTGAATGCGAACGGGGGCAACATCCAGAATGACTGGATGACTAAACCGAGGTCTAACCCCCCAGCTACGCAATCAAAAGAAAAAATGAGAGTAGCCGAAAAAGGGCGGATCCTGGCCTTCATTTGTTTGCTATGGTGGTGGGGCTGCTGGTTGTGGGCTCGGATTAGGATGAATAAAAGAATATTTATGGGAATGTGGGATGAATCGAGAGGTGTGTGGAATGGATATCCTTCCCGTCTGGGCATGTATTGTACCCCTCTGAGAGGGCTCTAAATAAAATAACAAAAAGAACTACACATTCATATATTGGCAGAATGCCGAGTTGTAAGCAATAAAAAAAGATGATTTGGACGTTTGGCTAAATAATGACTGGTTCATCGTCTGACGAACTATAGGTCTAAGCCTAAACCTAAGCCTAAGACGAAGCCTAAGCCTAAGCCTAAAGCATAAGCTTAAGCCTAAACCTAAACCAAAACCTAGGCCTAAGTCTAAGAAGCCTAAGCCTAAGCATAGCCTAGCCCTAAACAGCAGTAAAAATGTTGTATTGAAGTGGAGAAATCCGGAGGACGCCGGTTTGCCTTCCCAACACCCTTAAAACCAAAAATCAAATTTTTGAAGCTAGTTTTCCTGTTTTATAAAGATCAAACGCTCCTCCCGACAAGGGTTACTGTAAAAACCGCTAGCTTTTAGTGAACAACGATTAGCAAAAAGAGGCTCCACTCTGTTGAGGGTTTTGTTTGCGGGTAGGGCGGGGGTGCCCGGGACTCTCAGAAATAGTGTATTTTAGAAAACCACAACGGTCAATTGCCGGGTGGTGAGCCTTGGGAACCGGTAGACACAAGGCCAAGGACCGGGGCAATTTTCTTTCAAAAGTACAGGCATGCGTGAGTGGTGTCATTTGGTAGTGCTTTGTAGTTTGGGGGTTAGGTGGTAAGTAGTTGGTAGTAACGGTGGTAATTCGGAATTTAGGATTTTCTTTATGTAAGGATGCTTAGGCTTGGGCTTAGGGTTAGGCTTACTCTTAGGCTTAGGCTTAGGCTTGGCTCAGGCGTAGGCTGCGGCTTAGGCATCAGCAGAGGCATAAGCTTAGGCCGAGGCTTAGGCTTATCAGTCTTGACCGTGGTTTTTAAAGGGTTTAAAATACATGACTTCGCCAGCGCAACGCGTTAGGAGTTTTTAGTCGTCTAAAAAACTCTGCTAAAACCTGTTTTTCCAACTTCAAAAGGCCAATTTGAAGCCGCGACACTGTGCATCATCGGTCCTCGGCCCCGGAGGCCAAGCGGAAATTGTATTGGTGGGCGTGTGTCCCCTCCTTTTCAACGCTCGTCTCTCTGCTCGATCTTTATTCCGAATTCGGTTAGCCGGAGGGCAATTGTTTTCGCGGACCACAAACATTTGCATAAAGTCTAGCTTGTTGCCGGGACAAAAGTAGCCCGAGTGGATTATTGGATTTGCGACGGATAGGAGCACAGAAAATGTTTGGATTCATGATCGGTGGGTTGGATTTCTGATGTTGGTTGGAAAAGGAGAAAAATTCTTCGAAATGAGAAAAAGATGTACGTACGAGGACAAAATTTTAACGAGGCTTTTAACGCAAATTACTAACGAAAACGACATTTTTCATCAATTTACGATACGCATATTATCGAAGTTCAATTTGTCATTTTCGCCGTCCGAAAAATGACGATTATTTCGTCCAGCACCGGTTTCACCACAAAATGACCTAACCGAATTATGCAAAACATCCGCATCAATGCTGTCGACTCGAGCTCGTGTCACCAAGTACCGCCCAGTAGTAGTGTATACAAGATTGGGACCACGAGGGATGCGGCGGAATCAAAAATTTCCCGCAATTATGAATATTTTAATTGCGTTGCTTTGCGGGGGGACGTTCTTTGGAGTGTCGGGGAAGGATTATTAGACGGGGATTCAGAATGGAAGTCGAATGTTAAATTGCTAGTTAGAGGGAAAGAGTGAGACAGGGTGAGAGTGAAATAGAGGGCGAGAGAGAGAGAGCGAAGGTAATAAATCAGTGTCTACGGTTTTGCTCAATGGGATTACGTGGCGAAGTGGATTTAGCGGGGGTTTGTCTGGCCTCTTTGTGTATTCATTTGTCATTACAAGGTGTATGGTATAGAATAAATTGTTACTGGCAGTTTCGGAGAGTGAGAATTCCTCAAAAGCCTATGCTAGTTTCTCCAAAACCAGATCTACAGGGTGTCCCAATAAAAAAGGTCACGCTGGCATTTCGCCATTTCAAATCCGTTCGTTGTGGAATTTGGAACAGAGCTGCGGAAGGGAATTTAAAATGTTCACAGAAACTTTCAGCCCGATCGGTACAGTAATTTTTGAGTTATAACAAAAATACTGCTTTTTCAACACTTTTGCTTCCATTTTTCGGCTATCTTTTTGGACTTTGCATCAATTACCATCAATTTCGGCCCTAAATCCCACATTCTTCTTAACATCGGGGATGCTAACACTTTGTTAAAATTACTTAAACAACCTATTTCAAGACGAATTTTCGAAATAAAAAATTTTCTGGGGTAAAAGGGTCGGCGCTTCATTTTTGCCATACATTCCAAGGCTCAATTCCGGCGAAATCCAGGTTAAAAACGTAAAATAAAGTTTATTTTTGCTATAACTCGAAAACTACTGTACGGATTGGGTTGAAAGTTTCTGTGAACATTTTAAATTCCCTTCCGCAGCTCTGTTGCAAATTTCAGGTCGATCGGATTTGAAATGAGAAAATGGCAGCGTGACCTTTTTTATTGGGACACCCTGTATATTTCAGCATCCTATGAAACGGTCCTTGCGGCAACCG
Source organism: Mesorhabditis sp. LJ9110 (assembly GCA_038088335.1). Taxonomy (NCBI): domain Eukaryota; kingdom Metazoa; phylum Nematoda; class Chromadorea; order Rhabditida; family Rhabditidae; genus Mesorhabditis; species Mesorhabditis sp. LJ9110. Next base: position 159,372 of record JBBGBA010000119.1, on the reverse strand, counting down.
GCGAGTCGAGAACAACTAGAAATTCTGAATAATCTCTGCCAAGTGAAAATATGCAAAAAATTATTGTGTCGTACTACGAAATCTCGCATGAGCAAAAATGCTTGGCAGCTTTTCCAAGAAGATGACAATGGCTTCTCCCAAAAACAAGACAAAACGTTGTTGAAATACGCATAGCCAGATTCCAGAACCATGTGCGAAAGTAATCTAGGGCCCCCCGAAAACCACAATGAAAAGAAACCGGAAAGACCCCCCGACGGGGCCAGGGGGTTGTTTTTCGTCGCGTGTGTGCCTTTTCCAAAAGCAGTCAGAAAGCGGTTACCTGAGAAAAAATGGAGATTGCAACCAGCCCCCTGAAAATAAAAAAAAAACTTGGGGAAAAACTCACTTCAAGAAAAACCGAGTAGGTTGTGTTTTTGTGTGCGCCTGGAGCACGACCCAAAAAGAGGGAGGATGGGCCGGTAATTGGTCTGAAGTGGAATTTGTTGTGCACCTCGCGGCGGGCCAGGAGTAACCTTGGCCCTGGTGCGAAGACAAATGGACCCGGGGCTGGCCGGCCCAAAAGAGAAGCCCGAGTCGCAAAAAATGGGCTTGCTTGAAAGTTTTGGGGTGGACAGGGCACGTGTCGGGGGAGGAGGGGGAGGAAGAGCTTTTCCCGGATTACCTGTTAGATAAATGGAGGTGAATAGACTGCCTTCTTGCACCTGGGGGAACGTCGTCTGGTTCGGTCATTTTAAATTTCTTATAACACTAAAAAATAGAGCCTCGCTCTCCGCTGGATTAGGGCGAGGTGAACAGGTTTTGAATAGGGGCGAAATCCATTCGTCATAAAACCAATAGTCATAACCTCATTAGTCATAAACCCATTAGTCATAAACCCATTAGTCATAAATTCCAATAGTCATAAACCCATTAGTCATAATTTCCATAAACCCGTTAGTCATAAATTCCATTAGTCATAAACTCATTAGTCATAAATTTCAATAGTCATAAATTCCAATAGTCATAATTTTTAGCATATGGATACTCGGTAAAATAGTCAGTTAGGAGAAAATTTGTGCCAGTGACAGTCGGTTTGACCCTCCTAAAAATTTATGACTAACGGTTTTATGACTACTGGAATTTATGACTAATTGACTATTGGATTATGACTAATGAGTTATGACTAATGGGTTTATGACTATTGGAATTTATGACTAATGGGTTTATGACTAATGAGGTTATGACTAATGGTTTTATGACTAATGGGGGGCAATCTTTGAATAGACTCTACTTCAAATTCGTGCTAGCATTTTGTAAATTAGCCTCCAAAGCAGTTGGCGATCTTTTTTCGCATGCAAATTCGGATGATCTATCACGAAGAAATCAATCCATATGAGAAAAATCCCAAAAAAATTGACAGACACCTTTTTGCAAAACCTAGGACCCCGAAATAAGACCCTGCTGAAATGCCGTCACCAAATGAAATTAGCAACGCCATCGCGGGTGGTAAAAGATGGATGGTCCGGGTCGGCATCACCGCAGCCTATCCTTGGCTGGAACCTTGAGTTTGGAAAAACCGGGCCGTGGACGAGGCTTAGGCCTGGGTTTAGGCTTAGGCTTAGGCTTAGGCTTGGGCTTAAGTTTATATTAGGCTTAGGCTTAGGCTTAGGCTTGGGCTTAAGTTTATATTAGAAGTAATTTTGCACCTGATAGCTCTTAAGGGGATACAAGAAGCTTATTTTACGATATATCGGTTCAAACAAGATATTTAACGCAACCCAAAGCTATATCTAGCCAACCTTCTCGAACCCGTGCTGATGCTTGATCCATTCTAAATGCAAAAACAAGCACGCCCATAAAAAGTCACGGGTAATCGGCGGGACACCCCGAAGGGTTGAGTGACTGGCTCGCTGAACCCCAGACCCCATCCCAGAGCCCAAATTGGAAATGGCTCATCAACCTCCTCTCGGCCGAGGGTTTGGACACTCAGAGAGCCCAACAATTGAGAGCTGGAGTCTGCCCCGAACTCTTCAGCCCACAAACAAAACAAGTTAACCGCCCTGTGTCGCGTGGAATAAGCTTGTTATCTCCCCCCTCTACCCCCTGAAAAGGGCATTTCAGGGCCAGCGGCAGTCAGCCACTTGTCGGCTAATCCTAGCTGTCCTCAGCAAGCCTACGGCCAAGCGGTGATGATGATGTCTGCGTGCGAATGTATAGGCAATTGTTGCGTCTGTCTGCTGATGGGAAAATATGTTTGTTTTAGGTTGATTGAGGCAACGAACTTTAGTGTTGTGTAAAATAATTGGTATTTTTGCGTAGGGTCTTCTAGCAACCATTTTGAAAACTGTTAAGGTACAAAAACCGTGCTAAACGGTGTACACGATCTAAAAGATTTTGGCGATGAGCAAAAACGTTTGAGGCCCAAAAACCGAACCTTACGAGGCAAAACTTTCATAAAGATGAAATGTGCATGTCCATGCATTCATGTTACGATAAAACCTAATTTTCTAGGTTACGATAACCGCAACTAAATGGCTAAAAATCCTGATTGGAGCCGGGTTTCTGTAGAATTTGTATGTGAAATGGCAAATAATCCTAATTTTTTTATTCAGAAGGCACGAAATTCCAAAAACTTCGCGATTCCGAGAATACGAAATTCTAAAGATTCACATTTCTGAGTTTCGAAGTTTTCACCGATTCTCAGATATCGGAGTTAAAAAAAAGTTTTCGTTTATTATCTCGATTTCTGGTTTTTCTATTTTGTCTAAAGGGCTATTTTAATCGGAATCCGCTAAGAAAAAAGTAGATGCGTCATTAATGGGCAAACAGGCGTATAACTAATCTTTTCCGAGCCGGTTCAAATCATCAAAACCTCCAGCAGCTCGTATTCCATCCCAGCCCCGCTCAACAGCACACGCGCACAAATTGGAAAACCCGATTTGCATCAAACTAGAATGAGCCATCCATTACCCCCCTTGGCAAGGCCCTAGCCCCCTACAAACCAATTCCACCCATTTCGAGGCGCAGAACCCCCTGCAAAAATCTGTTGAGCACGAGATGACGGGTGTTCGCGCCTGGCGCAGTGGCTGGAGAAGAATAATTTGGTCCTGGTGGGCCTTGATTTTCCGGGGCAATGCTCCGGACGGGTTGTTCGGTGGATTCAAACAAAAGGTCAAGGTTTCTGAGGGTATACAGAAACGTGCAGGAATACATTGATCTCGGTCTGGGGGACAACTTTAAAAATTAGGGACTCCAAAAAAGTTGTCGGATTAGGGTAAAAGCCGCATCTCTTTTTGGAGCGGGTAGACTTGTTGGTGTTCATTTCAAAAATGTGTTGCTGCGTTTGGAAATGCCATTTTAGCATTGGAACCGAAACCCAAGCCTTAGCCTAAGCTAAGCTGAAGCCTAATGTAAGCTCCACTTCAGACTAGTCTAATTTTAAGCTTTTATCATTTCAACATTCTAAGAACAAGCAAAAAAATCCTGGAATTCGTTTAGTTTTGAATATTTGAAATTTTCTATTTGTAGTTTTTTCCATTAAAAGCTAACCTGTACTTTATAGTCCAAAAAATTCTGATGATCCGCATGACATAAAGAACAAAATGACGAAATTACGTCATCTGGACGATGGCCGAGGCAGGCAGTGGTGGTAGTATGCGTGGAGTGTGGCATTCAGGGTGTTGTGACACCGGAGCCTTCTCGTTTCCAATAATTGTCGTCGCCCCGTTTTCAGAGAGGGTGGCCCGAATATTTATTCACTATTTACCCGAAAAGGCCATGGTCGGGGCCCTAGGCGATGGCTTCACATGAACGACTAGTTCAGACAGCTAGAACAAGCCGTCCCGGGAGTGCAACTGGCCGCGCGTAAAAATGCACAAAAGCACATGAATAAACCGGAGGAGTGGTCACATGTCTTCTTGAGAAATTGTGTGGTATTTCAATGGCATTATATGAGATTTAGAAATTGTCAACAGGTGGTTTTAATACGCAAATTGCGTTTTCGCAGTCGTTCAAATTTCGCATTTTGCATTTTTTGGGTGTGTTTTAGGAATGCGGCTCCCTATCCCGAAATTTCCAATCCCGAAACTCTCTATCCCGAAACTCTCTATCCCGAAACTTCTCTATCCCGAAACTCTCTATCCCGAAAACTCTCATCCCAAAACTAAACCGAAAAAATAACTATTTACTTCAAAGATCTAGTCTGGTGTTGGGCACGTTAAAGCTAGCTTACTTTTCGGGATATGGAGTTTCGGGATAATCGGGATACGAGTTTCGGATTGAAAGCTCGGGTAAGTCGGATGAGAATTCGGAATTCGGGATAAGATTTCGATAAATTTCGATAGAGAACACCGTTTCTACATACAGTAACGGACAAAAGTTTATCACCCTCGTTTTTCCGACCTTCTAGAGCGATTTCCCGGAAATCCCCGGCCATAAGACTTCCAATTTACAATTTACTAGATGTAAAATTACGCTGATTCCGTTTGACACTTTTAGAGCCGAAAATTTTTATTTTAAGGGTCAAAATCGAATAACTTTTACCCTAAAACACGTTCAAAAACAAACTTTTTTCTGTGACGTTTTCGAGGTGCGCCATTATGATATTCGGGATCTCCGATGTCAAATTAGCCGGAATAAGTGTTTCCGGTTTTTATTGGGTGTCTAGATACCATTTCGGAAGTCGAGCAGTTAGCCTTCGATGGGCCTTTAAAAGAGATTTTGGCGTATTTCAATAGCGGATCCGGATTCTACAGGGTCGATTACATCAGGAATAGTGTGTTTAGAATTCGAAGAAAACAAAATGATTTTTCTAGAAGCATTTGTTTAGAAAGCGCACCCGGGAAAAGTCGAGTTGTAGAAGGAGGGCTCGAAACAGGTCAAAAACGATTTTTCCCGGGTTTTTTTTGTATCACATCGGAAAGAGCACTATCGAATGTGTAGAAAAACATTGTTCAAAGAACAAAATCTTTTCAACTATCCGAGATTTATTGATCGGATGCCGCCAGAAACCCAAAAACCAAAAAATGCTAACTTTTTAATCTGACATTTTCGCATCTTTTCGTTAGCAAATTCGGAATCTACGCTATCAAATTACCCAAGATACATTCGTTCCAAATTTTTTAGCGATTCCAACAGTCGAGAAAATTAAGAAGAAGAATTGTCGTCGACGACCGAAAAAATGTGGCCCCGGTCGTGCGATTTCGCTTAACAAAATGGCCAAAAATGAAAGTCTCCGTTTCATACCATAAACAATATTTTCTTACACATTCGATAGTGCTCTTCCCGATGTGATACAAAAGAAACCCAGGAAAAATCGTTTTTGACCTGTTTCGAGCCCTCCTTCTTACAACTCGACTTTTCCGGGTGCGCTTTCTAAACAAATGCTTCTAGAAAAATCATTTTGTTTTCTTCGAATTCTAAACACACTATTCCTGATGTAATCGACCCTGTAGAATCCGGATCCGCTATTGAAATACGCCAAAAATCTCTTTTAAAGGCCCATCGAAGGCTAACTGCTCGACTTCCGGAAATGGTATCTAGACACCCAATAAAAATCCGGAAAACACTTATTCCGGCTAATTTGACATCGGAGATTCCGAATATCACAATGGCGCACCTCAAAAACGTCACGAAAAAGTTTGTTTTGAACGTGTTTTAGGGTAAAAGTTATTCGCGATTTTGACCCTTAAAATAAAATTTTTCGGCTCTAAAAGTGTCAAATTCGGAATCAGCGTGTAATTTTACATCTAGTAAATTGTAAATTGGAAGTCTTATGGCCGGGGATTTCCGGGAAATCGCTCTAGAAGGTCGGAAAAACGAGGGTGATAAACTTTTGTCCGTTACTGTATGGGAGGTTTTGCAGCAAAAATAATTTTTCCCAGAGCAAACAAATATCTGGAAAACCTATCTGAAAGAATGTAATTTGGATCTATTCAAAATGTGTTTTTATCAACAGTACATTGGTTATTTTCAGGAGAAATAGCCCACATCAAACAAAAAAAAAGAGGTGGAAAATTTATTTAAAGTTTCTAAAAAAAGTTCTAATTTTTAAAAACGTCCCAAAACCCGAGTTTGTTAGTAAAAACAAAATCCTTCCAAATTGCTTTTTTTTGCATCTTACCGCAAGAATCCCGACAGCCAAAATCCCGACAGCCAGATTAACCTATTCAAAAGCACGTAGTTAGAACAACAAGTCCTTTCGCAGTTTCCGGGGGTGTACTTCCGCTAATTTTAGCGCGCAATTAATGTGGTGTGGGTGCAGACCGCGTTAGCATACCCACTTCCGGGGTAATCAAAATAGTCAGGTATCGCTGGATACGTCTAGGGAAGCGAAATAGCGCTTTATTCTTGCTTTAATGATCCTGAGCAAAGATCTTTTTGCGTTCTCAAACTATGCCCCTGAAGCGGAGAAGCGCTTAGCTAATTTAAGGGGGACTGGAAAATGAGAAAAGTTCGCGAGAAATAATGTTAATGCGTACGACTTTTGAACAAATTTTGAAGCGCAATAACTACGTTTATTGCAATTACAAAAACTTTGCTTGAATAGTTTTCAAAGTACAACCCTTGTTGAATTCCTGGCTTAACAGTACCTTTAAAACCATTAATGAGTCTGATCATCTCGAATTTCGGAAGAACGACCATCTTTCGTTGTATTTCTTGCTTTCTCTCTCGCTCTCTCTCTCTCTCCTCTCTCTCTCGCTCTCTCTCTCTCTCTCTCTCTCTCTCGCGCGCGCGCGCGCTCTGTCTCTCTCGCGCACGTTCGCAAGAAATTCAAATCGGACGTTACCGTATCCTATTCCGTTCAATTTCATCTTCCTTATTGGAAAAAATACAGCTCGAATTCACGCCTATCATTAATTCGTTTGCTATAAGACTATCAGACCCTATTTTTGAGGTCATACTTCCAAATGTTAATCGTTAGGTACGTAATATCAATTATTGACCCTCTGGTCCATTAGCTTTCCTCACCTCCCTCCCTACCCTGCGCCCCAATGACCGTACCCCCGAGTCGTTAGCTAGTGAGTGACGAGAGCGCGTGTGTGTGCCTGCGGGCTACGGAGGGTTATAAGTGTGCGCGGGTGGTTGTCCCCCTCTCGCTCTCTCTCTTTCTCTCTCTCTAAAGTCCTGTCGTCGCACAGTCCCCATCGATCCGCTCCCCCCCACCTTACCCACATCTCACTTACTGACTGTGTCCCCCCGCGACGAGTGAGTGAGAGGGACAGGCCGATGAAGCGGCATTCCAATCATTTCACCAACCGTTCCCTCTAATCTCATTGACCTTCTTCCGGCGAATTGGCCGTAAATTGGAACCGTACGGATCAGGGGATGCCGGCTTTTTAGCATCAAGGGGTTGATTTGCGCTTTCAGCAGAGCTCAAAAAGATTTATAAAAATCGTGAAAAACAGGCTTTATACACTTTGATAGCCAGGTTTGCCTTAATACCCTTCTATTACGTATTAGCTATCCTGATCAAATGTTAGCGATATTCACATAAAAACAAACACAAAAAGATGCCGAAAGTTTACAAAATATTTTCATGAAAGTTATTTAGTAGCTAAACTCCAGAATTATTCTACTTTCCTATTTAGTTTTCCCAATATGCCTGATGAGGCTATCTTCCTTTATATTTCCCAGCTTTCTTTTCATTGTCGAACTGAGGCATAAATTGAAGCGCTTCGGTTGCCCCCGAAAAACCGGCCACCATTTGATTGGTATTGGTATTGGCATTATTTGGTTTGGTTTGGTTTGGCAGGAGTATTGCGGCGTACATTCCACATCATCAAAAAAGATTCTATTTTGCGTATTTAAAATTTGTATTAACAGAATACTTTTATTTTTCTTAGGATTTACTCGATTTTTATTTTATTCAAAAATCAGTATGAAATTTTGCGTTTCTCAATTTTTTGAATTATTGTAGACCTTTATGTCCATATTTTCATGTAATTTTCAAGATCAGAATATAGCAAAAAATAACAACAAAAATTCAGTTCAGCCAGGCCTGAAACAATTCCTCAGGGTTGCTGGTTCCGGAAATTTAAATCCAGAATTTCCAGAGTCTAGAATGTAGAATATCTAAATTAATAAGTTACTATATCATAGTTGTTATCATATTTTTTTGCCAACTTCCGGTACCACAAACCGGTCCCGACGGTCAGAACCGATCGATGTCGTTGGTTTTCTGCGTGTGCTGGGGGAAAGTCCTTGGGCGAGTGTGGGTGGAGGATGGATTGAGAAGTGAGCGTGTCCCGTCTGTCATAATCGGGAACAGGCCTGTGGCAAAAGACATCCTCCTCCACCTCCTGCTCCTCATCGATTCATTCCGGATGCTCTCAACCTCCCTCCAAAAGAGGTTCCACCACCTTGACTCGACCATTCAGTCACTCGCTCGGCCAGGAGCGCTGAGCAAGACTGGTTCCGCACGCCCAGGTTGTGCTCGAGTGGGATTAGTCAGGCACTTTAGTCGGTTGGGTTATTTTAGGTGAGCTAATACTTGCTTACGCGATCGCTATCGTGTAGTTTGTGCTTACAAGGAGACGTTTTTGAGTGTCGTCGGGACTTTGGCATGGGACCAAGCCTATCTTGTGCAGAATTTTATGCTGATTCCGAATATGGTAACCGTTTTTGTGGAATAGACATTTCTCGAAAGTTATGAACGATTTAAACCTCAAAACAGCTTAAAATCGGCTACTTTCAATAGTCATAAAAGGCTTCGGAATAGGTTTTAGACAAAACCAGATAGTGCATCTTGTTCAGAAAAAATTCTCTATAAAATTTACCATCTTCTCCAAAATCATTGAAAAGTTAGAAAAATTTGATAAATAGGAGTCCCCTAATTTTACAAAAATTTTCAAAATTCCAACATTTTTGAGTTAAGTAGCTTATTTTTTTTCTGAACAAGATGCACTATCAAGTTGTGTCTAAAACCTATTCCGAAAGCCTTATGACTATCGAAATAGCCGATTTTGGGCGTTTTGAGGGAAATCGTTCAACTTTCGTGAAATGCTATTCCCAAAACGGTTCCATATTCGGAATCGCGTTAAATTCTGCCAAGATAAGCTTGGGCCATAAGTCCCGACGCCTCAAAACGTCTCCTTGTTAGAGGTATTGAGAAGGCGAAATTTCATACATTAAATTATTCTTATGTAGCTGAATTTTTATTGTCCCTAGACTATGTAAAAGAACCCCTTTTTGCTATATTTTTGCCTGACCGCGACATGCAACGCTCACCGCCATTTCATTGCGTAATGGAAAACACACCGTTCGACGTCAAAAAGAGTTTCACGCGTTGCGCTTCGCGTGAAATCCATAGCTAAGAAATTCGTTAGACGTGTGTCTTTTTTATTCCACTTTTTTTAAGGTATCCTTATCTGGCGGAAAACAGACGCACAGGCGATATTTTTCTAGCCACGCCCTAAAGCTGTTCGCGGGCCCTGCGAAAAGCGTGCCGCATGCCTTATCGATGTTTCGTTTTTACGCCCTTTTGCGCGCACCAAGAAAACACAGCTGTATCTAAGGTTTTCTCGTTCTCTTCTCTCTCTCTCTCTCCCTCGCTCTCTCTCGATGACGTTAGCTAGCTTCAGATGCAATTGCTTTTTCTGTTTCCTCTTGTTTTTCTTGTTTTTCATAAACTTCCATTTTTCAAGGCTCTAACCGGCTCGTCTCTGCAGGTCTTTCATATGTGCTGATGCGACCTGCTGGGGGCCGCTGTGCCCCAGATCTCCCGTGCATTTCCTTATTGCTGTTCCTCGGCTGCTTCTGCTCAACCCTAGTTCTTGCTCACTCAGAGGTGCGGTTTGACCTCGAAAAGGTGAGTGCAGGGTGGATGAATTTCGGAAAGGGTTTTATAACTTGAAAATACAAAAAAATGCAGTTCTGGATTCCAAAGACCTAAAACTTAGAAAAGTAAACAAAACGTTCGGATCTCGACGTGTTCAAGACGTTCAAAAACGCTAGTATACTAATCGATGCTAAGCCTTTTTCCTTAACGTATAGTACGGTATAATATCTACATTTTAGGCCCTCACCCATGACTGTCCGGGATGCTACAATGGCGCATGCGTAAACGGCTCCTGCGTCTGCGTACCGGGCTGGATTGGCAAGCAGTGTGATCAGTGTTTTGGGAGGATTAAGTGAGTTTTTGTCTTTCCCTTCACTATCCCTTTAATGCCACGAAAATTTGTATTTTAGAATTACCAACCAGTCCACCGAAATCCTCGACGGCCCCAAGTCCTATCAATCCCTCCAAAAATGCACTTGGATTGTCGAGAATGAAGCCGCCACGCTACCCACCACCTTCCGCTTCAACTCATTTACGACAGAATGCGGCTGGGACTTTTTGTACATCTACAACGGCAAGGGTGTCTACCAGGAACAGCTGGCGGCGCTTTGGTTAGTCTAGAGTCTCAAAAAAATCTGATCATGATTTTAGCGGCAAGATGGAGAAGCCGATCGAGTTGATGGCGCCTTCAGGGAACGCCGTGCTGTATTTTGTGACAGATATGGCGGCAAATTACCCGGGGTTCAACATCAGCTTCGAGTTTGACAGGTAGGCACAAAGCCTAAGCGTAAGCCTACGCCCAAGCCTATGCCTAAGCCTGACCCAATCCTAATTCTTAACACCTTCCAGATGCCCTTACAACTGCAACGACCACGGCACTTGCAAGGTGGATGGTTGCCACTGTGAGGACGGCTATTCCGGAAGCAGTTGTGAAACGGCCCACTGTGTCGCGGACGAAAACCCGGGGCCCTGTCTCAACAAGGGCTTCTGCGATTCCGGGAAGTGCAACTGCACTAGCGGCTATCATGGGATGTATTGCCAACAGCCGATAGCGCTACCGATTTGGAATCCGGTGGTTGTGACGGGGGAGACGACGGTGCAGAGGTAAGTAACTCTCTCTCTCTCTCTCTCTCTCTCTCTCTCTCTCTCACTCTCTCTCTCTTTCTTTCTCGATCTTGCACTTTAGCTTTCTTTTTACCACTCTCGTGCAGGGCCTCTCACGCTTCGATAGTCGATGGCCTTGGCGACGACAACGACGTTATCTGGACCGTTGGCGGTTATGGGTTCTCTGGCGTCAAGCAGGATATGGTAACGCTTTAATCTTTTGCATTACTCAATTTTTTGTAGATCGTCACCTTCAATCTTTCCACCCGAGCCTGGACCCCTATCCAACTTGCTGATGAAGGCTCACATCAACCCGAAAACCGATATGACCACACTGTAGTGAAGTACAAGGTTTGTAAAATTAGCCAGTTTTTGTATTTTACGATTTTAGAACCAACTCTACATGTTCGGCGGGGTCAAGGAGGGCAAGGAGGTGACGAGCGAGTTATGGGTGTTCCACATGGCCTCCAGGACCTGGGAACTGGTGTTTGATGGGAACAACACGAATTTGGAAGTGAGTTAAGCCTTAGATTGGCTTGGGCTTGGGATCGGGCTTAGGCTTAGGCTTAGGGGTAGACTTAGGGTTAGGCTTAGGCTTAGGATTAGGTTCAGGCTTCTGCTTGGGTTTAAGCTTACACTTTTTTTTCAGGGAAAGTTTAAGTCTGCGTTTCAGGTACCTCCATGGGCCGTCGCTGGCCATACCGCCCACGTCGTCAAGCAGAAGATGTACGTCATTTTTGGGTACAACCCACTTCTCCAACAACTCCCGCACGTCCAGGTCTACGATTTCGGTAAGTTATACGTTATCTTCAGTCCTGTTAATGGTTGTTTAGAGTTTTCCAGTATCCTCCGGGTTTTTAGAGCGCGAAAAACTATAGAACTATGCATTTTTCAGAAGCAAAACAATGGACCCATACCGAATATCAGACTTACGGAAGATTCGGGCACGCTTCGATACTTGTTGAAGATGTTCCGGAACCGGTAAATCACACTTTATGGCCACAACGCTCCAATTCCTTTCAGTACATCCTGATCCACGGTGGAAAGCCTCTACACTCAAACGTATCCGACGACCTGATCCAGCTGAAGCTCACCGGGGAAATGTAAGTATTGCTTTCCGACGTTATCGCCAAATTTCAGGAAAAAACTATCGTCAAACCCTCCGAATCGCCTGATGCTCCATCGCGCGGTCTACTTCAATAACCTGATGATACTCACTGGCGGAAATATCGCTGATGATTGCTTCAACGAAGAGATGATGATCTATGACATTGGTAGAGTCAATAAAATCAGGAAAAAACGTTCGATTTAGCATGTGAGAGCTGGGTGCAACCAGACCGGACCAGCTTCAAACAGCCCGAATTGGCTCGGTACGGCCATACTGCTGTCGTGGCCGGGAAGGAGAAGATCTACGTCATCGGAGGGTTCAACGGGACCATGCGTGCAAATATTATTGAATTCCATGCGGGTTTGTAGTTCTTTTTATCTGTCGCTCTCTCCCTCTCTCTCGCCCTCATTCTGTTTCTCTCCGTTTCTCTCGCTCTCGGCCCTATTTAATATTTTCAGCAAAGTGCCACTCAGCCAGCCGACCCGAAGAATGCCAAAACATCAACGGCGGCGTCAGGTTTGTCAAAAAACCGTTATTTTGATTTCTACTTTTGCTTCAGATGCGTTTACATCGACTCAAAGTGCCAAAAATACGACAACACCCGAAGTGTCAAACCCGACTTCATCGCTGTGGTGAAAAACGAGCGACGAGCCAATGGGGTATACTGCCCGGACAGCAAGTACGGAATTTAATTCTGGTCTCAAACAATTAAAATTTAGGCTCAAAAACGTTCCGGTGTGCGGAGAGCAAAAAGACTGCGTGGCATGCACATCGCAGAATGGCTGTGGGTGGTGCCCGACGGAAAATCAGTGCTTGCCGAGTGATGAGTTGTGCTTGGATACGCAGGTGAGTATCGCGAAGGCTTAGGCTCTGGCTTAGGCTTTGTCTGGCACTCAGAACCAACTTGAATCTACACTTCTAGGCAATCTTGACCACCTGGGAAAAGTGCGCAGCAGCAGTATCCGCAGCCGGTTCCCCTCGACCCTGCGCAATGGCTCACAACTGCTACTCGTGCAAGCTGCTCCCCCACTGCAACTGGTACATCGACGCAGCGAGACCACAGTGTATCACCGTAGAGGAAGAAGGTATTTTCAACGAACGTTTAGGTTATACCAAGCCTATTTTAAGCATTCCTGCTAAACGAGCGTCGCGCCAAGGAGCTGGACAACCTTACCAAGATCGGAAGCGGTTTCCCGAAAACCCCTCACTTCTACCCGCTGCCCTTACCCCAGACGCCGAACGTCACGCTGTGTACATTAGCCGGCCAAGCAGCTTGTGAGGAGGCAACCTCGTGCTCGGACTGTATGGATGAGGAGCAGAGGAAGGGGTGTATGTGGTGTCCTTCGACTGAACGGTGAGTGTGAAAGATATCTCTCTCTCTCTCTCCCTCTCTCACTCTCTCTAACCCCTAGCTTTCCAGATGTATCAACCAAGAAGCCTACACGATCGCCTTTGCTTACGGTCAATGCCAATCGTGGGTGAACGAAGCCTCGAAATGTGGAAGAGGTACTTTAACGAAACGAAAGTCTATTTTATGCGTTTCTTTGTTCAGAATCAGCAACGTGCCAAGACCACAAGACCTGCCAGGAGTGCCAGAGTCAGCCGGGTTGCGGCTGGATTGATGATGGATCGGAGACAGGGCTTGGTGACTGTGTTCAAGGTACGGGGAGGTGGATTAAATGAAACGTCCACATTTTAGGAAGCGACAATGGGCCTCGGAATAGCAGTATAGAGGTGGCCGATGGGCAGTGGTTCTTCACGGCTTGTCCAGGTAGGAATGGGGATAATGTTGACAATTGACCCTTGGCGGAATTACATGACGTATCCGATTTGACGCACCATGTCGACTCGTCGAAATTTAAATACCTTCGTAATATCTTTTTTAGCCTGTCAATGCAACGGTCACGCTACTTGCGAAAAACCGGCCCGCTCCGACCAGAAGACGTTGCAGTGCAAGGATTGCTCAAATAACACCACTGGAGAGCATTGCCGGTATTGCGCTCCTGGGTTCTTCGGTGACGCCAGGAATGGCGGAACTTGCAAGCGTAAGTTACCGTCTGAAATTCTATTTCCCTTCCTTTCTATAGCTCATAACTAGATATTTTTACAGGACATCATTCTATCCACGTTTTTAGTTTGCGAGTGCAACGGTCAAGCAGAAGACTGCGACAACGAGACTGGCGCTTGCTACTGTATGACCAAGGGTGTCGTCGGGGAACATTGTGACCGCTGCGATACAAAGTACATCGGAAACGTGACGGCAGGCGATATTTGCAAATGTGAGAAATTCTTTTAGTTTTTATCGGGTTTTTTTTCTAGACGAGCTTGCGGTGGACTTCATCTTCACCTTCAAACTGAAGAACGACAACCAGGACAAGCATGTCAACGAGATTTTCCTGTTTTCGACGCCTTACAAGGTAACTTGCACTATCCCTTTAACCTACCATATTCTTAGCGAGACACCGACGTCACCTTCCAAATTCATTGCGAGAATGGGACCGCACAAGTGGCTCTAAATTTGACGAGCAACATTTTTGATGGACATTTGGGTACGGTATAGCTTGTTTTCTAAGCTTTTTCTAAGCGCTGCTTAGTCTTTGAAAATAAAGATGTTTTAGGCTTCGGACACACGAAGCAGATGATGGTCCACACCACCTGTGACTCGAAGGGGCTCCGGAGAGTGTATCTTGCGAACGATCCGGGATATGCTTTTGGCACTGATGCGAACACGACGTTTTACGTAAGTATCGGCTTATTAAGGCTTAGGCTTGGGCTTAAGCTCAGGTTTAGCCTTAGGCTTAGGCTTGTCTCCGATGATCTTTTCGTTCCAGGTCAAAGTCTCCAACTTCACCACCCCGATCACCATCCAAGTATCCTTCGCCCAGTCCCCACCCATCAACTGGGTGCTCTTCTTTGTCATCTTCGCAGCGTAAGTCCCATCAAACCCCAGCAATAACATCTCGTAATCGGTTCAACTGCCCACCCACTCCCCTAGCTAAACATCGAAGGGTCGGGGCACAAAGTAGCCGGGCAAACAAAAATCCGATGGCAGGGCGAGGGTCTGGAGCCCTTCTCTATTACTTGGAAATTGGGCGATAAATAAGGCCCAGCCGCTTTGATCGATGTCCTCCGAAAATCCGAGCCTTTTGCCGCCAGCTGGCCAGCTCAATTGCTCATACACGGGCCAGTCCAGATGTTTGCAAATTCCGGTCGGATTCGAACTAAATTCGACTTGGCCTAGCCGCAATTTGCCGTTTTTCGAGTCGAAATTTTGGATGCACGCGTTGTTGTATTCTGTGGGGTAAGGGAGGTGGTTTGGTTTACCTTTAGGCTTAGGCTTCGGCTTAGGCTGGGGCTTAGGTTCAAGCTTAGGCTGAGGCTTGGGTTAATGCTTAGGATCGCATCAGAATCCTTAAAAATCGGTCCACCATCTCTCAAACCCTGAAGAATACATATCACATTTCCAGCTGCTTCATCGTGCTCCTCGTCGTCGCCGGTCTACTGTGGATGATCAAGCTCCGAATCGAAGTCTACCGCCGCAACCAAAACCGCATCAACGAGATCGAACACGTGGGTCCAACCGTCGTCAGTGGGCTTCGGAGCTTCCGCAGCTTTCCCTTCTTATTTTCAGCGCCTACCTCGCCGACCCCGCCGGCTTGATCTTTTTCGCTAATTGACTGTTCTTTCCTCATTTTTGCTCAATTTTGCATAACAGCCTGGACGTTTTGAGTCCAATACCGGGTTTCAGATCCCGCTGGCGGCCCGTTGAGGAGGGAGACACGAGAAAATTTTTGGCTTGATGTGCTTTTAGGGATAAAGATAAAATTGACGGGGGTCGAGAGGAGCGGAAAAACCGAATTTACATGAAAGAACTGCTATAACCTATTTTTAGATGGCATCTCGGCCTTTTTCATCTGTGCGGTTGGAGCTGACAAATCCATATACGAATTCGGTAAGTTCGAGCGATGGGGAGAAAGAGAGAGAGAGAGAGAGAGAGAGAGAGAGAGAGCGTGAGAGAGAAAGAGAGTGGTAGAGAGATCGAAAGAATTTAATCCAAAAGCCAAGCAAAAATTCCAGATCGCTACGCCAATCTCAATCGAACCTTGCGCGGGCTACAAAGCTGGAGTCTACACGTTAGCCGTCCGGTTGCCTACAGGTATGCAAAATTATTTGAATAGGCAACGAAACTTCTAGGAGGCCGTCAAACGACTCCCAACGGCACCTCCGGCCTCGCCGTTGCTTCAGCACTATGCATGCTGACCCCATCACAACTCGGGGTCCTCACCGCGCCGGACAATTCGGATAACCGAAACAACCGGAAGCGGCATTTCCGCAGCTTTATCCCGTTCCTGCGCAACAACTCGGAGACCCAGATGTAGACCAAAGAGCGACCTGTGATGGCATAATATGTAAATAATTGCCGATGGGAGGGGTTGAGTTGAGTTTTAAGTCTAAGCCTAAGCCTAAGCCTAAACTTAGACCTAAGCCTCGGACAAGCCTAAGATATCATTAAAAAACGACTCAACTCCTCCCTTTCCCAGCCCCCACCAGTTTACTGTGATACGAGTATATTATATTCACTTTGTCGCCCTTGTTATGTGTATTTCCACTCTTTCCTGCCCCAGTTCAATATGACCAGTCCCGAATTCTTTCGAAGCCTCTCCATATTCTACAAATTACTGTGATGCGGCCAGTCGAGCTTCCCAACCCCTCAAAACCTACCTAAACACCGCTCCTCGGGCCTTATTCGTACCTTTGGTGCTGCCTCAATTTCGCGTTTATCTGATAGTACTACCAAGTCACTTAATACTGAGGTCACGCCCAAGCCGAAGCTTAACCAAGCCTAAGCCTAAGCGTAACCGAAGCCGACCAATACCTATTTTTCAGGACTACTCCCCCGAATCGCTAATCAGGCATTGTGTCTTCACGTCTTTTATTTTGCCTTTTTGGGTATTCCCCCTCAAAATATTGGGTATGCAGTCCAAAATAACACACAAGCTGTGGTGTGCGCTTTTTCATAATATCTTTATGTCTTGGAGTGATGAAGACAAAAGAATAAAAATATTTTATCACAGCATCAAGGAGAGGAGGGCACAAAGCACAAAAATACTGATGAAATACACGGATCGTTGAGGACTAGAATTGCATAGGTTTCCGGTACACGTGCACACTTCCATTTCGCCTGTAATTTGGGAATTGGCCAAGGAAAGAGAGAGCAAGAGAGAGAGAGAGAGAGAGAGAGAGAGAGAGAGAGAGAGAGAGCGAGAGAGAGAGAGAGAGCGAGAGGAGCGAAAGTGAGAGAGAGCGGTAGATTAAGATAAAGATCGTATGCCGATGCCGCTATTAAGATTGGCGTTTCGTTTTTTCTAAGGTTTCTGGATACAAAATCGTGAATTTAAGCCTATTTTTAACCCATTTTAGCCTAAGCATAGAACGTTTTTGCAGACACACACCCCTAGTAGACGAACATCTGGTGAAACATTCCCCGCCGCAAAATTTGCTGTGTCCCACGGCCCGTTTTTCGCCGGAGGAAAAGACGCAAAATGGGTAATCCAGCGGGTAAATAGCCGGCGGGACGACCGGTGGCTGGCTACTCCTCGCGGGTGGGTCCCACGGGTTCGTGAGATCAGATGCACAATGTCGGCGAGGTCGGCTATAGTCAAGGGTTGAGCAAAAAAGTGTTGCTACATTGGATGGGCCGAATTTTACGAAATGTCACGAAATTGAGTTGTTATGTTATGTTGTTATATAAGAGAAAGCGAGAGGGAGAGAGAGAGAGAGCGAGAGATAGAGGGAGCAAGAGATACGCTTACCTTGACTCGTGCTCACTCTCGTACAATCACTCCGGATCTGATCGCGAGCATTCGGTATGCAGCTTCGCCAAACGTGAGAGGCGCCTGGAAAAAATTGATCTATTTCTTGCCCATTTTAAATATTTACGATTTCTAAGTACGTAATTAACTGCCGCCAAGGACATTAAAAAGTGCCCCAAACTCACCATTGACCTCCTGGAACCACATTTTCATACAGGCACCATCCTCGCAATTCTGGTTTTTCACGCCGGACCGAATGGCTCGATCAACCTAAAAAACGGCTTTTTAGCTTTAGGTTTTGTCGTTTATCTACCTGGAAGTAATCTTTACACGTTTCGGTGTAAGGCACATTTCTGACGTTTTCGAGCCACCTAAATTCCCTTGTAGATCCGGAAATAGGGGATACCTTCTCCAATTTGGGTCTGTAACATCATTCAACAATTGCTCGGCTTCCATCGAAGTACAAGAATAGCATCGAATGTCGACGGATTGGCAGACTACAACGCAAAAGAATTTAGGGTCGAAAACGCACTTAAAACGTTTAAAAACGTGTAGTTCCGACTTTTAAAGACTTGAAAAAACGCACCTGGCTTCAACGCCCCCTTAAGAGCCCTAACCAAATTTTTGAAACTCACCAATCTCAAAAACACATGCAAATATCACGAAGAGCCCGAGCTCATTCTTCATGTCGCGTTGTTGCCCAGAAATCGTGCTCGGAGGACCATTCGCTGACTGATTGTGCCGCCTCTCTACCTCAAGGTCCTTCTAAAATTGCCAAAATTACAGGACTTGAGAACACGAGAAATAGGGCAATAATTGGAACATCGTCAACTACGGCCGACTACTGTTGACAAGATGCCCCGGCTGACCCAGCACAACTTGCGGCTAATTAATTTTTGATGGGCGAGGACGTTGATGCAAGAAAAAGGATGTTGTTGGACTTGCATTAGGTTTCTGACTGTTAAAACAGATGCGTGAATACTATACTTCAGTACTGGTAGTTTTTAAAGGCGTTGGAAAGCTTAGAATCTCCAGTAAAAATGCACTAAAAAGACGAAGGTGATTTTTTCGAAAGCGATTTAATGTGAGTCACATCCGGACGAGCTATTACAGCCGAATGGCCATCAAGCAGAGTTCTTGGGGAGGCTATTTAGTTTTTAACGTGATCGGGAGAAGATTTCATTTTCATTTTATTTGCCAGAAAGCGGAAAACAGCCCATGTACGAAAGACACCTACACTCTGTCAAATAACTATAGAATCAAGCGTTTTTTGCCCGTAACTTTCTTTCTATTGATCGGTTCGACTCGAAAACTTAGTGTGACCCTTCTTTGATAGCAGAAAACTGTGTGCAAAGTCTGGAGGAGAACCGATTTGTGGAAGGTTCGAATCCGGAAAGCTTCGTTCTGAACTTTGTCAAAAAACTATAGAATCACTTTTAAATCACCGATTTTTTTACCCGTTTATCTTTTCCGACCATTTTTTTTCCAACGAGCATATATTTCTTTACACAAGAACTATACTTTTGATTGAATAGTTTGGGCGTCCAAGCTCAGCACAGGATTTCCAAAAACTGAATTTAACAAAGAAATCCACATTTTTCTAAAATTCTGACAATAAACAACTATGGAAAAATATGTCACTTTGCCTGCTGAAAGAGCATTCCAAGGTACACATTTGTTTATTGGAACCTGCCCTCCATTTACGAACGTTCGTCCTCTACGGTCACTTTAGTGTTTGGCCGCGGCTCTCAAGGTATTTTCCTGACCATTTAACAAAGGATACGTGGCGTCGACGGTTCGACAGAGCATATCTTTGCCGTCAGGCTGTTTCCCGGAAAACGAAACGCACCTATGTACTCGCTGTCAACTGCGCATTCCGAGGTACAATCAACATTTAGGAAATACAATTTTGATATGGCAGAATTTTAGAAAAATGTGGATTTCTTTGTTAAATTCAGGTTTTGGAAAATCCTGTTCTGAGCTTGGACGCCCAAACTATTCAATCCAAAGTATAGTTCTTGTGTAAAGAAATGTATGCGCGTTGGAAAAAAAATGGTCGGAAAAGATAAACGGGTAGAAAAATCGGTGATTTAAAAGTAATTCTATAGTTTTTTGGCAAAGTTCAGAACGAAGCTTTCCGGATTCGTACCTTCCACAAATCGGTTCTCCTCCAGACTTTGCACACAGTTTTCTGCTATCAAAGAAGGGTCACACTAAGTTTTCGAGTCGAACCGATCAATAGAAAGAAAGTTACGGGCAAAAAACGCTTGATTCTATAGTTATTTGACAGAGTGTATAGCCACCTGATCCAGGAACTTTAAGATCAGAGTTACTTTCTGAGTCCGGGAAATACCTATAGCCACCAAAATCGGGGGTCATTAGGATCAGAGTAACTTTCGAAGTATTAACGATACCTAAACCGACCCGAATCAGGGAGCACGAAGAAAACTAACGTAGCGAATACGAAACACACTTACAGCAACGCGAATCAGGGGCATTAGGAGAAGGGTGGCTGTCAGAGTACGATAGAAACCTACGAAATCGGGTCACCAAGATGGCGGCGACCTCCCGAGTACGAAAAACAACTGAAAACGCTAACGGAAGGGATAAAAATACCTTAAAACCCAGAAAATTTATACGAGATATCACTAGGTGGATGGCGATAGGTGGGAAGTGGAAAGGTTGGATGGGTTGATCTCTTGGGTCAGTGCTAGACACCGACCCGAGAAGAGCTAGAGGTAGAGGATGAGGGGAGAAGGAGGAACGAACCCCCGAGGGTCACTCGGTGGGCAAATAGACCCACACACTGGCGATGGGTAGACGAGACGATCCCGCAAAATCTTACAGTCAACATATCCAAGCGGAACAGAGTGGAACGGGATTAATTAGGCAATGCTGATCAACAGACAAGAATTTCACGTGGGAAAGGGATTATGATTTAATATGCAATGCGAGGGACAAAGTATTTTTAAATTAATTATACTGGGTGCCTCGCTTCAACAAGTCATGTTTAAAGGGAATCTGAAGGCAGAATCAACGGCAAAAGTCAGTTAGGCTACGCTACAGTGCCTAGGATATGCTACGATGCGCTACGTTACGCTACGGTTCGGTGCGGTAATCTGCCAGCCGCACGCTGCGCTACACCAAGTCACGGTACATTCCGTGATGCTATATTGCATTATACTATCATACGTTTGGTACGCCATAATACATATAATACTAATAAATAAATGCATCCAACAACGCTACTTTAAGTCACCCCAGGTTACACTACATTGCATTACGGATGGTACATCGCGCCACTGACTAGGTCAAGCCTGACTTTACAGTTCTATCAAAACAAATATTTTTGAAACCGTATCTCTACCACAGCTACCTGTCACACTCCCTTTGAAAACCAAACATTATAAAAATGGCAAGGAAAGCCAAGTGGTTCAAGGGACAATTGTATCCCAGAAGAGTTCCGTGTATTCCTGGCGCGCCAGACTGCAGAGAGAGAGAGAGAGAGAGAGAGAGAGAGAGAGAGAGGAGAAGGTTCTTCCGCTAGGCTCGAGTTTCGGTGCGTATGTTTGTCAAGTGCGGTTCTTCAGGTTTTCTGAAGGGTGCATGAAGTTTCTTAGGCTTAGGCTTAGGCTTAGGCTTAGGCTTAGGCTTAGGCTTAGGCTTAGGCTTAGGCTTAGGCTTAGGACGAGCCCCCGGACTGGTATGCTTTTTGGGCCAGCCGGATTTGTTGAGGGCATTTTTTCTCGGCGCGTTGCACCGCTAGATACTTGGTTGTTGATTTTTGTGGGATCGGGCTACGAAGTTAGCCGTCCATAGCAGCCCTAGCCTAAGCACTACACCGAGAGATTTCCGGAACGGCGCCGGCTACCTTAGTTAGAATAGGGCGGTGGTCCCGAGGAGGTGTCGTTGTTGCTGATGCTCCTCCCTCAACCTTCCCTCCCGTACGTAGAGTAGCTCTAGCATCTATCTGAGCTGCGATCTGCTGAGACCCGGCCTTGAATGCGACCTTTTACGACGAATTTCGCAATCATACCGACCCCCCCTAGATCAACCAGATATATCTGTGAGCGTATTTTTTTGCTACCGAAAACAGTTACTTCCGAAGCCCCGGAGGCCCTGGTTTAATTGGTAGGATTTTTTGAATGTTGCAACTAGGCAGCCCTCGTCGACCAGGCCTTCCAAACCCGATTCCGCGAGAAATCGACCGTGCGAAATCGCTTTGATGTGTGCACCTGAAAGAGCACCAAAAATACTGCCCAAAACCGTTCCTTCCCAAGCCCCGGAGGCCCTGGTTTAATTGCTAGGATTTTTTGAATGTTGCAACTAGGCAGCCCTCGTCGACCAGGCCTTCCAAGCCCGATTCCGCGAGAAATCGACCATGCGAAATCGCTTTGATGTGTGCACCTGAAAGAGCACCAAAAATACTGCCGAAAACCGTTTCTTCCGAAGCCCCGGAGGCCCTGGTTTAATTGCTACGATTTTTGAAACTTTTGGTTTTGATGGTTTACGACTAAAGGGGGGACCACATGGATTTTTTCGGAATTTACCAAAAAAATTTCGAGAAATTCATCACGCACTTCGATGTGGAGCTGAAAGAGCACAAGAAAAAGTACCGAAAACCGTTTTTTCCGAAGCCCCGGAGGCCCTGGTTTAATTGCTAGGATTTTTTGAGTATATTTGGGCTCTTCATAAATTTCTTTTGAGAGATTGGATGGCCCAATAAATTTGTAACTATGATCATAGAATGCGCCCATTAAGTAGTAGTAAATAAAATTATGACAATAATTCTAGTCTCTCAATTGAATTTTATAAACTGGCATGAAGGTCTGCGAAATAGCACGAGCCAACCGTTTTGGAGGCGCTAAAAGGCAACCTTCCAAAGGGGTACGGGAGCTAGAAATCGTTTACATGATAGATGGACGCCAGTCCTACACAAGGAAGCAAAGCAAACACCGAAATTCTATCTGCAATTTTAGAAATATTTTTCCAAAGTTCAATTTCGTGACCTCGAAAGAATCCGCGAGAAAGAAAGAATCGAAAGGACCAGGGGGTCGTCAAAAAACTCAAAAATCCGCGGTTCTGAAAATTTTTTTTTGATATTTTTGTGGGATTGTATCGGGCCTATAGACATGCTAAAACAGCTTATGTTGAGGTTTCTACCATAGGTTTTTGTAGGATTCGAAATTTACGAAATTTCTCCATATTAAATTTGAGCATGCTATAACTTGCCAACCTGACCTTCAAAAATTCTAAAATTCCGGATGTGCGTAGGGGCGATCCTGAGGTACCTACACTGTAAAAATTGGAAGTGTTCGACCACCAGCAATCCAAAAAAATGCAGACGAAGTTTTGCCGGAACGCACAATTTTCGGGTGTCATTTGTATGGGTACGTCGCCAAAAATCGAAAAAATCAATTTGAGTTATTTCCCTATTCCTGACATATTTAAGCATTCTGGCATGGTAACGCACGGTGAAATATGTTTCCTTCTCGAGTTAATTGGGGACAAACTTGGGCACTTTTTTTGGGACACCCTGTAAGCAGACCATTCGAAGCGCTTTGAAACGCTGATTCCGGGTTGCTAACTGGCTCGGCCGTCACATCGCTCCTTGGCGCAACAGCAGCTCGAAGACCCCTAATCCTCAATTCAGCCAAATCGGGCGCTTCCGCATTCCGGACGCTCTTCGTAGCGGAATCGCAGGGCGGGCTTCACTGCTTGCTTCGCACCGCCCCCCACCTGGCCCACTAGTGTGGAGGGGGTTCCCAGAGCTTTCCACTGAGTAGGCCAACGATTGACCCTCAGCTTAGGCTTAGGCTTAGGCTTAGGCTTAGGCTTCGGCTTCGGCTTAGGCTTAGGCTTAGGCTTAGGCTTAGGCTTAGGCTTAGGCTTAGCTTAGGCTTAGGCTTAGGCTTAGGCTTAGGCTTAGGCTTAGGCTTAGGCTTAGGCTTAGGCTTAGGCTTAGGCTTAGGCTTAGGCTTAGGCTTAGGCTTAGACTAAGGATTGAACATTTTTCGAAAGCTTATGTGCGTTTCTAGTGGGCCAGCGGTGTGGCGAGTGGGTGACCAAGCGTAGGCTGAGCTTCTTCCCTTCATTGTTTCCTTGAGTGTATGATTTTGAACTTGTGGTTCAAATATTTCTTTATCAAGCGCAGCCGTAAATCCCAGCAATAAAATCTTCATATATTCGCACCAATGGAAGGGGGAAGGCAATTGTTCAGAGTGAGAGCAGGGACCCGATTCGGTTCGATAATGTTGACACATCGCAAGTTGTATATTCATGGAAAAATTGAACCCGTAAAATGCACAAATGACAGGATGGGGAAAAGTGATTTGGATAAATATGAAAGGGGGAGTCTTCTGAATCTACTTTTGACCGGTCGAACGTCTTCTTTTGCTGGCCAGGGCTGCTTTTGGGCATAGGATCTTCTTGAATGCACGTCGAAACTCGAGATTCAGAATACCGTACAGGAAGGGATTTAGGGAGGAGTTGATGTAGCCTAGCCAGACAAAGGCTTGTTCGACCTGGAATAAAGGATTAACATCGCGTACGATTAATTTTGAAGCTGTTTTTATTGTTTTTGGATCACAAAATCTGTTGTAAAATCCTTAAATGAAGGAATTTTGCAAAACAAAAAATTTCGTGTCTGACGAATGTGTTTCTCCACCTCCATGCCAAAAATCAGCGCAAAATTCGGCCTCACGGCCGACAAATCCTCATTACCGAAAACACCTACATACTTTTTAGGATAGCATGTTTTTTTCCCGTTGCGATCCCTTTTTAACCTACCTTCGGATGCAGCGAGCAGCTTGGGCAAAACGGCACGATGACGTACGCGCAGAAGAAGGGTAGCCAGCAGAAGACGAACACGAAGATGATGACGGCGATCGTCTTCGCAGCCCGCTTCTCCTTGGCAACGCTGATTTTCTCGCGTTTTCGCAGGACTGCGCTTGGATTCTGAAACGAAGCGCGTCAAAGTGAGCGCAAACCTCTCTCTCGTTCTCTCGTGCTCTTTCTCTTTCTCTCTCGCTCTTTCTCTCTCGCTCTCTCTCTCGCTCTCTCTTTCTCTCTCTTCAAACCCTACCTCGCTATCCGGCGACTCGGCAGTACTGTTCTTTCCGTTCTTCCGAACTGAACTACCACTTTTGTGATATTTCATATTCTTGGTCGTGGTCTCCTCGTTGGACGAGTCGGATGTCTAGAATGAGGAATTTTTGGAAAATTACTTGATATATATACTTTTGTTTTCCTAGCACAGAGTAGTGTTAAAAATTACCTTTCCGTTAAAAGTGACAGTAGCCTGATCCCCGTGCACTAACGGCGTGCGCTCGCCACATGAGGTAGGTTCGTGCTGGACAAGACAGGTATTAATGCACACTTCTGGCTCATTTACCTGCTTGGTCGACCTTCGGCTCTCGCACTCATCCGGTGGGGGATTGTTGATGCGCATCAGGGCGGAGCGACCCCGATTTTTTCGAATTCGTTGCCTTGCCGAGATGAAGATTTTGACGTAAACGACGATCATGACGAGGAGCGGGAGGAAGAAGGAACTAAAAATAATCAATTAACACTTGGAACTTTGACTTGGATTTTCGTTCTATGCGATCTGTACTTTTGAATTTCTTGCCGGCACTGTCCCTAAAAAATAACATCTCCAGGAAGTTTTTGCACCTTAAATACACCCCCTAAAATTCCGCTTGCATCTCCTTGTACGACCCGAATCGTGGCTTCCCCTTTGATCCAATAAAACCCCCGATCTTTGCTGCTCACATCCGGCTACCCTTGTGTCCCCGAGCCATTATTCGCGGGATGGCCAGCCAGAATTTGATTGTTTGGGGATGCCACAGCCGGATCGAAAAAATGGCAAATTGGCGGCAGCGAGACGACCCGACTCGACTCGACCCCCAGATGAGGCCGGGTGTCAACACAACAAAATCGGAACAATTCGCTAAGTTTTTGGGGTGTAAAACATGACCAAGTGGTTGTAATGGGGGTCGTCATCGTTAATGGGGGTTGGAAATTGGCACGGAGCTGGGGGATATAGGGTTTTTAGAGATCGTTTCGGGCGGTTAGAGCCAGCTTTAGCAGCCTAAAGGGAGTGTGCCACACAAAAATCCAGAAAAAGTCCGATCCCAAAAACTTTGTGGAAGCTTTTGAAGGACGGTCACTATTTTAGTGCCATATGCAGCTTGAAGAACAGAAAAATAGGCACCGTGAGGTATTTAAAAGTTGTAGGTTATCTCAAGATTTATGGCTTTTACAAACTAGCGAAACAAGGGGGGAAACTTTGTAAAGTTTTTTCAAGGATTAATGCTGTTTTTCAAAAGACTCGACGCAACTCGAAGAGAACGCAAGGTATCAAAAATAAACAACATGAAGTATTGTAAAGTTTCAAAAACCCACCCGCTTGCTGAATAGACGACGAACGCCTTCTCGGACGTGAGCTCGCAGATGCCCTCCTTCACCTGGGAAGACCAGTTGTTCCAGCCTATCAACGGTGGCACCGAGATCAATATCGAGAGCGCCCAGACCTAGAAAATGTCGTATTTTCCGATTCATCTAAAAATGTATGCTAGTTGGCTAAAAAATGTACCACTCCAATGACGATACAGACGAATTTCAACGTCCGTTTCGACGCGTAGTTGATCGGATCGTGGATTGCGCAGTATCTGAAGGGATTGTTTTTCGTAGGCCTTTTAAGACATTGCTACAAGCTTGAAAGCTGTCTTAAAGCTTTAAAGCTTCGTAAGCCAAGCTATCGAAAATTAAGCGACTTACCGATCGATCGCGATTGCACACAGGTTTAGAATAGAACTTGTGCAGAGCAGGATGTCTGCTGTTGTGAAAAATTGGCACATTGCTACGCCGAGAAGCCAGCGACCGCCTGAAAAGAGAGAACAACTTATGTTTAGGCCAAGGCTTAGGCTTGGGGTTGGGCTTAGGCTTAGCTGAACTATAGCGTAAGACAGCGACCCTTATTCTGGTATTTTGAAGTCCCTTTTAACCACTTTAAACTTTCCTCAACTTCCGCCTCTAAGAATCTTTCAACTCCACTTTCCCTTCCAATCCCAAATTTCGCCACTCGCCGCCTCCTCAAAAATGCAACATTTCTTGGGCCACGATCTCGGCCCCTCCGACCACGCGACTGTGTGAAATTTGGCGACGTGGCGAACTTCGGCCCCCGATTTGGGGATTTGGGCACACGACGATGAAAAGACGTGGAATCAACGAGTCCTAGCTAAATTTGGGGGGCCCCTCTCAAGATCCCGGGGCCAATTGTGGAGCCCGGGGAATCGGAATCGGTGCTGAATCGAAGTCACCGGCGCACTCTGCTCCTCCCCACGGCCAATTTCACCCTTGACCACACAAATACTCGCACCGGGTCCCTTTTGTTTTTTTTTTGACGCGGGCTGGGAATCAGAGAGCAACGGGCATCAGAATTCTGGAGAAGACTATAAAACTTCGGCATAGGCTTAGGCTTTGCTCAAGCTCATTTTAGGCTCAGGCTTATTAGTGTTACCTTGGATATGTTTTTTTTGGTTGGTTTTTTGGCTGAACATTTTTTTTGGCCGAATTTTTTTGACCCAACGCGAATTCCGAGCCATCGAGCCCCTCTATTTCACAGAATAATCCATCACATTCTAATCACCAAAACCACAAGTAAAAACTAATTCTTCTCCCCGGAAGTCAACCCTTAATATTTCATCCCATTTTCAGGGAATCCCCCGGAAGAATTCGGAACCACACCCGAAGGGAGCCCGACAAGGGGGATTCGCTTGATTGACAACGGCAATCCCAGAACCCGACACCCCAGTACCCAAAAGACACAAAAACGAAGGTGATTTTTGTTGAACACACCTCCCGAAAATACCTTAGGAGCATCAAAAAAATTCTCCAGAGACTTTGCGGCGCTGCAAGGAAGACGTACCTGCCAAAAATTTGACGACGTGGAGTGGCATCACGAAAATGGCCACAGCAAGGTCTGATGCGGCAAGGCTGACCAGAAAGTAATTCTGGACTTTTTTGAGAGGTCTAAAAACATGTTTAATAAAGAAGAGAGAGATTTCTACCTGTAGTTAAAAACTGCCAACACGACGAGGGTGTTACCGACGACTGTCATGGCGATGATTACCTGGAAAACTTTGGATGAAGAGAGAGAGAGAGAGAGAGAGGGGGGGGGAGAGGGAGAGGGGGGAGAGAGATAAACTTACCAAGTAAGTGATAGTGCCGAGTATCAACTCGATCACCGGCACGCCGGCTCCGATGGCGCTGGTCTGATTCAGCGGCAGCGGACTCGCTGGTATCGTCGCCTCTTCTGATGTGTTCCAGACGGCCGCCGCCAGCGAGTGGATGGCTTGGAAGACCATCAACTGCAAGAATATATAAATTTTTAGGCTACTAAGTCAATAAAAAGTACCCATTGTATCTTGAAGACGTCACAAACAAATATTCTAGATTCAAGGAGGTCAGATAGGTTGCAATAAAGCCATTTTTAAAGTTAAACGTGACAAAATACGCGTAAATAGGCACAAATCGTAGTTCAAAAATCGTTGCGCTATTTTCTAGAGTCTACACTGCCCCCAAAAAAACAAAGAAACAGATGCGTGGTGTCGGGGGTGGCGAATGTTTCTTCTCGTTCCACGCACACTTTCCGGCCAATTTGGGATGGACAGAAAAGGGGGAGTAAGGAATACAGATGGCAAAAGGGGAAGAAGAATAAAATAGAAAAAGGGTCTAGATTTTTGAAGACAACAAAGAAATATGCATCATTGAGAGTTTTTAGCGGTACAAGGAGGAAAAGATTGCCGGATTGTATGGAATCTGCAAAAAAGGGTGAACAAGAAAAGCTAAGCCTCCCTAAGTCTAAGCAAAAGCTCAAGGGTAAGCCACCTAAGCCTAAGCCTAAGCATAAGCCTGACGTAAGCCTAAGCTTACGCCTATGGGTAACCTATGCCTAAGCTAAACCTAAGCATACGCTTAAGCCCAAGACACGAAATGACATACATCTTCATTCAAAAAATTCCGGAAATGATCCGCTACACGCGAACAACGTGATGAACTTTGAGGGTCGGGGGCCTATTTCCTCAATTTCCGACTAGCTCCCCTGCACGCTGCGGCACAACCTAGCTGGGCCCCCCGGGGCGAGAAGCGGGAATCCAGTGTTTTCCGCGGATCATGTTTCGTGGGTGTGTTAGGGAGGTGGCTTTCGGACTCTCTTTCGGACCCCCGTGGACAGTGGAGGTTCAGTTTTGACCCTCGGAAGTTTTTCGGCGTGGCCGATACTCCCCCGCGGACTCATTGAGATTTTCGTGGGGAGGCCGAGCGTTGAGTCGTTTTGCGACTAATTGAACTCGGCGGGCCTGCGAATTGCCGATCGCAAACCGGCGGAAAGTTGTGTTTTTCTTGGCTGTTTGGGTACTTGGCGGTGTATTCTGGGTGGCTGGGATTTTGAAAAATATGCTTGAATACATCGAAAAGGCTTAAAATTAAGCATACACTTGCCAATAAAAATGACTAAAACTACCGTATCAACTACACTTTCAATGGTTGAATTTCAGAATTTTATTTTTATAAGATTCGCTCTACCTCCGAAATACTGATTTTCAGAGCCCCATTTAGGCATCACAATTGATTTTTGTTTTATAATTTTTATAAACTTGTTTAGTCAATTTTTTTGCATCAATTAGAAAAATCCATCTAGGTTTTCATAATGGATTTTAAATTTTAATCAGGATAGTTTGTAATAATCAAGCCGATTTCTTAAAACAGGATAAATTCAGTTCAATGTCATTTTTTCGCTTATTTATGCAATTTTTCATGTTCACCCCCAAAGGTTGCCATTTTTAGTCCCCAAAAATTTTCGTTCCACTAGCGATTTGCCAAAAAACCGCCCATCTGCTAAGATATTCGCAGAAATTTCCAATATCACCCCGGTCCCCCAAAAGTTCTGAATCGCCGGGCGTGGAGAGGCTCGGGTGGATGGGGGTTTTTGAGAACAAAAGGGCGAAGCGGGGTGGAGGAGAAGAAATATGCATGGACGCACGCGATTCGCCGGAGGTCCTCCAAGGGAGGTCCAAGTGGAGGAGGATGGCTGGAACTTGCCCAGTATTCGACGACAACACAAAACAATGCTCACGATCTGTTATCAAAAAAATGGTGATGTTCGCTTAGTTTTCAGCTTTTTAAAGGAACCGGAAATCGAGAGAAAAGGCATTAATGACAAAAACAAGGATCCCACGACACAAAAACAACGGTTCCGAATCTATTCGATTGTCAAGAAAAACGAGGATCGCCCATTTTGAATGTTTTAAAGAGGCACGAAAGTCAGGGCACCATGCATTAATGATAAGAAGCTTTCAGCAACCGTTTTTCTAGGGCTTTTACAAAAGAAATGAAAAATAAAACTTTAGTCAGAAACGCTTGTAAAGGGATCGGAAAGTTGAGGACACATTAATGGCAGGACAACGGCTAAGAAAACAGGAATTAGCTTTAGAAAATATTTTCAATGGTACACGTAACTGGAAAATGTAAAAAAAACGACGTTTTCAAGGAACTAAAAACTTCAGAACCGCAGCATGACGACTAGGATGAGGACGAGAAAGTCATGAAAGCTTTAAGGCTAATTTTTATAAAATGGAAAGTACAAGCAAAATTTTTCGAAAGAAAGTAAGGCTTAGGCTTAGGCTTAGGCTTAGGCTTACAGTCATGATTTCGGCAACCGGAAGTAGCACATCAAAATAGATCACCAGGAAACGTCCAGCAACGGGACAAATTTTACAACTTCTTTAGAACGCCTCCGCTACTGTACCAGCCCCCTCCGCGCTTTTTAAATAACCCCATCTGGCTTGTCCCTAGATAAACAAGCATGACAAATGACTCAATTAAAACCGGGCGACCAGCGGGGGCCACGCGGGCTCTGGCGGCTGTTGCTCGAAACGAGCCAAGATGATCCATGGCATGTCACCCATTTTGCGGGTGGAGCAAGGAAGACCAATTGTCCCATTCGGGCCCAAAAATCGCACAAAAAGGGCCGTGCTCCTGGGCCTGTTACAACCACCGTGTCAAAACGAAGGCCGGAGAATGAATGACATGGCGTTTTTGGAGGTGCAGGTCGACATGGTTATGTTAGGGCCGAAAAATGAAGGTCAAAAAACGGACGCCAGGGGCTTCACGGGGTTCCGGGGGGATTATTGGTAGGCAAATATGGCGATGAGGAAGCGGCCTTTTTTTTGGTGACGCCATTGGATCATGCAACCTGATCGGGTTGTTATTTTTGCAAGAATTTTGAGGTGACCTTTCAAGGGGCAAGAAAGGCTGTGGCTTGGTTTCAGGTTCAAAAGGTTTGGGCTAATTCTGTGGCTTAGGTTTAGGCTTAGGAATTGGCCTAGGCTTAGGATTAGACATAGGCTTAGGCTTGGCTTCTCAGAACAAGTTATTACAGCGGACAATTAAAAACTATTCCCTGCTTTTTTCACTAAATGCTCGCAACATTGAGCTCCATCCCTGATTTCCAAACATTCCCAAAGAGGCCCAGATTACCCCAGAATCTCTGGAATTCTCCCGGGATTAGCGGGTCCTAACAAGCCCCTAATTCCGCTTCCGATTTCCCTTCACGCTGCAGCTCCCCGACTTCCTCGTCGTGTACAGCTCATCAGCCATAAATATCTTTAATGGCGGGTCCCCCAGGTAGGTGAAGGCCCTATACGGCCCCATTTATGAATTCAGATACGCGGCGGAGTGCACATGCTCGCCTCGTCGCCGTCGGTCCCCTCCCCCCCGGCGCCACGCGGCGATGAAAAACGGGCGACGTTCACGAGATCCGCCAATTTGCAGGGCCAACGAAGCAGGAGATGAAGCTGGGCAGCATTTGGCCCTATATAGCCGTCTTTTTTGGGTGGTCAACCCCGGCAGAATGGCCTAAAATTAGGGCGGCAGGACCTGCGTAGTGGGAATGATTAGCGACCTCTCTATTTGGGGTCCACGAGACGATTGCCAGCAAAAAATTGCCGCCACGTCTGCGAGGGCCTCTAACTGCCCCAATTTCGGCGCCTCATGCTAATGGGGTTTGGCCGGGAGTGGATTCCCGGGTTTTTGGGGGGATGGGTTGATGAGGTCGAGGAGGGGAATAATATGGTAACGAAAAATGGGGATGACTCAAGGAAAGGAGACTTGGTTGTTGTCGAGAGGGAAAGAGAGAGAGCGAGAGAGAGAGAGAGAGAGAGAGAGAGAGAGAGAGAGTTAGAGGGTTAGAACGAGGGGCAGACATGGTGAGCGAGAGATCCAAATACAGGATTCCCATCAAACTAGCTGTCACTCTCCTTTTAAAATCGAGTTCTTTATGGAAAACGAAACAGAACGAGTAAGATCGAATTTCGATAAATAACTATGATTTTTAATAAAATACTAAAAATACTAAAAAATCTAAAACCATAAATGGAAGAATTCTGCCCATCCCCCGCTATCAACTTTTCTGCAAAACTACCCCCCCCCCCCCCAAATTCCCCAATTTCAAATTCGGCAACAATTCCAATGCGGGCATCCAATGCCCCCATTCAAACCGCCCCGTCGAATCAACGTGAAAACTTTTACGACACCGTGGGCCGGGCAATCCCAAAAAAGTTACGGTAGCCACCCGGCACAACTTTTTGCGGTTTACCCACCCGACGGCCCACGCTGGCTGGGGGTCTGAAAATAAAACTTGGAGCACCACACCCACATCCTAACCGAATGGCTTTGTGGCCGGGCCATAAAATGCGTGGGGGCCCGAATTGGCGGGGAATCGTGGGTGGGGTGCAGCGAGAATTTTAGTTGGAGCTTTGCGGGTGTGTGTTTTGCATCGAGCATGAGATAAAATCAAAAAGAAAAACTAGAAAAAGATATGCAAATTTAAAATTTAAAATTTAATTGAAAGGGAGGGCCAGCTAGATTTTCACTACTCAAAATCGGGTTAAAAATGCCGAGATACCTGTTCCCTAGGTCACCAAATAAAATTCCAAGAACTCGCGACCACACCCAGAAAATAATAGGATTTGCGAGAAATTGCGAATATTTTCAAGGCACCGTTCTCACGTCCGTTTTCTCACGCCTCGAATTGGGTGGGAAACAATTCCAGGATCTCTTCCGCTCTTTCTCTCGCTCTCTCCCTCACTCTCTCACTCTCTGGCTCTCTAACTCTCGCTCTCTCTCTCTCGCTCTCTCTCACTCTCTCACTCTCTGGCTCTCTAGCTCTCGCTCTCTCTCTCTCTCGCTCTCTCTCACTAAATTTCTACACCTGATGGTTAGGAATTTTTGTGAGGAAAAGCATGATCCCGATGGATGTTGTGCTTGACCAGAAAAATATAATCTGAAATTCAGAGAACTTGAAGGAATCGGCCCATCGTAAAATTCAGGATCGAGTGGGTGTGGGCCCGGGGAGTTCCAAACCCCATTAAAATTTGACACGCTTAATCCGGGAGTCAGCCAACAAGCAAAAATCCTCCGCTTTCCGGGCAGGGAAGCCCGGAAAGCCGGACTCGAAAATAGATTTTTTTAATTTTGATACTAACATGCACCAAGGAAGAGAAGATTATTAAGAAGCGAACAGTCTTGAGAGTATCATGGTATATGATCGATTTCTTATGGTGTAGCGTAGCGTAACGTAGCGTAGGTATCGCGGTACATGATTTCGTCGCTTACGAGGTCTCCGGGGATACGATCGCATAGAGCATAGGATGGTAGCGTAAGGTGCCGTAGTCTAAAGTAATTAAGCGGAAGGTGTCATTAAGTAAGGTAGCGTAGCATAAGAGAGGATGGCGATAGGTATCCTAGCGTTGGGTAGCACTAAGAAAGGGAGCATAGCGTATATATTGCATAACCGCGTGATATAGCTGAGAGTACTGTAGCATAGCGTACGGTAGCGCAGTAACGTAGCTTATCACGAAGTAGGCTAACGTACCAGATGCAGATAAACTCGTCCAAACTCCACTCTCCAAGAAATCCTCAAAAAATCCTGCGGATGGAATGCCGTCCCGGGAGCACGACCGGCTGGTTGGTGGGCTCAGCTGGGTGCCGATTCAATTATAGCGTCTTTTTGCGGAAATTAGAATAACTCGCCCCGGGCTGGAGGGGACAGCGCCGGAATGACCGAACAGGGCATGGCAGGATAGAGGGATTGTTTACGGAAATAGGGGGTGGATTGGCGATTTGCCAGAAGTAGCTGCGTAAATTTCGATTTTTATAATGAGTTAATAAAATGGTATAACTCGTTTTACGGTTTTTTACGGGTTTTTAAAACGTTAACTGTGCTATAATAATTATCCTGAATCTAACGCATTTTTTGCCGAATTTATAAAGTGCGATAATCTTTATTCTCAAGTTATACCATTTTCGGAAAGTGAAAAGTGGTCCAACTGTTATTCTAAATTTTTCATATTTTTTAGTGAGTAAATAAAATGTGATATCTTAAATTCTAGATGTCTCGCCGTTCTTTGACAATTTTCTAGACATCCTGACGCTAAAAATAGCTTGCGGATGCTACTATGAGAATAATATTAGTCAGCTCGTTGCCTGGGCTCTGAACTTCTGGCATAACATTCCCTTCCACCCGCCAATCACACACATTCCCTCAAGCTAATTTCCCTCATCTGGATTTTTCATTATTTTCGGGGTTGGTGAACGAAGGTGTGGGAAGCCTAGCTAGGATGAGGAAAAGCTCTTCCTCGCCATCCCTAGTTTGGTCAATTAACCGGGTAGACGAGGCTGAGGATGCTAGTTAATCGATTGGAGCGTCGGGTGTAAATTACGGTAAGGATGTCCTTGGATGAGGAGGAGCATTGGAAAAACAAAGTAAGAAATAAGCGTTAAGAGCTAGGAATCGAGCTGAAAAAATACGATTGGGTAGATAGAGAGCGAGAGAGAGAGAGAGCGAGAGAGAGAGGCAGAGAGACAGAGCGAGGGAGAGAGAGAGGGTGAGAGAGAGTGAGGATGAGAGAGTGAGAGAGTGAGGGAGAGACGCCACGCAAATCACCGCGGTCAAAAATAGTGCTAACCAGCGTAAAATTTCTGATTTTCGAAATTTCAGTTTTTCTTAGGTTTTCACATATTAATCGAAGATTTGCAAGATTTGGCGTGGTCGATTTCCTCTATAGGATTTTTGGAAGGTCCGCTCTCGTTTTTAGAAACAAGGCGTCACATTACGCAATTAAATCAGTCATCAATCGGTGGGGTTATCAATTTACCATCTTCTTAATTTTAATTCTATAATGTCGCTTGAAATACCCAAATATATCTCGCAACTCTTCTACCTCCCCCCTTCGCTCCACTCAATCCGCCGCTTCACCAAAAAGATGCGCACTTCATTTGGACGGCCAAAAATCAGGGCCCTTCTCCAACGCTTGGTCTTTCACTAACGACAAGCAATTGGCCCCGGCGCGAAAGAGGGGAGTCCCTTATTTATACACTACACACGCCACCAGGGCCATTCCCACAAATTGTGGAGCTTCAAGAGAGGGGGGGGGGCATCTTCGGCCTCTCAAATCGCTTCGTCTTGGGCCTGGTTGGCGCTGCCGGAATATGCAAACTAGGCGATTGGAATCGCCATTTGGGGGTAAGAAAAGCGGGTGAGTGTAGGCGGTGGAGTGGCACGAAAGAAAACGTAGGGTATTTTCGCCTGACTTCAAAAATTTATTAGGTGGCTGGACACATACTAATCGCCGTTTTATTTGAGGACGAGTTTCAAAAGGAAGGGAAAGGTACAACTATGGAAATTCACGAAATGCGGGACATAGAACGCCTGTACACGCGCATTTTCTTCATCGATTACGCAAGGAAAAACGGGCAAATGCGTTGCGTGTCGCGGCTTTTAAAAAATAGGTAAAACGCTACGTTTAAGCTTTGAGGTAAAAAAATATTTATTCTTAAAGGGACGGGCAAGGCACCACGGTCTATGGATTGTTCCCAGGCGCGACACACAATGTAACGCATCTCATCTAACCGCAAGAAAGAAGTCATAATCGATCACGCTATGGAAAGCCGCGCTGATTCGTCGCGTGTCGCGGTTGCGATAATTAAAAGCATTAAAGCGAACTAAGCATACTACGAAGAAGAAAGTAAGGGACACCATTTCTGGGTCAAAATTTCTCGTCTGAATACCTGGAGATCAATTTTGAGCTCGACCTCTGCAAGAAACAGCCGTAACGAGGACCAAAGAAAAGTTCCCATAAAAATCTGTAGTTTCCTCTATCTCAATTCTTCACGTAGCCCTTCCCCACCAAGTTTCTTGAACGTAAACTGAGAAGCAGACCTTTGAACGCTCGATCCCCCCCACCCCCCCTTCTTAATTTCCTATCCCCATAAGAGCCGAGAGCGAGCGGGTCTCGTCGGGCATGTGGTCGTCCTTCTCCCTCCCCCTCTCTCTCTCTCCCTCGCCGAAAAATAAAAGAAGGGATGGCTGGGGGTCTCGTGTGGAATCTTGTTAGATTGGCCCCGGCCAAATTATGATGGCTAAGAGCCGGAGAGCGGCGTGGGAGATGGGTGAAGGGCGACACGAGGATGGACAGCGCCGCACAATGTGTTCTCTTCGGGAATTAGCTCTTAGAAATTGTGGAAAGGATTTGAGCCTTGAACTGCATGACAATGCAAAGGAGCTTGAGCGTCAAAAGTGCAAAAAAATTCTCCAAAATTGAGTTTGGGGTAGGCGCAGAGGGTTGCTAATAAAGTTGCAAAGCTTAGTTGATGCCTGGTGACATAACGCTTCGAATGATGCTCAAATAGGGAGTTTTAGCGAAGTGGAAATTTTTTTAAGGGGATGCGCAAGGCAAAGGCATTCATTTTGATGGCGCTATGGAGGCAATAGAAATATAGCCGTTGCCGCGACTCGCAATCAATCACGGAATGAAAAGCCGGCTGCCGCGTTGCGTGTGGCGGCTTTCAAAACTCCAGCTAAATCATGTAAACAAAGGAGAAAAATATCAGTGCAGAATTGAACAATTTAGTAAACGACACGTGGCAAAAACTAAACCCGAAATAAAACCAAGTACAAGCACTCGCATGTCACTTTAAATGTGCCGGCGCCGTTTTCGCCTCGACACCGAAAGTAATTAACGAACACCACCCCGGTCTCGGCCGTCGTGGAGACCCTAGCAATTTTTCTCGGTTCTGGTTCCCCAGTTTCCAATTGTTTCCAATAGCCGGTTGGGCACGTTTTGAAAAAATATCGTTTGAACCCTAAAAACATTGATTTTGAATGTTTAAATTTTTCTAACCTATAAAATCCGTGAAATAAACTATGTATCTTCAAAACTGAAAAATGCACAGTAAATTATAGATTGTGCAGCTTCCTGGTGCTATTCTAATTCCTTGTAAACTAAAAAAAATACCCGCGCACCCACTTCACGCTAATCCCATTCAGCCGGGGCTGTCGTCGGGGTTTTCGCGATTTTTTTCGTGCTCGCTGTTCTCTTCCGGATTATCAATACCTACACTAAAAATGGTAGGTGAGCGGTGCAGGAGATAGCAAAATGCGGTCGCATGAAAAATTCTGGTGCTCCAGCGCAGTCGCAGGGTTGCAGGGGGAAATCGGGAGGGGAGGAAGCGCAAAAGTGGAGTATGGAGGGAGCGATTTGGCAAGGAGAAATTCTATCTGCTATTTCCGGTTCTTTTTATAGATTTTCCGGTTTTAAAACAGCTGTGATTTGCCTTTTGAAAATATCTGCAAGGTATAACTGCAAATCATGATGCCTGAAATTTGGCTATCGAGTTTCTGCAGCCGCGATACACAACGCGTTCACATGACTTTACATTGCGTAATAAAAATGCGATGATATCGCGTTGCCATCTCGTATGCGTCGCGTGCCGCGTCCCTGCATAATGCCATTATCAAAAATCCTGAGGAAGGCCTGTCCGTCCCTTTAAAATAGTAATTTAAAATAGTAATATCTCGCACCTTGAACTTCTGCGCTATCGGAATCAGGAAGTAAGTCGTACCTTAAGAAATTACGAGGTAGTTATGGTTAATTAAACGTCTCTTATTATGTTATGACTCTTTTGAAGACTCCAGGCTACAGACCCGTCAAAACTTCCTAAAATTCTCGTCTCAACCCGGAATTTCCGGGAAACTTTATGCACCCAGACGTGGCGTAGGGCAGACCCGCGAAAATCGCACCCCCGAAATGGGCCTTTTAAACTTCCATTGTCCAGTCCGAAAACTTCACCCCAAATCTCCGAATCAGCTGGCCCGGGACGCCAGTATATCGCCGCCGCCGGCTCGGAATTTGTGCCTTCTGGAAGTGGTGGCCGCTGTGCGCGTGTGTGGGAGTTTAGCCCCCGGGGCCTCTGGGCCTTCTGGAGAAACAATGAAGCCAATCAGCCACCCCGGCCAGCTTAGGTCCCCAAGAAGTTGTCGAGACGCCTCGCTGAAGAAACGGACGCCACCACGAAGATACCCCAGATTTTTGGGCGCCTAGGTAAATGGGTTTGTTATGATGAGCCGGGCCAAAAGCGGGCACGAGTGTGTTCGGGCGGAAATAAAAAGTAGGCTGGGGGTTGTTTTAGCAAAAAATGGAAGGCGAAAATGCAAAATAGCCTCATAATAAAAGTCATCCACATCATTTCTTCGAACACTGATTCACGAATCATTGGCAAATTGCGAGGGGATGGGCGGAGTCTTATATACCCCCCTCCTGGCGAGTGGGCCAGGTGGCGCGTGTTTCGGGGGCGGAAGGGGAGCATGAGGTGGGAGCCTGGATTATCGTGTTTTTGATAATGGACGCTATTTTGAAGGCTGCTATGGGTTTCTAGTTTACTTTTGTGATCTTATGCAAGTCTACAAGTATTAATAATCGACCTAAAGCGTTTTACAGCATATAACGGCTCAATTGCGTTTTAGTAGTATAATAACCTTAAACTCTTACTAAAATAGGATCAAATTTAAGCGAAAAACACGCTAAAGCTCGTCGTCGACACCAAATTCGAATGGCCATCTTCGCGCGGCCATCCCGTCCTGTCCCTTCGCCAGGTTGACGGGATGGCGTGGTGGGTGTGGGTAAGGGAGACACTAATTGGACGCGGAAGGGAAGGAAAGGAGGTCTTCTCGTTGCCGAAAGCCCAAAAACTTCTCTCGGCTTTAGAAGGGGTTGGTCCTTTAGCAATAAGCGTTTACTAGTCGACCTTCTCCGGGGTTCATTTCCTCGTTGCCAACCAGGGGTCAAATTTTAGGGGGCAAAACCGGAAGCTGGAAGGCATCGGAGTTTCAAGAAAGCGGTAAGGCATGACTATAGATTTTTGCATATCGATTGCGTGTCGCGACAAAATTCTTAAATAATCCATGACCGACGTGCGTTGTCAATACCTTTAACTCGCTGGATTTTGCCGCTGTTCAGGTCTAATCATCTCGATTTAACGTTCAATAACCCCAAATGCTGCCAAAAATATTTTTCTAGCTCGAAGCAGAGTATGCAACGTCTCGACAACACAACTACCCTGAAATCCGGTTCGCAATAAATTGGCAAACAGCTTAATTTCGGCCCCAAAACGCTGGGCAAACGATGGCGGCAGATGCGGGTGGGCAATCTCGGTGGGCTTGACGAGCGAAAAAAGTGGGCCTTCAGTATGCCTACTTTTTTGGGCGACCACCCCGATGCTCATGAATGTTTGAAACACGTCTACCTGGTGCTCCAGGGAGTTGTGGAGGGGTAAATCGAATAATATGCACTTGGGGCTTGGCTTGCACTTAAGTCGCTCAGGAAAGTAGGCTTAGGCCTGGGCGTAGGCAGCGGGCGACTCTCAATCCCAGACGAAGAATTGAGAAACTTCTACTTCCATTTTTCGCGTTGTAACTCCGGCTTTTTTGGAATCACGTATTTCTGGGGCCAATTCTACACCCCCAAAAATTCCGACGCCCAACTTCTGCTGGCCGGAGGCTAATTTTGACCCCTCAGCCGCCGTTTCCACCGCCCACTACTAGCTTGGTTCACTAGAGGACGCCCGGTCCCAGAAATTGTTTGCTGAGCGGCTTTGCATATGAATTTTGAGGGCGATGGGGCCGGAAAAACCGAAGGGTCGCTGATGAAAACAGCTGGGGTGCAAAGGATCGTGGCGGAAAAACTTTCGAGGTCAAAATTGTGCGGGGACCAAGTCAGCCCTCGTCAGCTAAGCCTAAGCCTAAGCCAAGCCAAAGCCTAATCCTAAGCCTAATCCTAAGCTACACCTAAGCCTGAGCCAATTCTTCGCTTGCTCCTTGATGCCAAAAAACGCTTTCGACAATACAACCTTATTTAAAACAAAATTTTACTCGTGATTTTATGTTCGGATTGTTAAGAAATGGTGTCAGTTCTCACGAATAAATTCCGATAAAAACCAACCTGTAACACCCGCATTTTGCCCGGAAGCGTTAATCGTTGCGTTGCGCTTGTCGCCAAATAGAATCCGAATAGGAAGGGCTAAGTGCCCAGAGAATCCTCGAATGATTCTGGAGGATCCTGTCTCGCCTCGAATCTCAGAAGGAGCAGCAGACGCAGTAAATACTGACTGATTCAGAGATGCATCGCCGGCAGGCAGGAAGGCCAAGAGGATCCGTTTGAAGACGACGACGAGGAGGAGGACGAGGAGGATGAAACACACGGACAAACAGACACACAGTAGGGGGTGGGACCACGGCCAATTTTAGCCCCGCCTCCTGGGGTAACGCCAGAATTTTGGAAGTTTGGGGAGATAGGGATGAGAAGGAGGAAAGCAGGTGTTTTTAAGCATGGCTAGAATTTTGAGCTTAGGCTTATCCTTGGGTTTAGGCTTAGGCTTAGGTTTACGCTTAGGCTTGGGCTTCGACTTCAGCACAGAGAGTTGGATTTCATTTCTATTAGTGCGGCAAGAAACCTTAACGATCTTACCGCCGTTATAAATAAAGATTTTCTGCAGATGTTTCACGTTTTTCGGTAAAAATCTTTTTAATTCAGTTTCCATGCTTTCTATAGTGTCCCATAAAACCCAAAATTCCACAAAAAACCTGTTAACGGAAGAATTTCTTCTAACAGTCTTTCCGGAGCAATACAATATGACGTGCTTCCAATCAATTTTGCAGCCCTCCAAATTTCATCTAATCAATTTCACTGAAAAACCCGAAATTCAGTTGTTTGGCGGCATTTTATATGGGCCCTCGAAGCCATTGTTTACAGCCCTCCTTCGGCTCGTCGCAGGAGTAGGATGAAAAGACAATGGTTCCACCGAGGGGGCCCTCCCCCTCTACGATTCCCATATGACGATGAGTTTATTTTCGGATTGTCTTTGTCCGGGGCCAAGCATCGCTGGTTTTTGACAACACCGGAGAGGTGTTTGGAAACTGTGAGGAAAGGAACGGGGATAGGACAAGGTTGAGACCTAAGCTGAGACAAATGCGTAGGCTGAGGCTTAGGCTTAGTCTTAGGATTAGGCTTAGGCTTGGCTCAGGTTCAGGCTTAGGCCTAGGCTTAGGCTTAGGCTTAGGCTTACAATTAGTTAGGCTTAGGTTTGGGTGCTCTCGTTTGCTTGGCTTTGAAAACCTCTTTAACGGAAACGTTTTTGGTACGACTGCAAGACCCTTTGCCATAGGTTTTATATACTACCCACAAGGTACCCTCAAAAGGCTAATAGCACTCCTCATCCCCACTGGCAACAATGAAACCATGGGAATTGCCTTTGATTCCCGGCGCCCCATCAAAAATTGACACGGAACGAGGGCACCTCCTGGACCGCTCGTCTTCGATCGCTACCTACTGCAAAATATCTCATGGTGGGCTAAACTCGTCCACATACTTGCTCAACCCAGATTGACCAGCGAAAATTGGGTAGTCGAAAGAAGGCTCTGGGGAAGCCTTGGGAATGAATTCCAAAGTGAAATCTGAGAACGATATTCTCTAGAAAACCGTGGCCCAATTTCTAGCCATTGATCCTTGAATAAGGCTTCAGAACACAATCCTGAATAACTATGCATTATGATCCAACATATTTTCAGGGCCGCGCGAACGCAGCCCCTGACGCAAAAATTTAGCTGTAGGCGAACCCCAACTCGGAGCTGCCTTACAGGTCAGCCCGGCCGAGAAGTGCAATGGCCAAGCCTCGCCATAGGGGTCCCGTCTTGATGATCACGGGAACCCCCCAGCCAGGTAAGTTTATGAAGGGATCGGGGAGGGAAGGTATTCACAAAGAGTGGGCCAGGTGCCGGGCGAGTGGGGATATCGGTGCGAACTTCATATGCAAGTCCCACCGTAAGGTCAACCAATGCAGTAAAGAGCGGGGAAAAAGGAGTGAGCGAGAGAGTGAGAGAGAGATAGAGAGAGAGAGAGAGCGAGAGCAGAAAGATGGAAAAATCGAGAGAGACAGTAGGCCATAGAGAAATCGTGAGAACTTTTTCCATTCAGGTCATTTTGGCTATTAAATAAGAAGCCTGTATAAAGTAGCAACAGAAGAATTTCAAAAGCTAGAAAAATGCACGCAAAAATCCTGAACTCCGATGACGTAAAAAAACGGAGTCTCCAAAACCTGGAGGAAGCGGGCAATGGTTGCAACTGCGGCAAGAACGGCTCTTCTTGCCAGCCGGATAGACTCCCAGATTTGAAATCGGAGTCCCGGGGTGCTAAGGCGGTAATAGTATCCGGGACTTGAAACTGGAAGGTGTTTGCAGAAAAATGTCCCGTATTTCAATGTGCGTGGGCCGGCGAGCAAAGTTTGATGAGCAAAATTCAACAGCCTCGCTTCCGGATTAAAAAGAAAAGGCACTCTAGGCCAAAGCTATGGGTAAAATCGAAGATGTAGACTGCGAATAACTCTTCGTTATTCCTAGGTAGGAGCGTCCATTAACGGGGCGGACCGGGTCACATATTTTTTGCTCCGCCGCACAATAGTCTTTTTATGGACTGGCAGGCTCGTGACTCGACAACAAATCATTATTTTTTTTGTTAGGTAGAAGTACAAAATGGAAACTACCATGCGCAATCTGTGATCTGGTAGCACAGAGAAATTCCCCTATTGAGTTAGTGAAATTCTAAACCCGATCAAGCTGTAAGAGTTACACGATGATTTTAGGATTTTGTTATGATTCTAGCCCCGCTCTCTCGAGGGGGCACCAAAAATTAAAACTTTTTGCTGCATGATTTTACTTCAATCTCCATAATTTATCATTTGAGATCTCATAAACACCAGTATTGCATTGAAATCACACGTTTTCAGAGGTACAAAAAGCATAGCAATAAATGTAATAACATCACAGCGTAATTAAATTGTTTTCGTTTATTTACAGCCCTCATGGTAGGCTGTGTAGCCTGACAAGTCGTAGATGGTCGGCGGCAGGAAGTTTTTCATTACTTTTCTGCAAACGCGCTTTTTT
This sequence comes from Mesorhabditis sp. LJ9110, assembly GCA_038088335.1. Classification (NCBI taxonomy): domain Eukaryota; kingdom Metazoa; phylum Nematoda; class Chromadorea; order Rhabditida; family Rhabditidae; genus Mesorhabditis; species Mesorhabditis sp. LJ9110. Next base: position 116,257 of record JBBGBA010000119.1, on the reverse strand, counting down.
GCTTTTGTTAGCGATTACGGTATGTCCATGAAGCCAAAAAAACGCGTCTTCAAAGATTAGTGGATTATATAATTTAAAAACGTGTTTTAACACGTCCTTATTACGAAAATTTCACCAATTTCAGAAAAGATCGAGCCGAAGACTCACGAGCACGACTGGCACGGCGTCTCAAAAATGTGCTGAATCCGCTGGAAACGAATGAACAGCTTGCAGAGGTACTCCGGGTTCTGGTAGTTAACCTGCGAGCTCATCTGGACGAGGTAGATGTTCGTCTGGGTAGTGAGCTTGCGGTAGACGAGGTACTCGCTCTCCTTCGTCGTGTCGACCTGGAAATACGAGGTAATGCCCCCAGTGTTAAAGCGCACCTTTTTGTCGCCGGTAGCATCGGTGTAGAACCAGTCTTCGTGCGGGGCGATCATGATCACACCCTCCAGAATCCCGTACTGGACGATTAGCAACATCTTCTGATTGCACACGAATTGGCGGCCTTCCAAGACGAAACCGAATCGTAGCTGAAAACATTATTTGGGTTTTTTTCACCCATAGGTAATGTCATACCTCCTTATAATCAGTGATTTAAGGATATCAGAGCATACTTTAAAGGCGCAATAATTTATTTTAGATTCGAAATACTTATAAATAAGTATCACTAATAGAGAACCAGCTTCAAATGCCCAACCAACCTCGATTAACGCCTGCATCGTACCCTGCTCTAGATACATGCCCAGGATGCCGCACTTCTTTTTCTTAAGCTCGGCTTGCACCTAGAATTTTGAGGAGACTGAGAAAAAGTAATGTTTGGAATTTTCTTCCTTGCGGAGCTTTCGCATTGTCCGGGGAGGCGAATTGTGTTTCTTGAGGCTCAGATACCCTGGTAGCATCTTTTCGCATTTTTATAACGTTTTTTAGTAGATTCAAACTACACTTCTGGAGGAAGATCTATATAAAAAAGCGCTAGTCCTTTAACTAGTCTTTTATACTCCTTTAGTCGGAACAATCAAGAGCAACTGCCCTCCTCCTGATAATGCAAAGCACCACTCATATTAAAAATGCTTACCCTAGCAAATGACTGCTCGAACATCCGATGCGGGTTATGCGGATGCCAGTTTGAGTAGGGGATGTTTTTCGGAATCAGGGAGGTCGCTCGCCTGGTGTATGGGCAGTGCTGGAGGAATCTTTCGGCGTATGAGTAGGTTTGCTGAAAAGCCGGGCTCATTTTATCGCCATTCTACTATTGAAAGTCTTTTCTCGAAAGTTACATTTACTCAAATAAAATCAACCTTAACAATAAGCGGCTTAAGTGCAGTCAACCCCCCCCCCCGCCGACCCCAACGACCGTATCTCCGCTCGCCGTATTGATACCGTGTAGTAAAGCATACCAAAATATCATACCAAAATACTAGCAAGGCGAACATTTTGGTATACTTAATACACCTGTAGACCAACAGGGGGTTAAGCTACAAAGGTTGGGAGGGGGCCAGCGGCACACTAACCAAACAAACTTACATAATTCGACTCGTGCCAATTCCCCGCGTCGATCGCACTATCAATTGTCTCAATCGCCGAGAGTTCATATTGCTCTTCCTAAAATGCTAACTCCAAAAATTTCACAACCGTTCTCACCTGATAAACACTCTTAAAGTTCTCAAGCCCATCAAACATGGGCACCGACTTGCCGAGCTTCTTCGAGAGTTGCTCTATGCAGTCAAAACACTCGACAAGCCTCCCGGCCTCCTGGAGCTCTTCGGGTTCGGGGAGTTCGTTGACTGACGAGGCGACGAGCTCGTCCATTTTGTTCACAATCTGCCGGATTCGTCGCAGGAAGAAGATTGCTGGAAAGAAAATTTCCTAGTTTGCACGTTTTGACCTACTGTCATTGACTACTGAATGATGGGCCTTCCTGTCCAATGGAAGTTCTAGGGCTAGGCCGGGCTGGGGTCGAGCCCGGACTGCTTGCTGCTGTTGTTGTTGTGGTTGTTGTTGCGGCTGTTGGGGTGGTTGTAAGACTGGCTGCGGGGCTGGCTGTGCAGGGCCTAGCAGGACATGGCTGGCCATTCTAAAATTGGAGTGAGAAAATATACAGCTCGTTATTTTCGACATGAGAATGCGAGGAACCGCTAAAAAAATCCATATTTTTAATATTTTTTGGCCACGATTTACAAAAGTTTGAAGAACACATAAAGTAAACGTCTGTAGCTTTGAGATCTCGTGATCCCAGTTAAGCTAATTTCGCTTTCAAAATAAAGTTTTTCTTGAAAAATTTGCCGACCTTATCTGTTAGAAGGTAAGCAGCATGCACCGGGAAGTGGGGTAATTCATATAAAAGAGGAAGAGGTACCAATTCCCCCATTGTTTCGAAAACAGCGAATTTGAACTCAAGGCTTGCGTCGCAACCAATCCAAAGGCGATAAGCAATCGTAGACGGGGCACAACGGACATGCGTTCGTTAGGGGAGTGCTGTGGAGCCTTATAGGTATAGATGCCACAACGGAATTCAGAAACATAAACAAACAAGCAAAAGAAACAACGATGAAAATAAATCGTTATAACCTCAAATTCTGAGTAGAATCCAATTTTTTTCCCCCGGGCATGATCAGCAGATGTTCCATCGATCCTAGATAAGAATCAGCCAAAAAGTGCATGTGTACTCATTAATGGTAAGGTCTGCGAAAAGAAACAAAGTAGCAATTTTGAAGCACTAAAATTGAACTATTGCTAAGCCAACTGGCTCATTTTGAGCCATTGAGGATGCGTCAAAAACTACCATCTGCCTCAATTTGCATAATTTGCACGCGAATTGCTCTGGGCCGATGGAACGGAACCGCAATCTGATGGGTCAACCGTAACAAAAAATCCACTTTAGTGTTTCTTGCATGAAAAAAATATACCATCAGAATGTCCGGCAACAGAAAATCTAACATCTGTCGACCACAAGTACAGGCGATCTAGATTATGCGTTCGATTCTGTGCCCCCCACTCGCCCCCCACCTGGCCCACTCGCCGCGGATACCTTCCCTGCCCCAAACCTTCATAAACTTACCTGGCTGGGGGGTTCCCGTGATCATCAAGACGGGACCCCTATGGCGAGGCTTGGCCATTGCACTTCTCGGCCGGGCTGACCTGTAAGGCAGCTCCGAGTTGGGGTTCGCCTACAGCTAAATTTTTGAGTGAGGGGCTGCGTTCGCGCGGCCCTGGACATGTTCTGAAGGCACTTCAGCTTTATGTACAGAACGAAGGCCAGAAGATCCAGATCAAGGCCCCGTTTTCTCGAAACATGGCACCAACGCTAATTTGTAGGCCCGTCCGTGTGCAAATGGCTGCTCGACGGGTCAGCTAATCAACGGGAAGGGGCGGAAAAACGAGACATCATCGGCTAGCTCGGGACGGCTCCTCTGAATTCATGCGGCCAATTATTTTGCCGGCTAGCCGCCAGTCATCCGACGGGTTTTCCGAGATGCAACCCGTTTCCGCTGACTGCAATTTTTGCATAGGAATATTTTGTGCGCCTGATCTGCTTTTCTTTTAAAAACTCACGCCAAGCTAGGATTTTTTTTTTGGCGGACACTTTAACACCCACTGGTCTCAAATATGAGAGAAACGTTTGCTATGTGGGGGAGAGCGAGAGCGAGAGGGAGAGAGGGAGAAAGAGAGCGATAGAGAGAAAGAGAGCGAGAGAGAGCGAGATACTCAAGGAGTCAGGCATTTACAGAGATGAAATTTGCCGAGCACTTTTATTTTGAGCATTCACTATTAACTATTTTATTTAATCAACAGCTTGAAAACGGTTTTTCGAGTTTTAAACTTGTTCGATTTTTTCACGCATTTTTTATCGTCCGTACCTCAACATGAAAACTCTTCTTCATTCACATCCCGAGTTGTTGATTTTTTCAGAATCTAATTATAAAACGTGTCCAGTGTTCGTCCCCTTTTGGCCATCGATCGGTTGCCCCCCACAAATAGGGCCATTCCTGGGTGGGCTTTTTGCAGGAGGGGCCCCCGGCGGGCCCTCGTTGCCTTATTCCTGTTTCTCTCGATTCTCTCGTTTCTCTCGCCTACCCTCCCCGAATTTCCACTTATTTATCCAGAGGACCTCCAGGGTGCCCTTCTCGAAGCTCTCCGCCCTTCTGGCTGTGACGAGACCTTTTGAATTCAGACGTCATTTCGTGTGTGCGAGCGGATCTTGCCGCTCGCTAAAAGTTGTCGCGTCACTTTGGACACTTACCCACTACACTTACACTTTCGGCTTATCTTTCGAGAACTTCTTTTGCGTCGTTGCAGTTTTGATTTATTTAGATGTTTAGGCTCCTTGAGCTTGACTAACTCGTTGTTTTTTGCTCCGAAATAAGCCGATTTTGAACTTCTGCATTTACAAAAAATACATCTATGGCGAAATATATTTGCATGAAAACGAAGATCACATTTTAAGACTTTTATCTCCTTCTAAAACATTCACGAGGCTGTAAAATCCGAAATTCGCAGGAGTTTGAGCATACCAGTTAAGACATTTTAAATTTTTTGTCAATTTTTCTATACATTCTGGTCCAAACACGTTACGCTATCACTTCAATCATTTAGGGACTTGGGCAACAGACTCCTTGGAGTTAGAAGCGAAAAATCAGGGCCGGAAATGGCTCAAATCCCTCGTTCGTCGTCGTACGGGGCCGCCGACTCGGCGGAGGAAGGTAGTGTATCTAAGGCTTATAATAAAATCTACAAAAAACAATTTTTTCCACGAAACTTGTGCTATTAACGCAAAGCTTCAACCATGTGCACGATCAGATCTCTGATCAGCCTTTTTGACACATTGCTGTAGTCTGTAGCGCCAATCTAGCTGTCCACCTCAAAGGTCAAGAAAAACAAGCCCTAATCCTTTGCATGCATGTACAAACGGGTTCCATTGGATCAGGATGAGGTTATTTCTGAGTTGCCAGGTAATTGCATAACGTAATTTTGAAGGTATACCTCAAAGACTGAGCATAAAATTATGAAAAAGTCAAGATGACAAAATTTTGAATTGGATCTAGTTTTTGCTCGCTAAATTGGAAATGAAGAATGCCGTTAATCTTTCATAACTTGTACATAAATTTGAATTATACTAATTTCTAGGGGAAAAAATGTTCTTGAATCGCTAAAAACAGAGTTCAGAATTATGCCAAATCTAGAACAACGAATAATATAACTTTATAGAAAAAGGATGGCGCTTCGAGCGGCGTTACATGGTGGCCCTGCTGGCGTTCTTCGGCTTCGCGAACATCTACGCGATGCGGGCCAACCTTTCCGTTGCCATCGTGGAGATGACGTCTGGAATTGACCAGAGTATCAATGCAACGACAGTGCATGTAGGGTTAAAAGAGCTCTATACGTTAAAAAGCTTAAAAATAAAAATTTATGTGGTCGATTCAATGTAAAAAATCTATCTTTCAGCTCCCCGGCGAGTTCGAGAATTGGACCCCGTTCGTGCAGGGCGCTATCCTGAGCTCCTTCTTCTACGGCTACATCTTGACTCAAATTCCGGGCGGCTTCTTGGCCCACCGGTACGGCGGCAAGATGGTGTACGTCGCTGGAGTGGCTGGTAGTTCTTGAAAATCGAAATAAAAAACTTTTAATGACATTAGGTACCGCCGTTTTCACCCTCCTAACGCCACCACTTGCCAAAATGGGCTATTCGATGCTGATTTTCGCTCGATTCATGGAAGGACTTCTGGAGGTAGGTCGCCTCTTTTGACGTCCTATGAAAAGTTTACAGCGAAAACAAATAGCACGAGCTTCGGAAAGGATTGAAACTTCAAACATAATCGTGATTTGCATAAAAATGTTTATTTTCAGGGCGTCACCTACCCAGCGATGCATGTCGTCTGGTCCAACTGGGCCCCGCTCCTCGAAAAAACCAAATTGGCCACATTTGCCTTCTCGGGTTCCTATTTCGGTACCGTGGCTGCGATGCCAATTTCCGCTTCCCTTGGGCAGCACTTTGGATGGCCGATGATTTTTTATTTTTTTGGTAAGTTGCGGAAGCGTTTCCAGCTCTCGCTCTCTCTCTCTCTCTCTCTCTCTCTCTCTCTCTCTCTCTCTCTTCTCTCTGTGGAATGGACGACATCTTAGGGTTGGCGGGTCTCGCATGGTGCTACGTGTGGTGGAAAGAGGTGGCGGATACACCCTCCCAGGATCTCAAGATCTCTACCGATGAGTTGACACTACTCCAGAGAGACGCCATCAATACAAATACCTACGTAAGTAGCTTAAGTTTCATAAAGTATCAGTGACAGCGGCAAAAAATTTGACAAGCACTTTTACTTGAATTTCCATTTTAGATCGTCCCCTGGCGCATGATCCTGGCAAGCAAGCCAGTTTGGGCGATCGTCATCGCGCACTTTTGCCAGAATTGGGGCTTCTACACGATGCTGACGAACCTTCCAAGGATTCTCGGTGATCTGGCTAATTATCAATTGGAAAAGGTTGGATGAAAATGCATAAAAATATCAAGTAGTTAGGCTGGATTTGTTGCCGGGCTGCCGTACCTCGCGATGGGGTTGGTGCTGATCTGGGCCGGTCAATTCTCGGATCATCTGCGAAAGGAGCGAGGGATGACGACGGTGCGGGTGCGGAAGTTCTTCTGCGTAGTTGGTAGGTTATCATAGGTATCTTAAAGCCGTTCTTAAAAACGCATCTTAAATCCATCGTATCGACTCGAATTTTTTGGGAGGCTGGTACTTGAACCTGTGTACGTTAGAGGCTCTGTCATTAATGCCTCACCCCGATATACAGTAATTCCTAAACTGAAGATACCTCATTTCACGCTGCACTTTTCAGGCTTTTTCGGCCAAGCCTTGACCCTGCTCGCCGCCTCTCTCACGCGTTCTCCAACCTGGCTCGTCGCCTGGATCACCATCTCCATGGGCCTCGGAGGCCTGACCTGGGCCTCATTTTCCGTCAACCACCTCGACCTCGCTCCACAGTACGCTGGTCACCTCATGGCACTCTCCAACACCATCGCCACCGTCCCCGGAATGCTTGGACCGCTCATCGTCGGGATCGTCGTTGTGGATTATGTGAGTTTACGTTGCGGATTGACGTTGCCATTTATGGATTCTATTCTATCATTCCATTTTAGTACGTAGCATTCCTAATTTCAGACCGTCGCCCAGTGGAATGTCATCTTTTACCTGACCACCGTAATCTACGCTCTTGGAGGGTTTATGTACGTTCGATGGGCTTCTGGAGAGCTTGAGCCCTGGGCTTCGGATCATCTACCGTTTGCTTCGGAGCTTTCTTAGGCTTTGGAATGTAGCTTAAGTCGTTGTCTCTCTCGCTCTCCCCCCCCTCTTCTCGCTTTTCTCCTTTCCGAACCAATCTATTGGAATTCTACACTTTTTCTAAAAGAAATATCCCATTTGTCTTATAGTATTGTTTACCTTACTTTACCTTACCTATTTCCGGTTCACCGTATTTTACTATAGCTTCTAACGTAAGTTTTTGCCTCCAAGTCCCTTTAGGCAAAAATCCCGGCATTTCATTGCTGCCGTAATGATTTCCCAAAATTCCGCACTAATCCCTGTCCTTTACGAGTCCAAACTTACTTCCCACAGCTACGAATTCCACACAAAACCCTCTCCATATCATTCAAAACTTAAAAACTTGGTTGTGTGTTTACCCTCTGATGTGATATGCAAAAACCCTAGCGCATTTGCTATGCATAATAAATTGTGTGCCAATGTGTTGCTTATAGACGTAGGTAACAAGGCATTTTCACAAAAATTTACTCAATGATAAGTGACTGAAGGGCTGTTGGGGGGCACAACACTGCGCGACGAAGTGAGCTGTTTGAGTTTTTGTGACGGGGGTAAGTGATTTTTTGCCAAAGTTTGAGGGTCGTTGTTGTTCTCTGAGAGTGTTTAGGCCTCTTCTCCTCCCGAGGTGAGCATCTTGGCGAAGGCGACGTAGTCAACCTGGAAAGAAATTTGTTGTTGAGCTAAACAAAGGCGCCGATTTTTGTCGCCAATCAAATTCATGAAATAATTTACATTAAAGTAGGGAAATAAATAGTAAAGATTTAATAAAATGGACGTACGGTTGCTGCACAGAAACGACTGTAAACTCTTTAAACGAAAAGTAACAAGTCGTTTCTTGGATACTTCGAAATCGATTTCATTAAAAGAAACTATCCATTTTTATTCGAAAAAAAGCGGAATAACATTGGTGCGCGGTCTACATATATCCGTGTTAACTTGTTTCCAATCAAAATTTTAAATTTTTAGAGCGATAGTATTATCATATCTTTTTTTAATCTCCTATCAGAAACTCTAGATAAAAATCGCCGGGCTATCAATTTTATGTGCAGCCTAAATTCATTAAAAATTAGCGATTCCGACATTAAGGTTCTCTTTAAAGCCAGGCCGTAAATTTTTCTATTTTTTTTTACCCCACCTCTCCCTTATCAATTGGTGGCTTGCCCTTGAGCATGGCTTGGTACTCGTCGTCGCTCAACGGGTTGCCGCGCTTGTTCATCAGCAGGCCCATCAACTCTTGCTCCCTGAAAACGACACGTATTGAGTGCACTCCGTACTATTCAATTTTTCATCCGGAAATTTCAAGTTTCAGTCTCTACCCACTTCATCTTTCCGGTCCCAGACTTGTCGAACATTTTGAAGGCGTCGACGAGTGCGGAGAAGGTGTCACTGCCGTGCATCTTCTCGCCGAACATCGACAAGAATGTGGTGAAATTCAGGGGTCCAGCGGCCTAAAGTCAACTTTAGATTGCAGACTCTTAATTCTACTGACCTCCTTGAGCATGTTGTCAATCTTCTCAACGGGCTGAATCTGGCCCAGGCAGGCATAGAGATCGGAGAGATCGTTCTGAAAATCTCAGTAAATTATGCGGCTTCTCGGCCTACTCGGTCAATGACGCCGTCCTTGTTGCCGTCCATGATGGCGAACGACTCCTTGAACTCCTGGATGGTCTTCTGGTCGAAGGTCTGCTGCACGGACGACTGCGACTTCGACTTGGTCTTTGTCGACTTCTTCTTCACGGCCTTCGACATGGTTGCTCACTTACGTGTCGCCGAAGGAACAATTACCTGGAAGATGGGAGGATAGTTTTTGGACAATAGGCTTTTTCCGCAATAAAGAGAGCATGAAGAATAAAAATATGGTTATTCTTAGCTTAGATTAAGGCTTAGGCTTAGGCTTAGGCTTAGGCAAAGGCTTAGCCTTACGCTTCTTGTCGTCCTAACCTTCAAGATTTCATCCACAATTACCTGCTATCATCGTTCTATCGTTTTCTCTCGGTCTCCAAACTATACCAAAATACACTCTAGTCCCTAAATTCACTTTTTTTGCACTAAAAGTGCATTCCCACTGCTCTACCTCTCCGATCCCTCAGCCAACTTTTTACTTCTTCGCATTCCCCCTTGAGCCCCACCGAGAAAGGGGGTTACATCGACAGCCGGGTGAGAAGGAGGGCCACACAACGGAGCAAGAGATCACAGCCCCCCTCCCCATAGCCACGGACAATTGGAGACAGCTGTTCTCGGCTGAATGTCGAGGGATACCCCCGAAGGCAGAGCTTGAGGCGTTGTACGGCAAAACAATGTTGGGAGGGAGAGGGAGGAGGTGGAGGCGAAGGTGGAGAACGAGGTAGGGGTAGGCGACGAGGAGTTGGAAATAATGGAGACACCGCAGGTGTTAGGGAGGGACACCGAAAAGCTTATCCTAAAAGCGTATGTCAATCAGGCGGATAGGAGAACTTGAGAGGAGGAATTGTAGGGTGATAAGTAAAGAGATAGAGGAAGTGGGAGAAAGCGAGAGAGAGAGAGAGTAAGAGAGACAGAAGAGAGGATGAGAGAGAGAGAGAGAGAGAGAGAGAGAGAGAAAGAGAGAGAGAAAAAGAGAAAAGCAGCAGAATCACAAAAACCGAGCTGGAACCTTTGGTTTAACTTCGTCGCTCGAGCTGCCCCAGGAACAGCCCTTCCTTACCCAAATAATACAAAAATCTCGCACTTTAGTCAGAAAAATTGGATCGATGGCAAGCGCGCAAAGAATGCAGATGAGAGATTTTTCAGGCTAGAGAAAGCTTACATTCCTGCTTATTAGGTATTCAATGCTTCAAAAGCCAATTTCTTTAGTTTCATGGTCAGTGTCGAAAATCAGGTCCGGCCGAGTCAGATGAGCGCTTCTAACGTTCCATTAGTGCAACGCAAAGTAAAAACCCTCTGCCAGTTAAACGATAAAACCAAAGAAACTAAAACGGGAACAAACTCCCAAGCGAGTAGTTGTGTGGCCGTCCACCCGTCGCAGGTTCAGAATGCGCGAGAAGGCATCTCTGGATGGCTGAGAGGGCCCACAGGTGGATAGGGCCATTTAGTCTCATTTTCTCTCGCTCTCTCATTTCTGTCCCCGCTCTCTTGCCTCTCCTACGCACGGTCTAGCGGGAGCAGGTGAGAGATTGGGGATATCTTGGAGAGGCGGAGAGATAGGAACAGTTTGGGATACGGGCCCTAAAGACTGTATCCTGGGTTTTTAGGGATAAGGTGGGACTTGGAGGCTCTAAGAATTTCGGTAGAGACCTGGAAAATCGGGAGGTTCTGGTGTGCAAGACCACCCCATGGATCGATGATTCCTCGGAGATTCTGACAGTCAGAATCTATCCCTACCCGAAAAAACGGGGTCTTCTGGGTGCCGAAGCGCTTCGAGAGCCTCCCCCTCTCAGCATATCCGCCCCTCAGTTCTTTGTAAATACAGGAGGGCCCCTCCGTCGCTTTTTCTCCCAGCTCTCACTTCGGCACAGGGCCCCTCTTTTTCTTGTCCCCAGGATCCGACCGATCTGTGCGGGATTCGTGTGTGCCTGGGCCCCTCCGGAAATCCCTGCATATTTCCTGGGCCCGGGCCCGGCCATTTTACACAAACTGCGCGCTCACGCCCAGGCCTGTGGAGAGGAGAAACGTGGTGCTGGAAAAAAGTTGAGGAGGGGGAGCTGAGGTGGAAAAGCTCATGCCCGGGGAGGTGAAGGAGGAACTGACGATGCGGGAACGGGGGATCAATTTTGCGTGATTACGGATTTAGAACTCCACGAGATCAACGTGCACCAAAGTCGAAGACGCTGCAAAGATACAACCGAATGTAAAATAGGTCCAACATTGTCTCATCAATTTATTACATTTCATATAGCTTTGTAACCGTTCCTAACCCGAACGGCTTTCAGGCAATGATTCGCTAGCAAATCGGAAAAACATCAAATTTTTATCGGTATAGTTTTATTAGGCTTGGGCTTAGGCTTGCAATTAAGCTCAGGCTTAGGCTTCGGCTTAGACAGCTTCGGGTTACTTGTTTTCCGGAAATACAAAGCTGCAAAAGTGGCCATGTCGGCGAATTTATATCAGTTTCGAAGCTCCAGATAGAAAAGCTATCTGAGGTGCGGTGTGTGAGAAACAGCACCGGCTCGATTTACGTATTTAGGAGCGTCAAGTATGTCTCGGTATTTTAGCTTCCAACTCTGCGCTTCAAATGACGTAGTACTCGCAGAATGCACCAAATCTCTGTGGTACCCGCAAATTGTCAAGCATATCAAACCAAAAATTTTCCTGGTCTATAGAACTGTTGAGCCGCATATTTCGAGCTTAACGATGCTTTTTCCCCCTGCTCGATTTATAAAGCAGTTTCGTGGACAAGGCGCTTGACGGTACGTTCGGGTTACGTACGGACGCTATATCTTTGGATTATGCCTAGAATTGAACGCTAGAATGGACGATGTACGCGTTCCGGAACACCATCCAACGCAAAAACCATTCTGCGGCTAACAATTTTCTATTCCTTTCGCTTTAAGCAGCTTTATATGCCTAGTCTTGTGCTCTTCCTGCCTTGCAGCTCCTTCTCCTGTACTCTTAGTTTATTCGCGTTCGACCAACCCAGAAAAAAGATGGGGGGTCTGCCTTCGAGAAGGGGGCGAATAGCACGGTTACGACCACGTATGGTGAGAGAGAGCGAGAGATAGGCGGGGCGCAAAGGCGCGTACAAGACTTAGGGCAGCCAGCTGGTCGATGCAAAAATTCAAAAGAACATAGACATAAAAAAAATCCTCGAGAAACATCTGAAAGCCGCTTGGTTGGTGTCATTGGGGCCCAAAAAACATACACAATTGATTCTAGAATGTTTTTACCCAATTCTGGAGTCATAGAAATTCGAGGATTGCGGGCATCTCGAGGAGAAGCCCCACGGTGGTTCCTCAAAATTTCTAAGGCAACAGAACGGGACTAATGACGGTCTAAAGACGGGAGTCACGATATAGAGAATGAAAAACGTATTTTGGGCGCTCGGCAGCCGGATCGCGTCAGAGGAGAATTTTTGTGGAAGTCAAAGTTCTGGAGGGCTCGTTTGGCTTTTGGATTTCGGGTTTTGTGAAGGAAGAATTTAGAGTTTGACTTCCAAATTCGCCTCTACAAAAACCGAAGTATAACGCCAAAAGTGAGCCTCAAAAATTTGCATCACCCAGGGTGAAGCTGCGCTATGACCTACGCTTGCCAGGGTACAGTTTTGTCATTTCAATGCGAGACGGGGGGTGGGGGGATGGCGCGGAATGGCTGGAGCACGCGCGATCCGACCGCCCGAGGGCCCTCCTTAATGCGTGAACGGGGACATGGAAAACGAAAATATGAGGGGCAGATGAAGTGGGGGGCAGGTCATCTTCGGCGCACTCCGGGGCGACGCGGACGCGGTGCACATCGTGGTTGGGGGCATGGCGCAGCTCCCAGACGGTGTGCAGCTGCCGATGCGCCGACGACGTTCAGGCCTTCGACAGCTCGTCGGCGGCGCCGGTAGTGATGAGGCGGGCGAACGCCTTGTAGTCGACCTGAACGGGCGTTATTAAAAGCTCTCCGAGTTAAGAAAAAAAAAATTGGATTTAGTGACACTACTAAAATGAACTCCTCGAAGATGACGTTTAACCTTGAGTAACTTCTCCCTACCTCTCCGTTCTCAATTGGGGGCTTGCCCTTGTACATGGCCTGGATCTCGTCGTCATCAAGGGGCTCGCCTCGCTTGTTCTGCAGGATCTTGAGCAGCTCGTCCTCCTTCAGCTTGCCGCAGTCCTTCTTGTCGAACATCTGCAAAAAGAGGTTTTTATCGTAATCTTAAAATCACAAGTTTTCGTCACTAGTTCCTTCAAAATCTTCTAAAGCTGCTACCTGGAAAGCTCCGATGATGGTGGCTTCGGGGTCAGTGCCGGTGAGGCGCTCGCCGAACAGCGTCAAGAATGTGGTGAAGTTCAGGGGTCCGGAAGCCTAGAAAAATGGGTATGTCGGGTATACATTGAAAATAAAATATAGTACATTAAGGCTGTTCTACACGTTATATGACTGACCTCTTTGAGCATAGCGTCAAGCTGGCTGTCGGGGGCGACCTGGCCGAGCGAAGCGTACAGGTCCTTCAGATCGTTCTGGAAAAGGGGTTTGGTGCGTGATATGAGAGCCGATGAGGAAGATCATTCAACTTCAAAAACTAGCTGTAACCATCCCTTGAAAGCCCTCTTACCTTGTCGATAATGCCATCCTTGTTCTGGTCCATAATACCGAAGGCCTCCTTGAACTCCTGGATGGTCTTCTGGTCGAAGGTGGCTCCCTGGGATCCGGATCTGGCCTTCTTGGAGGACTTCTTCTTAGCTTTCTTCTCGGCCTAAACGATGCGTTGAAGGAGTTTAAGATTTTTTTGTAGGGTTAGGTTCTCTTTGACAGTTGTATCACCTCTTTACTATCTGTATCGATTCTCGACGCTATTTTTGTGATTCCAAAAGTTGCACTACGATCATGATATCTCAGAAATACGGTGAGGTATCGGTAATGAAGGTCTCGACGTTTCCTGTCCGGGTCAGAAATCCACATGCTTGACCTGACATTGGGTACACTATTATGCGTTTTTGGTCCTACTTGTTCACTTCTTGCTAATTACCGTAGTGAAAAGGTGGGCATGAAATATTTTTAAGTTAAACCTTACGGTCAGTGGTTTATCCATCGATGAAAAGGTGTGTATTGTCCCAATATGTTAATAGGTATTGATTTTAAGCGTTAAAACCCCAAATCCGTACACACCTTGCTGTTGATGTATCTTACTTCAGAATCATGGTCACGTAAGGTTACTGTAACCACTGTCCATGCCCGTCCCCAGAAATCGATCGGCCCGCCAAAAGAAGAAAAGAACTCACCATGGCTGCTGCTGCTGGCTGTCGATCGGCTTGCTGTGCGTGTGTGGTTGGTTGGCCGGGGCCCTGAGTGAGGTTGGTTAGATCCTTCCCTCCCCAACCGTTGGCCAGGAGCGGGGCTGCCCTCCTCGCCGATCCCCCCTCCCTCCTCAACAACTTTACAGCGTCCTGTGCCCAGAGCCAGCCGCCCCCTCTGCTTCATCCCCTCCGAGATCCACCCGCCGAGGTCCCTTCCACCCAGCCAGCCAGCCACACACACCACTCCATGCCCTCACCCACAAGCTCTTGCTGCCGCCCGGCTTCTTCCGAGTGTGGCTGGCCCTTTCTTTGAGTCTTCTTCTGATTGCTTTTGTAGAATTTGGGATATCGATCCGGGGTTCGGAGTTCAACTTTAGTTTTAACTTGGCTTGGGTTACTGCAGGTTGTGATGAAGCTTGCTAATTGAACTGAATTGAAATGGACTGAGCATCGGCTATTGGATCTGATTAGCTTTCCTGACATTTCATGATTCCAGTTGCTATTTTATCAATCTTTATCTGATCTTCTCGGACGTTTTGAGGATTTTTCTCTCCAGATATTGGTAATTTGTATGCGAATTTGAGGCTTTTGCAACCTTGGACCTGACACCTCACACTTCACACCGGAACTTACCTGGTACCATCATTAAATAAAAATTTCCATACCTTGGTCTGTTTTTCGTTATCCTGGCTCACTCAAGAGTTATTTCTGATCCAAGATATCTAAATATTTTCGCGTGTAAAAGCTGATAATCAATTTTCAGTCTCCGAAAGACATCGATATTGAGTTGGTGATTCATTACTTTAACCCCCCCACCTGCATTCGGATGCAGATAAAAAATGTCCCCCAACCTTCGTTATCCCGGCGTCACGTTGACAGTTTTGAGTGCCCCTTCTTCCCTCCCCCACTCCCACCAGTCGACAAACATTGCCCTCCGAAATCTCCTTACAGCCCCCTTTTTCTTTCTTTTCTTTCCGAATCCACCCACATCCCTCTTCGCTTTCCCTATGCTTCAAACATCAGGAAAAAGCAAAAAATCAAACTAAAATTAAACTAACGAATTTCCAGGTAATTTCCTGCCAGGAGCGCTAGAATGGCTGAGAAGAAGGCGAAGAAGAAGTCCTCGAAGAAGGCGAGGTCCGGATCCCAGGGAGCCACCTTCGACCAGAAGACCATCCAGGAGTTCAAGGAGGCCTTCGGTATTATGGACCAGAACAAGGACGGCATCATCGACAAGGTGAGCTGCGGGTTTTAGAGAGATTGTGGTCGCTCGTTTTTCAAGTTATAACCATCTTGTTCTACGCCTTTGAAATCACGCACTAAAAACCCTCTTCCAGAACGACCTAAAGGACCTGTATGCCTCGCTCGGCCAGGTCGCCCCCGACAGCCAGCTTGACGCCATGCTCAAGGAGGTCAGTCAGACGGCGTGTAGAAAAACCTTAAACAAGATAGCCTATATTCAACTTATATAAGCCCATTTTAGGCTTCTGGACCCCTGAACTTCACCACCTTCTTGACGCTGTTCGGCGAGCGCCTCACCGGCACTGACCCCGAAGCCACCATCATCGGAGCCTTCCAGGTAGGAGATTGATTATGTTTGAAGGAATTGGTGAGCAACACTTGCGTTTGAGGATCAGGTTAAGCATCTGTTTGTAGATGTTCGACAAGAAGGACTGCGGCATGCTGAAGGAGGACGAGCTGCTCAAGATCCTGCAGAACAAGCGAGGCGAGCCCCTTGATGACGACGAGATCCAGGCCATGTACAAGGGAAAGCCCCCAATTGAGAACGGAGAGGTGAGCGTTTCAGACATTTTTTTGGCAGGCTTGAATAAGTCACACTAGAGAAAACACGTCTTTATGAAGGAGTTCTGATTTTGCCATTTTGCCATTTTAAACCTTTTCAACACTTTGAACTCGTCGTATTTCTTGGGTTAAGCTTTATTTATCTAAGAATTTCTCTTTACAAATTTTCCTCCTTCAGGTTGACTACAAGGCGTTCGCCCGATTGATCACCACCGGAGCCGCCGACGAGCTGTCCAAGGCCTAAATGCCTGACACCCCGCAAATAACATCACAGCCGATCGCTTTCCATCTCTCGCTCTCTCTCCACCCCACCCCATCTCTCGCCCTCTTCGACGTCTTCAGGCCCATCTCTTTGTCCATCTCCGCCCCTCGTGGCCGCGCCGTGCAGGAGCCGAGGACGGTGCGCGGCTCCTCACCACGGGTTCGACCCCGCACACCGCCCCCTCCTCGCCGCAAACACACACTAATAGACAGAACCCTTCCCACCTCGAATTGGCCCCTACCAATTAGCCTTCAACTAGTCATCAGAACGTGCTAGTGGTCAAGATCACCCCCACCCCCGCTACACGTGCACCCCACCCCCTCACTGATGTCTTTGTTACCCCACATCAAGGCTACCTACCACTCAACCCCCAATACATTCTCAGCCCATTTCCAAAACGTAAGGTGTACTCCCCCGTTCTCCCTCTATATCTCGCACAATTTTTAAGGATGCATATTTTGTGAATAAAGATTTATTCCTTAGAAGGAGATCGTGCATTGACTTGCATTTAAAGGAGAGACGAAGGCGGTAAAAAGAATGCACACATTTATTTGTTTTCCGTTCCTGATTTTCATGTAAAAGCCAGATTTGCGCATGTTCGTTTGTTGCAGCTCCAGAAGGAAATGCGTTCGAAAATTTGTTCCAGACACTCGTGGAGTTCTCGGGGTTAATGTTAACCTCAAACTTAGAAGCTGTGGATCGCTCGCCGCCCTTACCATCTGCCCCGGCTCCAGGTGAGCGACTCTTATATATTTTTTTCATTTCACCATTTTTCGTGCCCTTTCCGATGTAAAGTGAGTTGAGTATTCAAAAAGCCGGTTTGGCCCTGATTGGGCCTTGAAAGGTAGCGTAACCCTGTTCCCCGTACGTACAACGACCATACGCACTGCGTAGCCACATTCAAGATTTCTGTGAAGTCGTTTCACATTGGCATTATTTGTGCATTTCCCAAAGGAAATGCGTTCCAAAATTTGTTCGAGACACTCGTGGAGGTCTCGGGGTTAATGCTAACCTCAAACCTGGGTAATTAAACCGAAGCTGCTCTTCGCGCTTCACACTTTACGCCTGCAACTCTTCCAGAACCGCGCCTCTTATAGGGGTATGCAGATAAGGAACTTTCAACTTCATAGCCCGACTTTCAGGTTTACACAAGTCAACTGGTGATTTTCGCACTCAAGCCAAAAAAATCGGGCTCTTTCAAAGTGTGATTCTTGAGCAATTCTCGAGCTGCATACCATCAATCTCACAAAAACCGAACACCCTTTTTTCTAAAGACCTGAAAAACCCCTCAATCGATGGCCGAACTCCTCGAGTCCGAAAAGATTTGTGTGATCGAAGCTCGAGGCGGGCTTGCTCCCCCTTGGCAAAATAGAGGCCTCTTTGATGAGAGCAGGGCGCTTGCGGGTTTTCTGGGAAAACGAGCCACCGGAGAGACGATCCCCGGGCGGCCGTCGACGACGAAAAATGTCTCACCCACAGAGGTGCTGTGGGCCTTTGGGATGCGGGACCCTCTCAGCACCTGTGGGTCCCTCTCTATCTCACTGCCTCTCCAACAGATTCATCAAATAACTCGCCAACCTAAGGGGAAAGGGTCGGAAGGTGCACAAAGTAAGATGGGGCAAATTGGTTGCATGCCGCGGGGGTCGAGGATTTCTGAGGGAATAAAGAGTCTCGAATATCAAGCAGGAATGAAAACGATATTAGACTGATTACAAAATTACTTCCCTTGGTTAGCAAAGACTGGAAGACGGCAAGAGAATTACGAGGTGCTATAATCAGATTGACAGCGCAAATAAGCCCAGTAAGACAGCTTCGAAAATTTAAACCGGAAGTGGCACTAGGGACAACAACACCGCATCACGCATGAAACGTTACAGTAGTTATTTCAGCTACAAGCAGTCTTAAAACTTCTACGCAGACTACTACGACATCCGGGCGTGTCAAATTTACGAATTTTAAAAAATTCAAGGAAAAGCTACTTAAAACGTCTTAGGAAAACGTTAGATCGGTCCGAACTATTCAAAAATTTTAAGCTGCAGACTGCGAACGATTCAACGTATACCGCAACGAGCGTTGAATTCTCTCAAAATCGAAATATCTAGCCACGTCGCATCCATCTTCTCGAAACTTTTGCTGCATGGATGCGCCTCCGCGAAGCAGCCTAATTGCAAGATTATCTCTTCGCTTCTTCCCCACTCCGGATATCGGAACTCGAGAAAAGGCACGGAAAGAACCAACGAAATAGTAACAAAACCTCGAGGACCCAGAGCGGCAGAGGGAGCAGGAAATGCCTTTTATGGTGGAGAGGGAGCAGATCGATGGGGTGGGAGGGGGCCAGGGGCCGTTGCGGGCCTCTAGGGCCCTTAC
The DNA here is from genome assembly GCA_038088335.1 of Mesorhabditis sp. LJ9110. Taxonomy (NCBI): domain Eukaryota; kingdom Metazoa; phylum Nematoda; class Chromadorea; order Rhabditida; family Rhabditidae; genus Mesorhabditis; species Mesorhabditis sp. LJ9110. Next base: position 97,622 of record JBBGBA010000119.1, on the reverse strand, counting down.
TGACGTCTCCACACATGGCCACCACCCCCCGCCACGTCATCCCTTGCCATCGTGTGGTGTTCATCCGGAAATTGGAATCATTTCCCTGATTTGGAGGTTTCGGATTGGAGCGCAACCGATTTCGTATGATCTAGCATAAATTTCGCAAGCCTCGAAAAACCCAGTTTTTTTGACATAATTTTTTTTCTTATTTTCCTTTTCGTGAATATTTTGCAAGCTTGAAGCGTATGAAAAAAAAATTCTATTTCAGGAATGAGATGATGCAAGAAGCCTCAGATGGCGATTTTTCCGAAAATGAATTCAAAGCCGCCTTCTCGTCACCGCGCTTCAACAGGGCGAGGCTGATAAGCACAGAAACAAATGGTAGAAATTGTTGAAATTTAATTTCAGTCCTTTCAGATGATCCTTTCTACGAAGCTGAATGGCAATCGGCCAGGTTGTCCGACGGAGAGCAAACTCCTACCCTCAGGCAAGCTAAAAACCGGTCGGAAAAATCATTTTTCTTCAGCGTTCAAGACGAGGGGCGCCTCATGGAACTGGAGGAGGAACAAGAACGGCTAAATAATTCTTTATTTTCGCTATCAAGTCAATTCGCACAAGTTCAGTTCCGGTTGAAGCAAATTACGGAGGCCGGTCCTGAAGATAAGGAGGTAGGCGCGAATTCCAGACGCACATGCCATAAAAATGTGGCTAACATCCAAAACAGTAATCAAATCTAAAATCCCCTAGCGAATTCCGAATCCCAATCCAAAAAGCAAAAATTTCGACCTAGGCAGGATTCGAACCTGCAATCTTCGGTTTAGGAGACCGACGCCTTATCCATTAGGCCACAAGGCCACGGGGACGAGGCAGGCCGGGGCGCCTCATTAGAGTACCGCCGGGGAGCGCCCAACGGCTTTTGAGTGTAACTGGACGTTAGGGGTCGACGCCTAGGGCCAACGTGTCCCAAATATTTGTTTCTGGGCCCAGGGGACTTGTCGATTTGCATAAATATTAGGGATAAATATGTAAATATATTAAAAAACACAAAGGAATTATCTAACGTATGACCCAGGTTGTCATGCCCTACAAATGTCTATTTGCACGATCTTTTTTTGGTTTTAAATTAAAACCTCCCTAAAAATTGAATTTCGCAACCCAAAACATCGACCCAATTCCAGCGGCTCCTCAAAGAGCTCCATGAGTTTGCTTTCCGCGGGTGCGCCGATCTCAGCGAGCTGAAACGAATGCGAAGTGAAAGTGTCGACGACGAAGAGATTAGAACCAAGCAAAAAGTATACATCAAAGCCGAGATTAAAACAAGAAATAGGAAAGACAACGACAACTCGTCAACCAACTTCGAGAACAAATTGAGGATCTGGAAAAAATGGATTATGAGAGTGGCGAAGGGCAAATCCCTAGCAATATGGTGATTCAAAAACAGGTGAGTTATGCAAATTTGGAAGTCCAATGCCGATTTTTTAGAAAGCTGTCCTGCAAAGGCTTCAAGAGAAAATCAACTTAAATTTGCACGTTGACAGCATGAGCGAATCGGATTTGATGAAACAGGTTGAAGATGCTATAAAAGAGGTATAGAAGCTACGAATCGCCAGACCTAAATTATTTTAGCTAGTGAATCCCTTCAAAGAAAAAGAGCAGCTGATGGAGCAGCTGCAGACGCAGATTGTCGATTTGGAAAGATTTGTGAACTATCTGCAACGAGAAGCAGCACAGCCAGACTCTCCGACAAAGGCATGAAGACTTACGAAAATTTTATTAAAGTTTAGGCAATTGGTTCTTCCAATCCGCCCAACGACAAAAAGAAGAGTCAAGGATCTGGGCTAACGAGCTGGATCGGGTGGTCATCAAAGAAATTTCAAAAGAATCAATTGAAAGCCACGCCGAAGGGAAATCACTACGGGTTTGTGGTTTTTTTCCTTGAAGATAGTGGTCCCTTACAGTGATGAAAGAGCGAGACTACAACTGGCAGTGGATGCAACACAGGAGGTGCTTCGAAAATATACACTTCTCGATTTCGACAACGACAGTGGCGTTTCGTCAAGTTGTGGCAGGACGAGTACGGATACTTTATGTGATGTGAGTATCAAAACGTCTTTTTCCAAAAATACCTGACCCTTGAACTTATATATTTTCAGGAAGTGTTCGTCAAAAGCGAGGAAGAAGTCACGACTGTAGTCCGAAAACAACTATGCCCTGCCCTCCGTGCCCTTCTCGAGCATGGACTGCTCGATGAAGCGGCAAAGGGACCTTCCTTTTCTGCTGGAATCGGGTGTATCAATGCAAGAGCCCACCCAGGTAATGTGTACTTAATAAAGTTAAGAACGAGTTTATTTTCAGGCGTGAGCAACAAAACTAAACCGTTGCATCATATCTGGGATGTAATACTCTTCTTCTACGATCTAAAAAACGGAAGGGATGCTGCGGACGCGCCGGTTCGACACCTCAGCCAGTCCTTTGCCTTGGAAAATGTTGCGGGAAGGACGGTGACGTCAAAGCAGGTTGGTTGAACGCATAAAATATCATGTGAATTTTTTAGGCCCTCATCGGAGCTATCGAAAGCATCATCAATTCACATGCTCGGTTGAGAAGATCCTACGACGCGCAGTGGAAGGCATTTGTGTCAGCAGCCCTAAATGAGCGGAGACTGCCTGCCTGGCTTCGGATCATCTTCCGGACGCGCGAAGTCGTCGACTCTTGCTTCCATCCCTGGTCTTATGTGGCCAGAACAGGTTAGTAACGTCTAAATCGAAAAATTGAGGTCAATTTAGGCTGCGAAGAGCTCTACACGCTCCTCGAAAGCCTTCATCCCTACAACGTAACGCTACCGGTGGACTTGGCTGTTCGCCCATTTACCCAGATCAAAGAAGCCTTCTAGAGCTCGCTATATCATTTTCATACTTGCCTACACCTCCGCATTTCTAAATCTGTGATCCCCGCACCTCGTTGCAAAGCTGTCCCTCCCCTGTGATTTCTCCTCTATCTACACACTATCAAAAATTCCCGCTATGGCTATGGGTTACTGGAAATCAATCTTATCAAGTTTGAAATGCACCGAATAAAGCAACAGATGTGCAATTTGCGGCAAGATAGCCCTGGGTTACGTGGGGATACACATTACGGGAGCATCCTACGCGCTCCTCAACGGGCAGCTTAATTTACCCGGCGTAACCAGGCCTTCTTTTGTATATACAAATGAAAGAAGGGATTTCGTTATTTCATTATTCGTTGAAAAGAGATGTTTCGGGCGAATTTGAAGCTGATGAAGAGGTAAGACAATTTTTTACTCATATTACTTGCTTCAGATCACCTGCGTAGGTGGATGTGCAAGCGAGGTTTTTCTCGGAACTTCGATAGGGCGTGTTTTGCACTACCAGCTCGTCAAAAAGCAAAATGAGGATGCGCTAAAAATCTTGGGAGCTATACAACTACCCAGTGTAAGCGAAACCAGTGCACCAAAAAAACCAAAAAAATCTTAAGAGGAAGCCAGTCGTCTCTATTGATTACGCGTCAGCCCTGGAGATTCTCCTTGTAATTTCGAACCAAATTTTATTTGAAATATCATTGGAGACACGAGAGGTAAGTCTAGATTTATTTTAGCAACCAAGAATTCCAGATTGTCTCCAAAAAATCGGACACCATCGCACTGACGATCAACACAAATCCCACGTCTGATGATCCCTTTGCGCTTCAGTTTGCCACGTCGACGACGAATAAGAAGGTTCGTAAAATTGGACGCAACTAAAGTTTCTCCTTTCCAGATCCTAGTCCTCGAGAAGAAAAATGGGCAAAACCATAACATACAGCGATTAAATTGCCCGGGTCACGTCTTGGCACTGGCATACAACAAATATACAATCTGCTATTCGTCGGGAGCCGAATATTTTGTATACGACAACATCTCACGCCGAGCCATTAATCTGTTCCCATTTGAGCCGACTGTCTTGACGAGGCCGTTGGTGGCTAATGTCGATCAGGTAACGTTAAGCTTCGATACTTCCAAAACAATCATTTCAGTGCGAATTCTTGATTGCCGGTATGGAAGGACTCTGCATATTTGCTTCTGCCACGGGAGTAAGCACGCGACCTCCGTTTCCGATACCTACACCACCTATTCGGAACTTCATGCAGTTCCAGGAATATTTGTTTGTGTGCACTGAAGGGAAGATCTATATCTTATCGTGAGCAAGATATTATGGATACAAACTTTAGTTCCAGAACGAATTCCTTGCGTGTCGAGCAAGTGATCGAGATCCAAGGGGTTGCCCATCTTACAAATCTTGATGGCTGTCTGTGGGCCTGCACCGGAAGTGAAACCTTTTCGATTGAACTGATTTCGTGGGAGACGCAGGTTTGGCTTCACACCACCCGGCTAAGCTACGATTGCTTTAAGGTCGATGAGCTTCTTACCAACGGGAAATATGAAGATGCTCTACGATTCGCAGAAGCTCATCTGAAATCGAGTTATTCGGAAGAGAATATAGTGGTATACATAGGAATACAATGCAAACGCGTAATTTTAGAAACTGAATCACCTCTACCAGAAAATTGGCTTCCACTACTTCTTTGAGGGCAACTTTGATGGCGCTGATGAATTATTCCGGTTAGGCGAACTGGACCCTTCTGAGGTAGATTGATTATGATAGCAATAGATTAACAAAACTTTAGCTTGTTCAACTCTGCCCGAAACTTCTAGTCGAGTTTATGCCAACACAACTACATGAGCAGAGCTCAATCGATTCTGTCAAAAATGCCGACGCCGAAACTGTGCAAACCTTCATTAGAGAATACCTCGAATGGACGTTGGAAAACATCAATAAAACGTCTGAGCAAGAAATGGTAAGATTGGCAACCGAAATTCAACCATTTTAGTACATCAAAACAGCGCTCCTTGAATTCGGGATTCTCGATGGCAATGCCGAGATTACCGCCTTTCCCCAGCTTGATCTCCCAAGACTTGAGGAATTTCTGGAACGATATGAGAAAACGGCCTTGGGTGCTATCGTCAAGTTTCATTTGGGGAAACAAGAAAAGGTACTTCAAATTTGTTTGACCAATGCCTTTTGTAGGCACTCGAACTGTGGCAAAAACTGGCAGAAGATAATCTCAAAGATGCAGATTTTGCCGTTGAAACGGTCTTCGAATATCTGCCCATGATCGAAAAGCAGCAAAATTTCCTGTCGGCGCTAACCTGGCTGTGCAAAATAGCACCTGATCGGACAAAAGAGGTAGCGAATTTTGTGTGCATATAACTTGCGTTTTCTATAGTTTTTGGAAAAATATCACGGAAAACACGACTCCGAGAAGGTGGCGGAGATTTTGGAACCCCATTCTGATCTCTATCTATGGTTCTTGGAAAACGAACGGAGGCTCGGGAGCCGGAAATGGGATACGAAACTTGCTCTATTTTACTTGAAAAGTAACCCTATCGGTTTGACAACTCCAAAGACCCGTAAAGCCTTTTAGATGAAACAAATGATATCAAAAGGAAACTTCGCGAGCTTTTGCTGACTTCCGATTCCCTCTACAAAGATGATATCTTGCTAGCCTGCAAGAACCGGAAGGGCCTGGCCGTCGAATTAATTTTGCTGGACGCCAGGGTAAGTTTTTGGGCATTATACCGATTTTTCTGGTCAGGCGGACCCTGTAACTGCCGTACCTAAGCTGTTGAAAGAGCAGGAAATTCTATTGGCCGAGGAGGTTTGTTCAAGGTTCGGACAAGGAAATCCGAAGCTGGGCACGATCATGTTGAGCGAATACTTGACCAACCCAAGGTTTGGACCCAAGTGTTCAAAGTAAAGACAGTTTCAGGATCAAAACAAGCGAGGAAACCTTGATTCGGCTTGTAAATGGCATGGCGGGTTATGCAGATCCGCAAGAAGTGCTGCGGAACCTGCCGTCTACGATCAAGGTAAACCTATTCTGCCCTGTAGATCGAGGAGTTGAGGTGAAAGAAATATCGTCCTTCGTCAGAAGTGCACTATCACTCTCGGGATCAAAACAAAAGATGCTGGAGCTCGCCAAATCGTTTGCGGATCATGGCGCAGAGCCTATACTAGAAAAGCCTGATGCAAAGCCCATTTATGTGAGTTGACTGAGTTTTGCACTGTGCTAGAATTTCCAAAGCGCAAAACATTCCAAACTACGCCTCTTTACAGGTCGACGAAGACAGCAACTGCCCGGTGTGCAACCGCGGTCTCTTCCTAGCCCAGAAGCTCAAGGCAATCCCAAGCGGATACGTAGTGCATTCTGATTGTATGCCATATCCTCATCTATGTCCTGTGACCAACCAAATATTCCCTGAACTCGTTCGTGATCGCCATACCTTGTGATGTTTGTACAAAGCTGTGATAATTTAGTCATCGGTGCTGGTATAAATATGAAGTTCTTTCCTAGCCGAAAAGTTCGGTCAAAACGTTGCGAAGGTACGACACTGGAGTGGCTGGCCGGCACTTTGACCAGTCGACGTAAGAGAGGTGCCCGGTCGTCAAGCTAATTGCAAAAGACGATTAAAAACAGCTTGTGAAGTATACCCAGCATATTCCGTCGAGAATCCCTCCTTCGTCAGCGCATCTTCCAGCTTATCCTTGTGCGCCTTGTAAAAGCTTCGAATGTCGCGCGCCATAGCGATCACTGGAAACCTGTAACAGGCCTTACAACTAGAAGCAGCCCGAAACTGACCGGGCCCAGTTCGACAGCACCACGTATTCATACTGTCCAGATTGGTGCTTTGGTCCCACGATTACAATTTCATCTAAAAGCTACTAAACGTCCGGATTATCCCACATGGGCAAGGATCGTCCTGGAAATAAACATAGGTGTTGCCGTTGTTCATAAGCCCGTAGCCAAGCGCTACCTAGAGAAAGATGTGAAGCCAATAGAAATAAACTACCTTTTCGCCACCATTCTCATTTTTAGTGCGAAACTTTTCCGCTACACTGAATGCGGTCGCGTTCCCTTTTTTGGCCGATGGAGCGACTAAAAATCAGTGTTTTTATTAAAAATTAATAGAAATGCATACATTCAGTCAAAGGGCAGAAACGATCGTGTACGGACGGAGTAAATATGGCCTAAAAAGCGTAAAATTCGGCAATGAAAGTCTACCCAATGATAGTTGCCATAGAGAGCGTCAATGTCTACTTTCGGGGATGGCAAAAATGAAGATAAGTAATCATGGGCGCCCGGAATGTTGCGGACAATGTTTTGAAAGAAACTCGGTGAGCTAAAAAGATATATTATACAAATAACTAGGGACAAATAAAACTGAAATTGGCTTACCGTTGTTTCACCAAAGGCGAACCCTTTGGCAAGCAGGCCCCGGCGCCGGGCAACGACCCGACAACTCCCGGGATCACCGGTAATCCGTTGACAAAGTTTACTTGCGGCAAAGGGCTTTGCAATCTAAAGATTTCAATAAGTTTTATTTGCATATGAAAGGTGCATATGGTGATAAAAAAGCTTCTACAGAATTCCAGCCCGTTTTTTTGGCACGTCGTTCTATTTCGCTTTCTGTTTTGTTTTACAATTTTTGTTATTTCGTGTATACACTAATATGTTTTGCTGTTTCCTTTACTATGTTTTATTATTGGTTTGTTGTTCTGCTTTGAGTCTTTGTGATTAGAGGTTCATTATTAGAAGACCCTTGTTCTTACCTTTTGACGAGTTGGTTGTCCGGGTTCTTCTGAATAGTCTGCAGATAATTGATTAGCCCAACCGATTGGCTGAAGTAATAGCTAGCTAGTTATGATATTTTTTGTACCTAGCAATATCTTGAAACGGCGCTCGTTCCTTCGTTCCAGTATTTCCGGTCGACAATCCAAAAACTTCTAATAATTGGCCATCAGTGCCGGGCAGAAAAGATCCGCCAATAAATAAGACTGCTAAAAAGACCATCAGCTCGGCTTCAATCAATCAGCCGCCCGAGGGGTCGGAATTAGCACACGCTGAGAAAACACGCTCTGGCGGCTAGCCGGCTGGTCGAAAGCCGAAAGCCACTCTATCATATCCATGCGACCTATTTGTTGTGCACTTTGGGATGGACTTGCCAATAGTATAGGTTTATTAAATATATAAGACATCAAGGTAAATCCTTGGTGCATAAGCTCGGCTGATAGCAAACAACAAAACATGGGATAAATAACCCGATAGGCGAATAATGCTGGCAGAGATTGCATGAAAGAAGTCTAGGATTGGGTAGTGCTTGTTCTCGCGGAGCTGGCCGCTGATTTGGGATCGTAAAAATGATGGGGTCCATTCTGCTTTTTGAAGCGGAAGTGGCGGGTGTCGGTGTGGTTGTGTTGGACACTCTCCAAAAGTTCACCCGCCAGACATTGGACTTGTTTGAAGCGGAATTCCTAGAAAATCGATAAGATAGAACAACTATGGTTTACCATATCATAATTGCTATGCATACTTTGGCCGCCCTCCAGTTTTAGGGAGGAAGTCGGCTGGCAGGCCTGTCCCCGCTCGGCCTTTGTCGGGACGTAGGACTGGCGGTACTCGGTGTTGCTGACCATTGCTAAATGAGGAAAATAGGATTGAACTGATTTTAGCTTCTTTCTTGTACATCCGTCAAATTTTTGGTTGCAAATTTGGTCGAGCAATGCAAAAAGGCTATTTGGTTCGACGAACCGGTTTTTTTTGTTTTGGCAAGAGCCTTACCTCCGCCGGGGGATATGATATTGTCGCCCCGACGAATGGGCTTCAACCGCACGTCCGAGTGGCATCCGCGGAAGGCTTCTCGATAGTTCGTCCCGAAGTCCATGTTTGTGTCGACGAACAGCGATTCCGTTGAACGCGTCTGCGATGGCTTCACCGGAGTCAACGGCGGCAGCGTCGGGATGTCGCTTTGGCTTCCCGCCTAAAAAAACGGTCGTTGCGGGCTCAGAACTGTCTACCCACCTGTCGCGGTCTTCTTCGCCAGCTGTTGTCGGAATCATACTGTGTAGTCAGCTCGATGTCGCCCAGCCCAACCTTTAGGTTTGCGCTCGGCACCCGCTTTTCGAACCGCTCCCCTGGAGCCCCGGTGAATTCGCAGCGATGCACCGAGTCGACCGTGAATTTGTCGGATGACTAAAATGAATGATTGGTAATAAAAGAAGCCTGAGGGCTCACCTTGAAAAGCGTTGAGTCTTGCGGTCGGACAGCATCCAAACGATTCCCAACCTGGGGAAGGAAATCTGTCTGGTTCTGTGTTTTGCCCTCGAACTTCCCATCTCCTTTCAGCAAGTCGGACTCCTTTGGCTTAACAACGGCGTAACGTTCGCCAGCCTTGGCGCTGTACTCGCTGCGGTTGACGGTCATCTGCTCGACCCCGCCTTCCTTGTTCCAGATGTCTGATGCTCCAGGTTTCACAGCATCGTAACGATCACCTCGCCCGGCTTGGAAGTCCTTCTGATTCTGGGTCTGGCCTTCGAAGTGGCCGTCTCCCCTCAACAAGTCCGACTCCTTCGGCTTGACGACATCGTAGCGTTCGCCAGCCTTGGCGCTGTATTCCGCTGCGGTTGACGGTCATCTGCTCGACGCCGCCTTCCTTGTTCCAGATGTCTGATGCTCCAGGTTTCACAGCATCGTAACGGTCACCTCGTCCTGCTTGGAAGTCCTTCTGATTCTGGGTCGGCCCTCGAAGTGACCATCTCCCTCAACAAGTCCGACTCCTTCGGCTTGACGACATCGTGCGTTCGCCAGCCTTGGCGCTGTATTCGCTGCGGTTGACGGTCATCTGCTCGACGCCGCCTTCCTTGTTCCAGATGTCTGATGCTCCAGGTTTCACAGCATCGTAACGGTCACCTCGTCCTGCTTGGAAGTCCTTCTGATTCTGGGTCTGGCCCTCGAAGTGACCATCTCCTCGAAGCAGGTCGGATTCTTTCGGCTTGACGACATCGTAGCGTTCGCCAGCCTTGGCACTGTACTCGCTGCGGTTGACGGTCATCTGCTCGACGCCGCCTTCCTTGTTCCAGATGTCTGATGCTCCAGGTTTCACAGCATCGTAACGATCACCTCGTCCGGCTTGGAAGTCCTTCTGATTCTGGGTCTGGCCCTCGAAGTGACCATCTCCCTCAACAAGTCCGACTCTTTCGGCTTGACGACATCGTAGCGTTCGCCAGCCTTGGCGCTGTACTCGCTGCGGTTGACGGTCATCTGCTCGACGCCGCCTTCCTTGTTCCAGATGTCTGATGCTCCAGGTTTCACAGCATCGTAACGATCACCTCGTCCGGCTTGGAAGTCCTTCTGATTCTGGGTCTGGCCCTCGAAGTGACCATCTCCCCTCAACAAGTCCGACTCCTTCGGCTTGACGACATCGTAGCGTTCGCCAGCCTTGGCGCTGTATTCGCTGCGGTTGACGGTCATCTGCTCGACGCCGCCTTCCTTGTTCCAGATGTCTGATGCTCCAGGTTTCACAGCATCGTAACGGTCACCTCGTCCTGCTTGGAAGTCCTTCTGATTCTGGGTCTGGCCTCGAAGTGACCATCTCCTCGAAGCAGTCGGATTCTTTCGGCTGATGACATCGTAGCGTTCGCCGGCCTGGCGCTGTACTCGTGCGGTTGACGGTCATCTGCTCGACGCCGCCTTCCTTGTTCCAGATGTCTGATGCTCCAGGTTTCACAGCATCGTAACGATCACCTCGTCCGGCTTGGAAGTCCTTCTGATTCTGGGTCTGGCCCTCGAAGTGACCATCTCCTCGAAGCAGGTCGGATTCTTTCGGCTTGATGACATCGTAGCGTTCGCCGGCCTTGGCGCTGTACTCGCTGCGGTTGACGGTCATCTGCTCGACGCCGCCTTCCTTGTTCCAGATGTCTGATGCTCCAGGCTTCACAGCATCGTAACGATCACCTCGTCCGGCTTGAAGTCCTTCTGATTCTGGGTCTGGCCTTCGAAGTGGCCTCTCCTCAACAAGTCCGACTCCTTCGGCTTGACGACATCGTAGCGTTCGCCAGCCTTGGCGCTGTACTCGCTGCGGTTGACGGTCATCTGCTCGACGCCGCCTTCCTTGTTCCAGATGTCTGATGCTCCAGGTTTCACAGCATCGTAACGGTCACCTCGTCCGCTTGAAGTCCTTCTGATTCTGGGTCTGACCCTCGAAGTGACCATCTCCTCAACAGGTCCGATCTTCGGCTTGACGACATCGTAGCGTTCGCCGGCCCTGGCGCTGTACTCGCTGCGGTTGACGGTCATCTGCTCGACGCCGCCTTCCTTGTTCCAGATGTCTGATGCTCCAGGTTTCACAGCATCGTAACGATCACCTCGTCCGGCTTGAAGTCCTTCTGATTCTGGGTCTGGCCTTCGAAGTGGCCGTCTCCCTCAACAAGTCCGACTCCTTCGGCTTGACGACATCGTAGCGTTCGCCAGCCTTGGCGCTGTATTCGCTGCGGTTGACGGTCATCTGCTCGACGCCGCCTTCCTTGTTCCAGATGTCTGATGCTCCAGGTTTCACAGCATCGTAACGATCACCTCGTCCGGTTGGAAGTCCTTCTGATTGGGCCGATGCTTCCAGGTTTCCCTGCGACTTTTTTGTCGAATAACGGTCGCCCTTTTGTTGGACAAATTCACTTCTCGTGACGCTCGAGCCGACCGCTTTTCCATCGCGCTAAAGGAAAGGTGGGTATATACCGGCAAACTGTCTGACTACTTCGAAGATTTTACTGTCGACGGGCTTCCTGATTTCATAGCGATCGCCCTTCTTCGGGGAGTAGTCACTTCTTGTCATGGAGGTACCCATTACGCCATTTGCGTGTCGCTAAAGGAATTTTACATTCTTGAAGTCAAAAAATTGGTACCTCAAATATCTGGTTTTCCTTTGGTCGTCGAACTTCCACGCGATCCCCTTGCACCCCGGCAAAGTCACTTCGCGACACGGATTGGCTCTAAAGATCGATTATGCGTTGCAAGTACTGGTCAAGCGCCAAGTAAAGCCCATATTGCATGCGAAAATACCTTATCATGATTATTCTCGACCACCACACCAGAAACCACAGCCACTTTCTTGCGTGCCGCTTCGGTTGAGCGTGCATAAGAAGGAACGGTTTCCTCCTTGACTTCAATTTGCTTGACGACCACTATGGGAGAGGGTTTGGCGCCGTCGTCACCGAAAGTCAGGCTCGATTGCAGTAAGTGTTGTCGTTTGTAGCGTGAGACCGGGGTGGCGGACAATTTGCTCTGGATTGCTGCAGTAGAGTTGGGGCTGATTTGAGGGGTGGCCTCCTGAACGCATGCAATGGCGCACAATCACGAGAAGCCGAACGAAAAAAGAGGCTGCGCTTACCCTGCTGTTCGTCGCTTTTTCCTTGTCGACCATTTCGTCGCGGGACACTGGAATTGGTTTTCCGTTTCTTTTGAAATCGTGTCTATAGACACGCACGAATTGGGCGCATGTTTTCCGATTAGTTGCTAGGTTATTGCAATTTCGTTAATTTTCCCAAAGCTGCTCTTCGTTTAACGAGGGGACGTGTTTTTAGTGACTACGAGTTTCCGAAACTTTACAACCTTACAACTGCTTTTTACGTGTATATCTTTGTGATAATTTGAAACCAGGTTCGAAAATAGCTAGGTTCTTTGATTTCAAAACAACACCTTGGCTAAAAAAGCACCCCGGCCTGAAAATAGTGGTTCTTCCAATATCTGATTAGCATCTGGATACGGAACGCGCGCCTTGGCCAGCACCCAGATTCAATAGACCAAACGCCAACCTTGTTCACGTCGTCCCAAGATCCGGCTGTTCGAGTCGTTGCCATTCGAGTCAAAGATCTGAAATACGGGGGTTACGAAAGTATTTTTAGATTTTTTTTGGGTTTCCTTTAGTTTAGACCTTTAGTGTTTCCCTCTTTTAGATACCCAAAACATGCTGTTTTAGGCACGTCATATGCGGGGGCAATGATAAGTGGCTCCCCCTGGGTTCTGAAATCGCCCGCATTTCTTTTTGGCCCTGATTTATGCGCTGCAAGATGCTTTTAAGCTTCCGGTGCTTGGGGTTTTGGAAAGTATCTGTTGTGGGGCCAAAGATCGCGTGCAGGTAAGTGCCAAATAATGGTTATTGCGTTTTTAATCGCTTCTAGGAACGGTCCGGGCACCACTATATAAACCTTCTCGCAGGAAGCTTTGAGGTCTGTTTCCCGGCTTCTAATCACATTCTTTGATTACTTAACACAGCAGCCACGCTTCCCCAGCCATACCCCGAAACCAAATGGCATGCATTCTATTTTGCTCGTGCGACCCAAACGATCCGATGTCTCACAGCGCCGCAATTACGTTTTCTACCCCGATTCCATTTGGGGGTTTCCATTTTGTAAGCATGACATGATTTAGGGCCATATAAATGCCTCCAAAAGCCAGCCATTCTGCCGGTATTTTGGGGTGGGTTTACGGCAAGACACATAGCACAAATATAGGTGTGTTAATGTATTCAGTATTCACGGTGATGTCAGGCTTGTTCTGCTAGCTATTTCCATTTCTTTGAATTAGGTTTCTTCGGTTATTTAAGGGGGCGCTTGGTCGTAAACGTGCTATTATATTTGGAGTACTATATTTACTATTTATAGTTGCAGGAGTGCTTTGTTAATCATTTTTAAAATTAATATTTAAAAACCATTTGCTGCCTTTCGAATCAGCCGACATATTCTCCTATACCTTTAAGGCTACGCGCCCAGGATTCTTGGGCATTATTCTTCGCCGCATTTTGTAACGCACGTAATACTTAATTTGCAAGACGCCGCTGCAAGAAAGGCCTCAACCCAAGAGCCGCGAGCGCGTTGCGTGTCGCGGTCACGCCAAAATTCATAAAAAATTGATGGCTAAAAACTCGGTCCGTGCCAATTCCCTCTAAAGCCAAAAAAGGTTTAAAGTCTAACGCCGAGATTATGACCATTTCTGCTTTTCTCTTTGCTATTCCGCTCATAGCTTTCCCCAAAAACCAATGCCACCCACTTGAGAATGCGGAACGAAGACCGGGTGACCAATTCAGAAATCCCCCGTTCCAGACGTTCAACCCCAAAAAACCAACGAACGGCCCCCGGACCAAATCCATAAATTTTAGATTTGCTTGGTGCATTGTTGAGCCCATTTATCCGAGTGGCTGGCCAGGGACCACCGAATTTTTTTGTGGGGCATCTTTGCCCTCCTGGGAAATGGCCATAAAGGGCGGTGGTGGGGGTTTTGTGGGGGCATGTGTAGGGGTTTACAAGATGAATTTCAAGCCCAGGGGCCTATTGCTCCGAGGCGAAACCCGCATACACACACCACCACAATCCCCTGTGTATTCCGGGGAGGAGGCCCCCCCAGGCGGGTTGAAGTTTCTATTCTCGTTTCCCGGTTTCCGCCCTTGGGTCGCTTCGGGGGCTCAAGCTAACCAAATCTGGGCACGCCACTCGCTTCAGGGCGGTGATCGCTTAGTTTTTCGGGTGGTACTCAGCACTGCAGATACGATTAGGGTGGTCTAGGGCTCGAAAACGTCATGTTATTTGTATTTGGAAGTTCGAAATGTGGGTCTTTTGTAGTTGTAGCTGACTATAAAAGTCTATCGACTTACTGAAAACAGCCAAGTTATGAATCCCAGCTTTTCAGCTTTTGAAAGAGACAATTCTGGTCCTCATATACATATCTATCTGCAAATATCTTTCTTGAGTCCGACTACTCAAAAGCTTTCGACGCTAAATTCTCATGTCACCATCCCTTAGAATGGACCCGTAAGACCAAGATTCGACTCCACCTTTCAACTAGGTCTATTTGACTACGTGCCAGGTCTCCTATGGACTGTCACAAAGTAACTGACATTCCACTTGATGTATTACGTAGTCGTCTAGACCCATTAGGTGCCTGGTGGGAGAACCTAGCGCTTCTTAACCCCTCAAAAATGACTCATTGTTTTGTTTTGCGCTCGAACCTACCCTAAAAGCCCTCATTGACTACCTATGTTCCTCCTAGTCACGTTCATAGCAGTCTACTTCTTACAAGATGCATTATTCAAAGACTACCCAACACCCGTCTACCCCGTCACTTCCCAACCTATGAACTTATTACGTCCAGTCTAGCCGAGAACCCGTTGCAAGAGTGGTTTTTCCCAAATTTTGCAGTCACCATGTTCGCCTACTAAAGAATTCCGAAATTAAACGGCTTCCGGCAACTTTATGGGCGCATTCGCCATAGTTTTTGGAGCCCCTCGGATGTTCCCCCGGGGTCCCCGGATGTCATTTCCTGGTCTTCATTTTCCTTTTCTACTGGAAGCGTTCTATGATCAAATTCTCAGAATTTTCAGGTAACGCTGTGCACAATGCGCTTTCTACATTTCGTGCTGATCGCCTTGTTGGCCGTGTTTTCGGTGTCGGCAAGTCCGTTCATGTAAGTTAAAGTGATATGGTCGCTTAGAAACGACCTCCAGTCTCTAGAGGTATTTTTTAAAGGGGTAGTGCCAGCAGAGCGCGATGTATCAAAGCCGGAAGTTCTCATCTTTCTGAATCTCTCGCGCTCTCTCTCACTCTCTCTCTCTCTTCAAAGCCTATCTATCGCTAATTTTAGGGACGACCGAAGACCCTATCGCCAAGCCCTCGTCCGTTTCGGAAGAGCAGCACCACACAGGAGCGCATTGGTTAGGTTAGTTTCCATTTTTACTTCAAATTCTTATCATCCGGAGCAACATAATCAAAGCTTGCTCTTACCTCATCATCAAGATCCATTGAGTCCTGTTTTCAAAATGCAGTCAACCAAACAAATTTTTTAATACAATTATTTTTAGATTCGGGAAACGCAGCGACCCGCTAATGTTTAACCCCGAGTATCTAGAAGAGGCCGACGAGCTGAACTAATTTAACATTTCCTGTCGCTGTATAAAATCTTTTCTGTTGTCAAGACGATGCCCATAAAAATTCGAACCTGGGATTGTTGGTTTCGTTTCTTGAAAGCGGCCGAGGTGACGAAGCGGTTTTTGGCGTCGCCATCAGCGGCTTGGTAGGCTTCGCGGGTTTCGCTTCTGCTCATCTGAAGGGTGGAAATGAAATCGATATAAAAGAGACAGTCAGAATTGAGGCTGAGGATTGCGCTTCTGCTTACGCTAGGCTTAGGCTTAGGTTTAGGTTTGGACTGAGACTTAACCTGAGGCTTAGGCTTAGGTCCGATAAATTTTGGAAAGTTGTTAGGAAACTCAGAATTGATGAAAAACTATTTCAAACACCCAAAAAACACCAACCAAGGTCGCGTCCGTCGTCGCTCCAAGATTTTGGGGTGAAATTTCGCCTCGTGGCTTTCTGGCGGGGCTGCGCTCGCCCCCAGCCGCCACTGCATACTCCTGAATTGGATATTTGTTTAGCTGAGGAGGTACTGGGGCAGAAAAAAAAGACCGAAGCGCAGAACGCGATTACCTTTCGCTGGAAGCCGCTGGAGTCGTCGCCAAAGTTGAGGTTACTGGCGTTTCGATCGTGCGGGCAACGGTGGCGGCTGAAAAAGAAACCATAAAAATTATTATTGTGATTTGACTCTATGATTTTTTTTTAATACAAAAAAAACTTACCCGCATGTGCAAATCTGGCAGATGCATTGCGGGCCGTGGGTGTGGGACATTGAAAAAATCTAAAAATCTGTTTTAAAGGGGTAGAGACACCAAAATTTTAGTAACAAGGAGAGCATCAAGCCAAATGAAGAATTCAAAAATGACAATTAAAGCTGAATCGTTCCGATTTTTAAAAGGCAATGTCAGAAGACCTTCAGCGCATTAATGAAGTCTGAAAATACGAAGTAAAACCGTGGTAAAACCTAATTTTCAGAGGGGTGGGGGTAAATAGCTCGTCGAAGTCCAAATTCCAACGCAAATACGATGTTGAAACGGGAAAAATTTGCGGTAAACAACGCTTCTTTGTAGCGGCACCGAACCTGCGCTTCCCAAGGTCACAGCAGTTGAGTGGGCAAAAATGAGGGTCGGAACGGCGCAGTGAGAGTGCGAGTGCTGATGAAGTTGCCAAATAGCCGCGCCGATTATATTTTTGCACGGCGGGTGTTCGGAAAGCCGCGAATTCTTGAGATAAGAGGATCAGAGGACGCGGGCTGGGTGGGCTTGAATGAACCGAAATTGAGGTGAGAATGCTCAGAGAACAATAGGAGACGTTGTTGACCAATTAATAAGGGTATAAAAGTACGCACCAGGCGCTAGCAAGCTACGGTAATTTTTGAAATCATGGGCGGATTTCTTTATTTATCACTATTCCCATCACTAACCGATATTACCTGTCTATAAGAGTAGGAACGAAACAAGTTTGCATTCCAAAAACGCTTAGCTGAAACAGCAGTAGCGTTTACAGAATTTCATCGAGTGTACAATATTTAACTGCTGACGTTTTCAAGATTCTAAATACTAAAAAATGCTACGACTTCAAGGGATTTGATAATGATTTCAGTTGAATAAGCTATTATCTTAGCTATCTATTTTAACTTTAATATAAAAAATAGTGTTTTGCCGAATTGCTCAAAAAGCTTACCCCTGTTGCCATCTAATGACCTGAAAAACTGCAAAATTTTATTGAATATTAAGTCATAAATTAAAGCTTGTAAATGCAGCCACAATGAAACAAAGTCATTAGCCTCAAATGCCAATTTCAAAGCCGAAACACCACCTGAATAACAGACGTTTCGTCGAGGCTCAGGCGACGCGCTACCGACTGTTTACCCTCCACTATTTTTCTGCACTTGTTCGGCACTCCCCCATGGCCTTATTTGGGGGGTGGGGAGACATTGAATGCCGGATGGATGGGGGGCAGGAGGCCATTCCAAAATCGGCTCCCTGGGAAGACACATCCATGCATGTTGATGAGAGGGGAGCGGGCCAAAAAGTCAAAAAAGGCGTTGCAATTCGCGGTCGGGCCGCCAGGGGGGCTTTTAGCATGAAAGGAATGAATTTGGAAGTGGGCTCGTTTGGAGACGCCTTGTGGCATGAGCGTTTTTCTGTTTTTGATAGAATACGGAAATCGGAAGATTTTGAGGAGAAGATCAGGGCGTAGTTTGTACTCGATAAAAAAGAACGGCCTTATTTCAATTACGGATACTTGCAAATTACGCTTTAGTATCATGAGGCAACGTCTCGGAAAATCTGATAAAAGGAAAAATAGCGCAAAAAACGTGAGAATCACCTATCAATTCTCCAGGTGCGACGAACACGAAAAGAACGAGTTATTCAACGTCCTGACCTCCGGAGAGAATTGAAGAATTGGGGTAATACGATTGGCAACCACAAAGGTGACTGATTCACCTGGTTCCCCTCTCAGTTTCGCCGGTTTTTTCAAGGTCGCCGCCGCAGCAGGAGTTTTTTGGATCAATGCCAATTGAGTGCTCAGAAATCAGGACGTTTCACCATTTTCAAGGGACGGGGAAGTCTGTTAGAGGATCGCTACACCTTCAAAAAGACTTGATGAGTTGAAATAAAATAAAAAATAAAAAACAATGACGTTGGGCTTGAACTCCATTAGTTCTCAAACGCTCCGACCCGCCAAAAGTGGCAAAAACTAGGGCAGCTGGGCGAATAATTTAGGCTTTTTTTTGGTTGCCGCGGAGGGTAGAGCCCTGGCCGAGGGCAGGCAAAAACAAATAGAAACAGCCGGGTGTGGCGGCGCATGTTTCCGACATAGAGGTTTGTGTTGGCAAATTGGTAGCGAGAGTGGGCAATGCTTATCAAGCAAAACTTTGGTTTAGGCTTAGGCTTGGCTTAGGCATAGACTCAGGCTAGGTTCCAGCTTATGCTGAGGTTAGGTTTATAGGTAGGCTTAGGCTTAGGCTAGATTCAGGCATATGATAGGCTTTGGCTTAGGCTTAAGCTTAACCCTACCGTCGAGCTCCCAATAAATCCAACAATCGTTTTAACGTGTCTGCCAACGAATCAATTAGCCCCGGATAGTTAATGGGACCCAATAGCTGGTTTTCTTTCCGAGACTCCGAGCCGGAACGGCTGACGGCTTTGCCCCCGTAAAAAACACGGCCACTGCTCGACGTGAGGCATAGCGATTTGTCGAGTGTCCGAGAGGCAAGGGGCTGACCGAGTAGGTTTGGAACTGAAATCCAAATCTAAATCTTTGCAAATTACCTTGGGGAGGGGGTGCCCTTGCACAATAAGCCTCAATTGGTCCGGATTTGCGAGGAAAATCTCGGGTAATCTAGCGGTATTCGTAAAGGAGGGTGGAAACGCATTTCCGAGGAACCTCAAAATTTGCATCTATGCCTAAAATTGCCCGCAGAATTACGGTACAATAGCAAAAAACGGTTATATCTAAAAGAAAAAAAGAGAAAAAAGTATGTTCATAAAAATCGCGCAAATCATAGGCATAATTCTTAAATTTACGCTTCTCATCGACCTTTACTTTGAAGAAATCGCGTGTTAATAAAGGAATCACGAAAGGAAAAGGAAAAACAAAGAATTGACCCAAGAAAAATCGTAAGGTAAATTTAGTATCGAAAACAGGCCAGGAAAACGCCACTGACTTCTCCTCCCCCTCTTTTTGAGGAGCAGCGGTAATGAGGTTTGTGGCAGGCGGATGGAGACGCGGGCTATGCGGCAGCGGCTCGTCTCGCGTATTGACTCGACTCATGCCTCATTTCCGCGCCCATCCAAAAGCTGCCCATTGCCTGCGGGGGTGAGGTAGGTGGGCCCCAAAACGGGTGCCACCCGGGTAATAATGGCCCTGTTGGAGTGGGGCCAACGTTCGCTCTGGTCTATACGCGGAAAGTGCGGCCCAAAATACGAATATTTGCCAAAGTGCGGGGATTCCCAGTTAGGAATGTATTGTCGCGTTCTGTTTACCAATAATTTGGAATTCGGCCCCGGCCGTTGTCGCGAAAAAGTCCGGTTTGCGATAAGCCGTTCACACCCCGGCCGAATTATGCTTTTGGAGCACCGGTGCGTAGTTTATTGCCGATTTGAAGTTTCGAAGACAACTCTGATGCAGTTCAGGGCTCAGAGCGTAAGAAAAGAAGGAAATTTGGCCAAGAAATAGCGTTAAAGGTATCCTAATTTGCATTGAGAAGGTTACACAAGCTAGCAATTTTTGTCGTTAAAACAAGCATATTCCTGTAAAAGAAACATAAAGAGAGCACTTCAGGGTTTTATATAAAAAAATTCTTAATTTGTTTAGGTTCCTTTTCCCTAATTCTTAAATTTAAAGTTCAAAATTTCAAAAAACTTGTGATAGAAGAGGGATAGTCGAAGTTTTCTCCAGCAGCCCAACTCAACGATTTGGAATATGCGTCTCAGAACTTGTGCCGACGTGAATGTATACTTTAAAATTGTGGTAAGAAGTATAATTACCGAAAATACGAAAATTGTCATTTTTATAGTCCAAAATCTATATTAATATTGGGGAAAACCAGAGAAAACTATGTAAAAACTCGTGTTCAATGATTATCAACAAAGCTAATAATAACCGACCCATTGAGTCAGCGATACTATTCTTATTCTTACGCCCAGGTTATGGCGGCGGCACCTAATTATAGTGAGTCGGCGGACCCCAGGGTGGCTAGAGGCTTCTAGCGGAATTTTTGGTCCTGGCCCCGGCACCCAGTGAAGGGTCCTGCCCTCCGTGCGAAACGCGTCGCCATAGAAACATGCCTGAATCTCTCCTGGGGATTTATTCCTGGCCTGCCTAATCTTGCGGATTGGCACCATTGTTGCGATTTTTTAGGATCTGGATCGGATTTGTCTGAATTCCTTGATTCTAAGAAAATAGGGGTTTTTGCACTGATTCGCGAGAACAAATGACCTCGTGATTTGGTTGTTAGAAAGACTTTAGCGAAAGCAAGATAAAAATAACCTTGATACCGTATTGGAGGAACACAAAGCTAGAGAAACGCGATAGAGAGAAAGAGAGAGAGAGAGCGACAGAGATATACAAACTGAGAGACAGTGCGAGCGTGAGAGAGTGTGCGCGAGAGCAAGTGAGATACAAGGTGTTAGAGGGCGAGAGAGATGGAGAGAGAGAGAGCGAGAGAGAAAGAGAGAAAACGCCGAGGGATTGGGCCAGGAAAGAGAGCTAGAAACAGCTAAAAAAGTGGACGGACGTCGCTTTACAGCAATCACTTCACGCAAGCCGGTTTTAGTAGCAAGAAGGCACCTCAAAATATGTACCTAATGGAGCCTTATTAACTGTTTAATAACGAAGTTTGTAGACAAGCAAGCCACGATCCTCTTTGAGCCAAATTTGTGCCCCTCCGAATTTCTGTCTTATATTGAGAGCGCCGAGAAAAGAGCGTGCTTCAAGGCTATAAACCTCGCAACCAACCCCAATGTCAACAAAGGCTAGACTCGTTTTTTTGTGGCAAGCCAAATCCCCCGGCGAGTGGTGTCCCAAATGGTAGTAGCTGGAGGGCATGGGCCCCCGAATGCGCACCCGGGGCCCAAAGAGGCGAGAGAAAACCATGAATGGCCAATGGTCGGGTGTCAAGGGGAGGCAGAGCTGTCCCGGCATGGAAAATAGGGGGAGAACCGAGAAATGGGGAGACGGGGGAAGGAGGAGGGTAATTGCTGATTCTTCTTCTGGACACCCTTCTCCTCTCCTAGTCCCGCACTGCCAAATGGGTCATTGTTGGGCTCGGGAAGGCGAACACTTGGTGCTTCTAAAATGTTTCTCTTGAGCTGGGCGAACACTGGTACTGAGAGAAGCCGAATAAAACATGCAACCAACAAGTATCATGCTTTAGTTAGGGTTGGCTTAAGCTTAGGCATAGGATTACGCTAAACCCTAACGTTATGCTTAGGCTTAGGGTTAGGCTTCAAACTTAGGTTCAGATTCAGGCTTAGGCCTAGGCTTAGACTTAGGCGTAAGCTTAGCTTGACAAAAAAGCTCATAATAGCTGTTTCACATGCAGCCCAACGAGAAGCCAATGCCATTTCAAAAGCCCCTCGGGGGCCCCTCCTCGCCTAATTAACGCGCTTGTCCAGGCGATCCACACCCCCGCCAGTCGACGCAATTTGCATATGGTGGGAAAGCTAAAGACGTGATGGGAGAGCTATGGAAATTTATCAAAAAGTGGCCTAGCCTCTAAAAAAGGACCTTTACTTTTTATAAAACTCCAAAGCGAGTCACCCATTACCAGCGAGAACTTTTGAAAGGAAAAGTCCTCTTCGCAGCAATGTGCCATACCTGAAGATAGGATCTGAGAATTGGAGGGGTGGGGAGGGTAATCTTTGGAAGTGTACCCGAATAGGGGCACGCCTCAATGCCTCGGCTTTTCCCTCTTCGGGTTGCGATGGGAATATTCACGCAACCATTGTAGTTTTGAAGTAAAAATAGAGGAAGCATAGGTTCTTTTGGTTGCCATGGTAAGTAAAACAATACAATAGCGGGATTAGACTAGGCTCTATCAATGAGCGAGCAAATGAAAGAGAGCGAAACAGAGAGAGAGAGAGAGAGAGAGAGAGAGAGAGAGGGAGAGAGCGCGAGAGAGATATTCCCGCGCGCCTGGGAGCAATGAGTTCTAGCCTGTAAAGAGGGGATCAAACGTAACGTACGCGAAATCAAGAAAGCAAGCGCTTCCATTAACCAAGTTATAAACCCTCCATTCCGGATGCGAGCCTCGGACCCGGGGTATCAAGTTCGGGCCCAAATCTGTGTCATTTGGGCCCCATGGACCCGGCAGTCTCCCCGGGGACCTCTACCACGCGACCCTTGGCCTTCCACGATCTTGCCTCTAAGGCCAAATGCCAGAAGGTCGTGTTTCGAAATGGCATGCAACGTCCGAAACAAGCGAAAACGAAAAAAGCTGTTTAGATACCACGGAAAGACACGTTTCAAGGTGTGGAAAAGCACCAGGTTTAGAGTACGTTAGAGTCTGTTTTTGAAGATCTTTGACGTTTTGGATATGCTTAATCGTAACACAATGGCTGCTAGATCTGAATTACCGCATCGATGGCACGAACCCTGGAGTGCAACTGCTACTGCGGATTGCTGTCGCTGTTTCTGGAGCCGTTGATTGTCGTCTTCCGGCCAAATGTGTTTATTCCCAGGGGGTCGTTGGGACGAAGGAGGGACGGAGGGTGCATGGATTAGCGGGGCCATCTCCGCCTCCTTTCTTTCCAATTGTTCGACCGGGATGTGAAAGCGGGGAAAAACTCGGAGAATAATTCAGTTTTTGGAGTTTATTATTTTGAATTGCACTAGTTTTTGAAATGGCGTTTTGGCTGGGAAACTTCAGAATCTCCGATCAGTGCTTGCCTGATAAATCTCAATCACTCTTTGTGTATCTGATTTGGCCTCCCAGACTAGCTCTCTCTCTCTCTCTCTCTCTCTCCTCTCTCTCTCTCTCTCTCTCTCTTTCCGTCTCCCTGCTGTCTCTCTCTCGCTCTCACTTTCTCATTTTATGTTGTCTTCTCCGTTCAGCTTATGTAAAATCCTTTATTCAAAGGCAAAACACCCGTTTTCATCAAAGCACACGAATCACACGAAGCATGTTGAGGGCACAGGGAAGTCGAGAGGGTACAGAATCTGGCATACATTGTTCTCCTGTGACGAATTTGGCAAGCTGTCAACTCGGGGGACGAGATCCTATTCACAATCACGGGAACCCGCAAAGCAGTACAGTTAAAGCAGAGCAGGTCATTGGGGGAGGAAGCAGAGGATGATGCTGTGGCATCAGAGAAGCAGACCCGTAGGGAATTTTGGTCAAGATTTGAGGGGTGGGGCTCATGAGTCGAAAAAAATCAATGATTGGGGGCAATAAAGGGGCCGGAACGTTGGCTTGGACTTAGACTTAGGCTTAGGCTTCGGTTTAGGCTTCGGCTTAGGCTAGGACTTAGGTTTGGGCTTTCCGGACCCTTTATGCTTTACAATCTTAACGACAAGAAAAACTATTCCTCTACAATCACAGATGATTCATTATTGTTCAACAGGACAAGCCGAGTAGCAACCGGCTCGCCACGATTCAAATTATTATTTTCTGGGGTATCGGATGAGCGGGTGTAAGAGCGTTTCCGGTCGACCATGCCGTCCGTCACGCCATTCCGTACGCAGCTGAAAAAATTTAAAATGTCATGAAGTACTGTACGTCAATTGGCTACGATACCGTAACTTTTAAACCACAAAAATTGGTTTGGATGCTTTTAGCATTTTCAAGGGATTGTGACGGCCTGGTTTCTATAACGTAATCGATTGGGTGCGAAAATTTCTCGTCACACAGCCCTCCCCTACTACAAAGATTGTGACGCCATCTTACGAAGATAATTTTACTGCCCAGCTATGCTAATTACCTGAATTCCCGTAAGTTCTGCTAGACAAAATATTGGATTAATTTTTTGTGTACGGCTTACCCATAGTTCTTCTTCCCCGTATCGAAGCAGCTGAACAGCTTGACGATGATCTTCTTGAAAGCTCTTCGGAAGTCGCGGTTGAAGATACTGTAGATGACCGGGTTCAGGGCGGAGTTTGCGTAGCCCAGCCAGGTGACGGCCTGAATTTGAAGTTGATGCCGAGCTTCAGGGTTTTTAAAGCTCCTCAAGTTCATTAGTCCAAATTAATGTCACGGAAAATACCTCGAACGTCTCTGCTAGCTTGCCAGTTGGCATCAGGCCAAAAAAAATCATACGAACCTGCGATAACTCCTTGTTCACGTGGTCCCACGACCTCCAGATGTTGACGAGGAAAAACGGGGTCCAACACACCAAGAACGTACCCATAATAACGCCGAGGGTAATTCTGGAAATATTTAGCTTCGATAAAGCTTCGCATCCTGTTTCCGGTCATCCTCGTGACTTTCCAAAGGTTCCCAGTATCTAACCAGACTCTCGTCCTGCATTTTTTCTTTGTAACCCGATCCGGAACCGGATTTAAAAACGAACCCCTGGAACGTGCCGCCCAAAAAGTGTCTGTTTTTTGCTCGAACGAACCTAACGCCCTCCGAGGGCAGCTGACAGACCCTGACAAGCGAAAAGAAAATAACATTGACAGCCCGAACCTCATTTCCAGGACCATGATTTATCTCTTGTCTAGGTGTAGCCCGAGAGCAGACGTTAAATGATCGGCCCAAGCAAAGCCTAAGCCAAAACCTGGTCCATGCCCTAACCTAAGTCAAAAACTAAGCATACCTGGCTTTCTGGTCGCTGATGGTGTTCCGCTGCTGCTGCTGCTCTTCGGAGCTGCCTTTCCGGCGGACGTGGAGTACGCGTGTGAACTTTGACCACATCGAGGTGCCGCGCTGCTGAAAGGGAATCTTTTATAGAGGAATAAAGGAAACTGTAGAAGCAAACTGAAGCATTAATGGAAACTGTCATGCTTTCTGGGGATACGAGCTAGAGGTTATCATTCCTTTAACGTAATTTGAATAGTCTGTAGTAATGCCAAAACTCCTGAAAACTCACCGTGTCATCAATCAGCTCCTTATCGAGCCGCGGCGAAGCGGGTGTTGGTGCCGTCGTCGAGCCGTTGCGTAGCGTGGCCGCCGTCGCCTGAAGCACCGACTTCGATAAAGCGCAAGCGGGACGAGTTAACACACAGTTCGTGAGCGACAGGGTGAGCAGCACTCGGCCCCAAAAATCAAAGTCAAAGCTCTGGCCCCCCAGGCGATCATTTTTGGTGTGGGGCAAGTTCAGGTATATTCAGAAGCCGAGCCCCATCCACCACCACACGCACCACCACCTCAAAAGCCCCTACGTGGTTGGCTAAGGGGGGGGGGGGGGGGGGAGAGGAGGTTATTTATTGGAACAGGTGGAAAATATGATGTGTTGTTTTTAATACTTTAAATTTTTGTCATATTCTCAGGTTACTGTAAGCTTTTCTTTCCTTCGTCGTATGCGTATATTATGCGTTGAAATGACTGTAGCTATCTTTCTGTCATTCACTCGCTATCTCTCTCTGTCTCTCTCTCTCTCTCCTTCTCTCTATCTCGGATATTTGCCCGCATGAAACCAAAATTCTTGCAAGCAGCAAAGAATTCGCAGCTCTTTGTGTTACGCCATTCCAAGAGCTAATGGGAAAAATCGCGGAAAACCAGGGCAAACAGCCCCCCGGCCAGCTACCACAATCTTCAGTAGTAGAAGTAGGGGAAACGCATGCACAATGCCGAGCAGTTCAGTGGAAATGAAGAAGTCGGGTTGGGGCCGAAAGTCCGGAGGGGCAGCGGAGGTAAGGAAATTTGGGAAGGGTCGGGTTGGTTTTGTAGTTTGTAGCTTAGAATTCAAAATTCATTCAAACCCGACCCCACACCGACAGATGAATGTTCAGCTTGGCAAGTAAGGGTAATTGAGCAAAAATAAAAATAATGGTATCCTTCTACTACGGGAATCTCTAATGTTTGCTACCTCGTCGTAACTATCCGCTTCATCCTCATCCTGAAATCGGGGAAGAATAGATGGTCATAGAGGGCGAGGGAAGAGAAGAGGGAGAAGGAGAGAAGGAGAGAGAATGGGTTCCAAAAGTGGGAGTGCTTTCATGTCTTGAAAATGACTTCAGAAGAGTAAGCCATTAATGCCTCGTGCGCAAGTCATGAGTATAGATTTTTTGACTAATTGCTTATCGGCTTGTCACGCAGGTGCCTTAAGTTTTGGTTATGACTGACTTGCCGGCCCGCTTAAACTTCTTTTTTTTACTATCCTCAAATACCAAAAATCGACAAGCGGTAATGGCTTACTCCCAGAAGGTTCGGATGCAGGATGAGGGTGGTTAGAAGGATTATAAGAAGTGAGTTAATCTTTAAGTGTTACCTCTCGAATCTTCTCCGAGGCCAGCTGCATTATAAGGAAAGACGTCGCTTGCTTCAACTGCGTCTGTATGCTCCGGACGTGACGTTGGGCGTAGAGGTAGAGTTTTGTATACAGGAAAACCTAAATGATGCACTAATCGGTTTTTGTAATTTAACGGGGCTGGCAAGGCAGTTAAACAAGCCAAAAATTACCATAATCGCCGCCGGCAGGAAAAACGACAGTAATGAACTGGCGACAGCGTATGCCAGTGGTAAGTTCATCTCGCACGTCGGCTGACTCGTCTCGCTTAAATTTGAGAATGTAGTTAGCGATAAGAGCAGGAAAGAGAGAGAGAGAGAGAGATAGTAAGAGAGAGAGAGATAGTAAGAGAGAGAAAAAAAAGATAATTTGAGACTTTTGGCATACTTGTTATGCGAGAACTGCTTGTCGAATCCGAAACCTAGCGGCGCTGCTCCTATTAATGCGGAGAGGAGCCAGACGATGATGATCCCGTATGATATTCGACGTCGATTGCAGTATCTGGAAAAATACGCTATTTCCTGTGTATTTTCACTCAATTTTTAAATTTGAAAGCCACAGAGAAGTCACTCTTGCTCAAAATCTCTTCAAGTTTTTTTTCTTTGTAGGATTTTCTTTCTCTCAATGCAAAATTTTTCATTTTCTGCAGCCTCTATCCAATTTTTTTGGCTTCTGCATCAGTTCTGCCTTATTTTCCTATATCCCGTATTCAATTTTTCGCATTTCCGGCATCTTTTTGACCCTTCGACCATTGAATTTGCCCTCCGGCCATTCCGACAAGCTCCCCCATCCATTCCAAACCAATTGGCCCCCAAAACATTGAATCCGCAAACAGGCTTCTCCAAATTCCGAAACGTTCCCCCCGTGGCCAGAAATCGGCAAAAATCGCGGAGACAAAATCGGGTTTTGCGGGCAGGCTGACCTCTGCGCTCTCGGAGAGTGTTTGAATTTGTTAAAGGGACGGGTAAGGCTAAATTTGGATCTCGAGGTCAAAAATTGTGCTTTTAGAATGATGACTAGGCTCTTCCTTGGCTGATGCCACGCATTAGACTTAAGCTGCAGCATGACGTAGGCTTATTACGAAGGTTCATTTAAGTCTAATGATTAGGCTTAAGCTTAGGCTTAGGCTTAGGTATAGGCCAAGCTGAAGCTATCAATAGAGCTCTGACTGAAATGGCAATGAGATTGATAAACCGAATTTGTCCACGTTTAGCGTACCACCCCGCGGATTTGAGCTCCGAAACTATACAATAGACGGCCTCTGACCCCAAAATCCATGCATTTCACTCCACTTTTTCAAAATCCCGAATTGGCACTTATTCCCGAACCCCGGCGTCCAGACGCACCAACAGATGATCACAAATCCATCTTTCTCGCCTCCGCCCAGCGTTCATATCTCAAACCCCGGTAAGAACCGGGCCATAAATAAGAAATCATGGAATTCGGGCCACCCCCGGTCGGGGTTTGTTTCCTGGCCGCCGCAACATCACTCTCACCCTCCTCTAAAGCTCAACCAGACAAACGACCTGGCTTTTCCCAGTTCGCGGCGAGGCTATTCTCGGCGTACTTTCCCGAGGCCCGGGCTTTGTTTTTAGTTGTGGCAAAGTTGGGGTGGGGGTGGAGCCCGGGTCAATATACATAAATCCTAAGGGAGAAGGCGGTTAGATTAGTTCGGAAGATTAGACGCGGTTGTGGAGGGTTTTTTGGGCTATTTTTGAAAGTTGGAGGTTTAGAAGGAAATTGGAAGCTATGTTCACCTAGACATGTATTTAGGATTAAGCTTAGGCTTAGACTTATGCTTAGGCTTAGACTCCGGCTTACGATTAGGCTTCGGCTTAGGCTTAGCCTTAAGCTTACAAGCTTGTTAGAATTGGCTCAGACCACAAATACTTTAATACGAACCTGACATAAACCATCGGTCGACTGATATGGCAGTATCGATCGAGCGAAATTGCCGCCAAATTCAGAATTGACGCAGTGCAGGTGGTGATGTCGAATGCCACCCAGAATTGGCAGTACGCGTTCCCGAATGGCCAATAGCCGAGCAGGTCTGATGCTGCTGCGAAGAGCATCACCTGGAAAAGGCTTTTAAATAAAGTTTAGAGTGGTTGAAATGCCGAAGAGAGCGAGAAGGTGACAGAGAAAGACAGAGTAAAAAGAGAGAGAAAAAGAGTGAGAGCGAGAGAGAGAGAGCGCGCACATGGGAGAGGGGAGAGAGCGCGAGTGAGAGAGGGACGGAGAGAGAAACGTTTTCCTGACTTACCAGAAACGATACTAATAGGTCGGAGACGGCCAGCGAGACCAGGAAGAGATTTTCTGGTTGTCGTCTGAAATTTGGTGTATTACGGAACGATTCAAAATAAGGGCCCTTAACAAATTAATGTTAAAAAATACTGTGATCCTGAACAACGTTGCTCACCTCAAATGTCGATCCCAAAAAATGGCGACGCATACCAGCAGATTCCCGAACAACGCCACCACTATCAGAAAACAGAATAGTATCAGCAGCACCCATGATGGGTGCATCGGGCGAAAATCTGAAAGGAATTCCATTAACCATAGCTTTCGATACATTTAAGGAAGCAAAAATGGAAAACATAAAGCTAAACCAAGCCGGAAAATTGGCCAAATCTAAACAAGGACATGACGAAAACAACAAAATAACTTTCCTACCCGTTTTATAAGGGTGAGACGGGGGTGGGGATTCTAATTGGGGAGGGGACATCTCAAACTTCGGCCAGGACCCAAATTTGGACACGACTTGGCCCCTAACGAGCTTCAAAAAACACCGCAAAGTGGCGTTCAGGCAAGGGAGAAACACTAAAAAAAGGATCAGATAAGGCTCGAGCGCTCATCTTTCGACCCTAGATCACGAAAACGATGCCGGAATTAGGTGTAGGGTCGAGAAATATTTGAATCCTAAGCCGAAGCCTAACCAAGCCTAACAAAGCCTAAGCCCCGAAGCCTAGAGCTATTCACCAAAACCACAGAAATGCCACGAGAATTCAAAAATCAGTACAAAACAGACTCCATCAGACGTAATCTTACTTCAAATTCCAATTCCTAGTAGACAACCCATGATTTTGGAACCCAGTCCAAAAGGTGAGAAGCCCAAAAATTCCCAAAAAAGAAGCCCTAGAATATGTTTGTGAGTTTTTAGGGGGCTTCCGCGCAAGTCGGACACAAATCTTTTGTTTTGCCTCCACCCACCCTTGAACACATCATTGCTAGAAGCGGGTGGCAACAATAAGTGGATTAGTGTCATCAGTAATAATTCGTATTAAAGCGGCCGGGAAGTGGTTTGTTGTCCATGAGTTTGGAAAGGGAGAGATCGAGAGCAGTAGAGAGGGAGAAAGACATAGCGCACGTGAGAGAGGGTGAGAAAGCGGGGAGCGAGGACCGAGGAGAGAGACGGAAGTGAGAGGGGAGAGATAGAGAGACAGCGAGAGAGAGCATGCGAGAGACTGAGCAAGTGAGCGAGAGAGGGAGAGAGGGAGAGAGGCTTCGAGGCCAGGAGAACGCGAGAGACTGAGAAAGAGTGGTGGGAGAGAGTATGAGAGAAGGAAGAGAGAGGGAGAAGGAGAGGAAAAAAGAGAGCGCGATAGAGAGAGGGGGAGGGAGAGGGAGAGTGAGCGAGCGGTAATAAATACTAGGTAGGTAAACAAAACAGTCATTTTCAAAGGCAAAACAAACAAGATGCTACATGAAAAACGTTCACCAAAAAAATTGCGACAAATTGCTTTAAAAATCCTTAGAAACCCAACCCGGAATTTGCCATTTTTTGGATCAGCTGGACGGAATGAGAAATGACCCCGGTGGGGCGATGGGCCAAACCCAACCGCAGACAATTTGGCCATTTGGTTCCGTTTTCTTGCCCTTTCGACCGTTGTCTCTGTGTGGCCCTAGGGCCCTATGCATTACAAAGCGTTCTTCCTCCCCGGCTGGGTGTGTCCGAACCCTCGGCTTCACCCCCCCCCCCCCCCTCCCCCTTTCTGGCTTTGCGGGTTGTGGGGGCATTGGCTACTTTTTCGCCATTAATGGCCCTGTGACACGGATTTCGAAGTGCTATTTTTAGGGGGTGGGAACGGCTTTTGGAGAGCCTTGAGATGCCGCGAAATGTTTTAGGGTGAGGATGAGCAAGACACACGAGGAATGGCCTGGGCTTCGGCTTAGAGTTAGACTTAGACTTAGGCTTAGGCTTAGACATAGCTTAGCTTCATGTCCTATTTTGCGTAGACTTTGGTAACCCATAAAACACTGAGAAACAGGAACCAAAACAAGGAGTTTGTTCTCATTCTGCCAGACCAACGGCAGCAAAGGTGTGAGGGGAGAAAAGCAATTCCAGCTAAGTGCACGCAGCCGTCATCGCGTCTCGGATTTGCCTACGAAATGAGTCGAGACTACTCATTATGCGTTTTGGGTTGGTAGAGAAGGGGGATACAGACGCGCCGGCGACAACTGCAGATGACTGGCCCCGGGAGGGATAAGCGTGAATTTATTTGACGACAACTCTTTTTCAAGCTCTCCATCTCTCTCTCTCTATCTCTCACTCTCTCTCTCTATAGCTTCAAGCGATGCCTATTCTATCAGGAAAAGGGATTAGAGACTGGCCTATAGAAAAGGGGGAAGCGATCGATGGCCTAATTGTGGGTATCGATGGTCAGCCAATTTCCAAGGGCCAACTTTTTAAATGGGCCAAAAAACCCAAAGGTTTACACATTACGTCACAAAGGAGCAAAACCTTGCAGGAATCGCTAGGTGCAGAATCGAATAGCGTCTACGATAGGATAAGAGCAAGCGAGAGGGCGAAAGAGAGCTAGAGAGAGGGGGCGAGAGAGAAATAACAAAAAATAGAGAAATAGAGAAATATACTGAGAGAGCGCGAGAAGTCAGATGAACAATGAAGACGTTAGAAAGAGAGAGAGTGAAGAGAAAGAGAGAGAGAGAGAGAGAGAGAGAGAGAGAGAGAGAAGGAGCGACAGAAAGAAAAAGAGAGGGAGGGACAGCGAGCGACAGAGAGTAGGAGATAGGCCGTAGTAAGCAAGCGTATCCCAAATGACACGTAAAATTTCATTAGGCCTCCTATTTACGAGGATACGACTCTCAAAATAGCAATACGACCGGTTTTCGACCAGCGATCTTTAGATGCGGAAATTTGGGCAAATTATACCTCTTAAATCCCCTGAAATTGCTAGCGAACCTTTGAAGCGACGCAACACCGCAATTTCCAAAATTAGCGCCGCCAAACGTCAGCGTGGCCAGTCGTGCAAGGGTGCTAATCTGCCCTCGACTACTTTTCCTCCGGCCTATCCAAATGGGCGGCGCCTCGAAAAGTTTAGTCTTTGGCGTTCTGCGGAGTCAAATTTCGGCGCGTTAGGTTACCTACCCCCGAGTCGCGAAAAAGATGACCCCTTGGTCTCGAGTCGTGCAAATCGTCTGAAGCATTTCCGGAAACGCTTAAAAAAGATAGCTGCAGCGGTGTGTTGCGGAAAGTCGTCTTTGGTCCCCCGCGCCCGGAAAAGTGCCCATAAATTTTCCCATTTTTTGGGAGGTGGTTGTCGGGGAACTGGGGGAAATTGGAAAATCGCGTAGTTATCGTCGGTAAATCGGAGATCAGGAATACGGATAGTTACGAAGAATGTGTTTTGGAATATTCTATTTTAGAGCTGAATGAACGGTATATAAAAGCCTAATCTTAAGTTTTTAATTGCTTTAAAAATCTTCCATTTTTAATGCTGATCCAAAGATGAAATTGAACTTAAGTTAAGATGCAATTTAAATCTTAAAAATAAGGCTTACAATGCGTATTTTACGATTTCTAATACATAAAAATTGATTCGAAAAATCCGAGTTACAATTTGGTCCCAAAACGTTCTTTGAGGGCCAGACGATTGTCGTGGGAGGCACGGGCAGGCCAAGCGGCCAAGGGTCCAGATTTAGATGTGCAAATCTGTTTACGTTTTTTATGGTTTCGCCCCGCGCGCGAACTTCTGGGCATAATGGAATTGGGTTTGGAATGCCGATTGGGATTTCTTAGTTTCATGGGAATTTTTTTATTTACAGCTCCGATTAAAGGGAAAGGGGCGTTAAAGCACAAGTATACCGTAATGCAACGTGCATAAGTTGTTAACTTACGAAAAATAGACTCAAAAAATACATAAAACGTGGGGAAAGCTAATTTGAATATTAGTGTGTTTCTAAAGGTACGCAAACCTCGAAGCTCGCTGGAAGCAATTCCGGATTACACCTTTATACTACTCAAAAAGTTCAGCTATGACAATTGCATCCTTTAAGTCACGGACTTCACTACGGACAAACGAAAATTCGTATGCTTAACAAGCAGCTCGAAGGTTTTCCCAGGAATTCGAAAAATCACAAAAATCTGGCCCTTAACCACGGGGTTCCGCATAAACAAGATCGCAAAAATTTTCCCATTACGGTCCAGTGGTTACATACGCAGATACGCAGCCAGCAAGCCCCCTCCAAAAATTGGCCGTTGAAGGGGGCGAGGAGGCGGAAGGGCTGGCGGAGACAACTAATCACCGAGTGTGAAACCCCCGGGGCTTCTCGCCTCGCCCAGGGAAGAGGGAGCGAGAGATTCACTCGACTTGGAACTAGTATTTAAAAGTAGTGTGGGGGAATTTCGGGCTTCTCCCACTATTTAGTATGGGGCCAAAAAATGGGCGTCTGGGCACGGAAATTGGCAAGTACAGGCGATGGATTTTGGTTGGTAGTTGGTACGCCGGAGATCAGAGAGTTTGGGAAAGGGAGAATACCCAGAATTTCTAGATCCAAAATGCAAAAACATCACTCAACTAGAGGTAAGTTACTGATTAAAAATTAAATAAACGTATTAATAGGAAGCATACAACAAATTTATTAAATTTGCGCCGTAATGGTGTCCTGATCCTTATTGCTACGCAAGCATTTTCCAAAAAAAGCTCACGGCGGATTTTTTGAAAGCAATTCGCCGTTTCCGGCTTTTGATGACGAGCAGCACAAAGCGGAAAAGGCTGTAAAAGATATTAATAGACATCAAGCTACACTTGCTACCAATTCAGGTAACTATGACTGAAACAGGTCAGTTTATCAAGTAACTTTCGATTCTCGACACCGCACACTTTGCACCGCCTCAGAAAGTTGCACAAAATCCTGCCCTACATTTTACGGCTGCCCTCCCCAGATTTAGCGTTGACCCACGTGAAGAACGTAGACGCAGAATACGCACACCTCCCCACCCAAATGGCAACAACTTTGTTATTGGGCAGCGGCCTGACCCGAATTGGCAATAAATTCTAGGCCAAAGGCTAGGGGCGGCGCAGGGCTGCGATTCATTTTTTGGCTAAAAATTTTGCGAAATGGCCGGGGAGCACGAGGTTCGGGAGGCGGTAGATGAGGGCTCGCCCGGAACTGCAATGGCAGCAGGAAGCGCCTAGGGGTGCTGCGTCAACAAAGAATTTTGACTTGAGGGATGAAAAAAATTGGAATTTGAGGCGATTGGATCTGATTCAGGCATATGCCTGGGCTTAGGCATCGGCTTAGGTCTAGGGTAGGCTGGCGCGTAGACTTAGGTTTAGACTTTAGGCTTCCTTGTTGGATTAGGCCTTGTCTTAGGCATAGGCTTAGGTTAGAGTTAGGCTTCGACTTGGGCTTAGGCTTTGGTTAGGCTTAAACTTGGCCCAGAATCGTTCGGAGGCTAGGAATTTACACTGAGCTTGAAAAATGAGGGCTTCTCGATGGATAGCCAGTCGAATAGAAATCTCCCCCATCCAGCCGAAAACAAACGCTCGTTCAATTTTGGGTCTCGGAGGCGGAGAAGCTCTGACTCCTCGCGCAAAGAGGGCACTTGTCTTGGGAGAAACTAGAGTTTATGTGATTTTTGGGCTCTTCTGAAGTTGTGGAAAAAGAGAGAGGTCCAGAGGTCAAGTCCAAGAGGTCCTGTTTCCACCCTAAAATCAGTAACTTCAGGCCGGATAGCTTTAAAGTTTAGGAAAACGTAAAATACACGTTAAATTCAGCATATCAACCACACAAAAAAAGCAAAAATTCAATTCTTCTTCGTGAATTCTTAATAGTCGAGGTATACCTTCCAGCCCAGAGTGCAAAACACTCCTAATGACGCCCGCTATAATGTTTATCCGGCCATTAACGCGCCCACATCTGGCCGCGGCGGTGGCGGCGAAATTGTGAAAACGGCCGGCGGGACTAAAAATAGCCTAGGGACCAGTTTTTGGAAGCTAAATAGAGTGCTTTTCGGTTATGAGAATTTATATTGAGATTGGTATTACCTTTCCCGGCGTCCACTAGTGCTAAACAGGTTGGGCAGCGATGTTGTGATGGTCGTGTTTTCAGTGCAATCCGGGAAAGTTGGCCGGCTCGAGGTGGGGGTTAGGTTAATTGAAAAGTGGTGGCAAAAATAGCCGGCTTTACGAGCTTGAGGAACTTCAAAAGCTGGAAAAATAGGTAGAAAAATGTGAGAAGTAAAATTGCGTAATTCAAAATCCAAATTAATTATCTTTAAATTGTCTTCTTTAAAGTTTCTGAACTCAAAACCAAAACCTAAGCCTAAACCGAAGCCTGAGCCTAAGCCTAAGCCCAAGCCTAAGCCTAAATTTCAACCCAAGCGTAGATGTAAGCCTAACCACTAGCGGAAGCCTAAGCCTAAGCCTAATTGTAAAAAAACCCACTTGTGCCTGACCCTACGGAAAAGCCGAGCAGGCTCGGTGCGTTACCCCTAAAACCTAAGAACGCAACTTCCAAATCAGCTGCGTTCGCTAAACTTTAGTGCTGCGTGACCAGCTACGGAGTTCCAGAGCGCGAAAGTCATTAAATTTGGGGGTTGCAGCGCCCAGGGGCAACGCGGCGACAGGCAGAAGTGCCGAAAGCATCAGGGAATTCGGGCAATGGCCTGGGAAGCGGATTGAAACGAGATACGCCTATCCACACCACCACACACCCCCACGTGCAGACGGGGATTTCGTTTTTGGTTGTAGGGGTTGAAGTCGAGGATTTAGCTGTTGGGAGCAAGGAGTTGCAGTTCAAGAATTGATGCATCGGGCGAAGGTTTATAAAATTCAAGTTAAAGAAAAGTGCGGCTTAAAATTGGAGAAGCATGGAAAATAAACCTTAGTCTAAGCGTAATTCGAGCCCAAGCCTGGACCCAAGCCTAAGCCTGAACCTAAACCTAGGCATAAGCCCAAGCATAAGCCTGAACCGGAACCTAAGCTTAAGACTAAGTCTGAACCTAACCTTAAGCCTAAGCCTGCCAACCAAGCCCAAGCGCGATCTTACGCTGAAATCTGACGACCTTTAAAGTCCAAACTCCTCCCCCTTTAACTTTCTAATGTCGTCCCCCTACCTCTACTTCAACCCATTTCCCCAACCAGACTCAAGTGCCAACCACTCGCCACCAACTAAAAGTCAGTGAATCTGGGCGAAATGGGCTTCCTTCCTCCTCCTCCTCCTTCTTCTCGCGCCAAAAAAGCACATTGGAATTGGTAGAAGCGGGTAGGGGTGCTTCTCGTTTTTGAGGATGGAGCCGCGAGGGGACCGCTTTCCAATTAAATAGGGGTAATAACGAGGCCCTGGGGGCACACAGCAGTCTCCACCGCTCGGGTGTGCCCACCATATAGGGGTTGCGCCGAGGACGAGCCGAAGATGGCGATTTCGAGCTTCGGACTCACACGCTATTCCGCAATCCACACGTTTTGAGGGTGGTGGGAAGGAGAAATGTGCAGCAGTTGGCTGTTATAAGGGGTTATGGCTAAAGCTGCTATCGCGAGGTTGTCCTGAAAGAATTGACGTCAAGTTCGAGCAGTGCGGAGTTGAAGAAACATAAGCTTAACCGAAGCCTAAGCGGCGTAAGCCTATGCCTATGCCTAAGCCTAAGCATAAGCCTCGGCCTAAGCCTAAGCCTAATCCAAAACCTAAGCCTGATCCTAATGCTAAGCTCACGCCAAAGAATCTACCCAGCTATCATTATTTGAAAAAAGCAATCGTTATCGATAAAATGCAACTAACTGCAATAAAAATTTATGTGAACAATAAGGTTTTCCTGAAAGTTCATACAGTTCCTGCAAAAAAACGCATTCCCAAAAACAAAGAATGAACCACCACTCCCCCCCCCCCCTCCAAAACCACTAAATGGGCTTTGACGCCTTATTTTCCATTCAAAGCAGCGTGCCGTGGCTGGCCATACACGGCGGCTGCGACAACCACCCAAAAAGGACCCGAAAAAATGGGTGGCTCCGCGTAAAAAGGCACAAGAACGGGGTGTACACTGAAAAAAAAATGGGTGGTGGCGGCGGTCCAGCTAGACTAATTTATGGGCATCGGCAAACATGTTTGGTGGTGGCTATTTGAAAGCCTGGATCGGGTCACTTTTCATTGATTTTTGGGGCAAAAGCGGGGCAATGGATTCGAGCATTGCTCCCCCCCCCCTCCTCATTTTCGGATGGCCACAACGTTGCCGGGATTCAATTCTCTCGGCCCCTAGCGGGCCCTGGGCGGTCCAAAAAAAGGAGACGACTCTCGAAATGGGGGGAATGAAGCTGGGGGCTTGTTTGAAGGGGGGTAGTCGGCACGATGCAACGATTCGCGAAGAAGTGTCGAATTTTAGGGTGGCACGGGAGGGTCTGGAAATTGTTTTTTTTTTCGCGAATGATTCGATATAAATTCGAGGAAAGAAAAGAAAATGCGAAGCCGCCTTGCTATCGAATTCCGCGTTAATGGGAACAATTGCATTAATGATGTGCCATGGAAATCTTATATATGTTTGCAAGCAAAATTTTCGATTTCGATGGAACATAAGAAGTCTAAAGGAAGACGAGATCTTCTTAAATTCTGGTTCAATAGAGTTTTGCACCAGTTCGCAAAAGTATCAGCGAGTTTAAATGTGACCAGTAATCCGGTCGAATCATTAATGGATGCTCTGATGATGCTCAGATGTTTGATGCCCAAACAACCCTATATTTCAGATAAACTGAATCATATTTTAGCATCGACTGGCGCGACTCTAAAAGATTCAAGTTCCTCAAAGATCTCGCTTTTACACATTGTTTACCTACGCTGATCTCCGCAATGATCAACAGCGACCAGTCGGGGAGTCAAAAATCAAGGTTATGTAAGTGGATACCCTGGGACCTGGCTAGGGCTGGAAGTGAAGCTGTCTAGCCCAAAAATAGGGAAAATCGGGGAAGTGGAGATTGCATAAGAGATCGGCGGAAGTGAAAATGACCAATAACGGAGCGCTTCGCATTAAAGGTACCGCAAACCACGATTATAGATCTTCTCGTCACTTCCCTACGGATTTTGTCGGCCCGCGACACGCAACGCGCCCGCAGTGAAGACGAGAGGAAACGTGGAAAAATCAAGGAAACGAATTTCCGATTGCCTTGCGCTACTATACGCACAAAGAAACATCCAAGCCTAGCTTTTTCTGAAAACGCTCCGCGCCATGGCCGGGGGTCGAACCCGGGCCTTGCGCGCGGCAAGCGAACAAAAAAGCCAATGAGCCAAGAGGCTGATGCGATACGTTTCTCCCCAGTCGGGCCTTATCCATGCTTTAGGAAACAAAACCCTGCCATAGCGTTGACCGATTTCATAAATTTGGGAGGTGAATGTTTCTTTAAGGCCGTGACTTGCCGATTCTTTAAAAAAAAATTCCTAAAAAGGGAGAAAGCGGATGTTTCTAGGTGACGCACGATTCAAAGTTCTAAAACCCAACTCCAGCGCAACCAAATACACTTTACCAGGTTTGTATACTCCAAAAAAAAAACTTTAGTCTGCCAAAAACAGCGTCGCCCCCCTGGAATGGTGCCCAGTCGTTTCAAAACAAATCACAGCCTTTTCAGGAGGGGTGGGCGGGGGATTGAGGGGGCAATAATGGAAGTCGGGTAGCCGTCGAGATGCTTAAACCCAAAAGAAGGGCCATTTTTCGAAAACCCAAAGGGGGATTGTGTGGAATGGGGGAAGGGGGAGTCTGGCTCAGGACGAGTTTCCGAAGCACAAGCAAAAATAGACACAGATAGGGGGGTCACAAGCTGACGGGATCGGCAAGGAACAAGCGCCGCTTTTCGCCGGCGGCCGTGATTGCATGATTCTGAATACGCGAGCCTTCGAGTGGAAAGTGTCCTTTTTTGTTAAACGACGAAACCATGGATTTTCAAGTATGAAGGAAGTTAGGCCATTCCCAAACCTGACTTGCCCTTAAATATTTTTTCCTTCACGTTGGCTAATTGCTTGTTGTGGCTTTCCTTTCTTGGTTGTTGCGATGTCGCCATAAAAAATGCACGGAATTTAGGAAAAGCGAGAGGAGAGAGAGACAGAGACGGAGCGAGAGAGAGAGCAAAATACATAGAAGGAAATGCTCGCGGGCGTGGTTCTATTTTGGGTGCGCTTCAACGCTTTTAGAGCAGCACTTGAGAATTCACGAAGAAAATGGAGCCAGAAAAAAGGCATTCCGACAAGCTTAGACCTGGGCTTAGGCTTAGAATTGGCTAAGCTTAACTTGGGCTTCATTAAAAACCTCACGCTCCTTAAATCTGCCTAAACCCTATGCAAATCCCACAAAACCAAAGAACGCCAGCATCAGCAGACCGCCGCGAATCCCTTGGAAAAGGATGGACGCGCAAAAGCGGTGTTTCTCGGGGCCCAAAATGGCCAAAAGAGGAGGGGCATTCCATAACTCAACACCGGCGAGGGGCATAAAGCCCCCCATGGGAGGGCCCCGTTGGTTGGACCTTCGTCTTGGATGGACCCTAACGCCTATCCGCGACCAGAGGGGGATGCCCCGGGAAAACGCATACGCATATTGAGGGTAGAGGAAAGATGGCTGAGAAAGATTGGCATAATGAGGTGACGCAGTTGGCTCGAAATACCTTAGGTATTAGTTTGTTTGGGAAAAGGAGTAGTGGAATGGAAATCAGCCGGAAAAGTGGCGTGCGCTTAGGCTTGGGGCTTAGGCGTCTGGTTAGTCTTAGGCCTAGGCTTGGACTTAACTATCGGCTTAGGCTTTTAGGCTTAGGCTTAGGCTTAGGCTTAGGCATAGGCTTAGACTCCGGCTTAAGCTTAAGCTTAGACGTTGGCTTAGGCTTAAGCGTGCAAAAAATTCAACCTGTCCACCAAACAACCATAACAAAAATGGAAAGTACATGGATTCATCTCTTTCCGTCGATGTCCCTTGTCAGCCAATCCACCCACAAGAACATTTTCGATCCATCAGATCCACGCGCCAGCTGACGCGCCGCTAGAGGAGAGCCCAAAACTCCGTCCGGGCCGCCCGGGCTCACCCCATTTTGACACTTATTCCGGGCTCAAAAACCTTTAGGGGAGGCCGAAGTGACAAGGGACACGGGTTCACTCGTTGATAAACGTCCTGGTTTTTGCCATGTGCCCGGGGCGGCGGCCGATCACAGCATTTGGAAAAAGGTGGAACGATTGATTGAGCTTAACTATTTGGGATGGACTTTGGTCGTCTAATCGGGTAGGTCATCTCCAGAAAAAATCTGAAGCATTAACGCGAGTTTTGAGCTACAACGGTTTTTAAAGGGGGGTGTGACAGGGCGATATTAAAATTGTTGGAGGTCGACAACTTTTTTTTCTTTGGAACCAATTTTTCTAATAAAAATAAGGAAAGTGTTATACAACTTTTTGGCTATTCCTTACTAAAACTTTCAAAGTTTTTATTTTTTTAAAGAAAATATAAATGCCTCGGCTAAAAATGGTCGATTTTGGATTTCAAAATTGGATTTTTCAACTTGTTTTTCAACGTGAAATATCCTAAATTGCACTAGAAACACTATTAAGATACTTACTCTGAACTTAATATGCGATTCAGCCCTCCAAAAACTGACTTTTTTGCGAGAACCAAAAACTTTATTTAGCGATTTTTATAGCATTTCAAAAATTAAATCGATCGAAAACCGGAAAACCGGAAAGTTCCGGAATTCCTTGACCGCTGGTGACTGGTCCCCTAAACCACGGCCCGTTGAAATATCTCCTCCATTTTCTTTCCGGCCTGTTTAAGCCCGAAATACCCTCAAAACCCCCAGAAAAGCGACTCTCCCCGGGGGTGTTGGGTATTGTGTGCACCATAACTCTCGTCTCGCCCCCAAAAACCCCCAGGGGATGGATCAAGGCCCCGGGAGGGCTCGAACCCGCGCCGGGTTCTGCGAACCCTCACAACCCATAAAAACGAGAGAAGCCACAAAACCCTTTGGCACGTCCAAAAATGGCTCCAACGGCGTCAAAAACGGAGTCCTGGCTCCGGGACTTCCCCATCATTTTGATGGAGTCGTCGAGCGTTTTTGGGTAAAGAGTTGATGGAGGCTGGGTGGGGCAGGAGTTGAAATGTCTAGGCCATGGCTGTTGAAAAAGATGATGCGGAAGAGGAAAAATTGACAGTGGTTTGGAGTTCTGTTATTTTTTTAAAACTCAAATTGGTATTAAAGGTGTTCAAGCTGAATAAAGCGATAGAGAGTGACAGAGAGAGATTGACAGAAAAAGAGAGAAAGCGAGAGAGAGGAGAGAGAGGAGGAGAGAGAGAGAGAGTAGAGCGATCGAAACGCAGAGGGAGAGAGCGAGCGAGAGACAGCGAGGAGAGGGAGATTGAGGAGAGAGAGAGAGAGAGAGAGAGAGAGTGGGACTACGAAGCGAGAGAGACAGCTAGGAAGGGAGTGAGCGTGAGTGACAGCTAGAAAACGAGCAGAAGGTAATGCGGGAGAAAATGAGACATCGAGGGCGCGCGAGTGCGCTAGCAAGAGATTTAATTTTACCAATTGTTCTTGTTGAATTGATGTCGATCTCCAAAGCTAGAAAAATTCGTATATTTTCGTTAAATTTTCGTTAATTCGCCTCCCTCCATTCAACCCTCCTGAAGACTAGAATTTCATCAACAAAAATTTCGGTAACCCAATTGAACAACCCGCAACAAATATTTTCAAAGTGTCTGACCCTCAAAAATAGAACGGGCCGCTTGCTATAAGGCGGAAGCCGTGAAGGGCTTTGAGGAAAACACACACATCCGATGCCCCGGGGGGCATATGATTGAATTATCAACCGATGCATCCTCGCCTCATCCCCCCCCTTCGTTTCGATATGCACTGCCATCGAAGAAAAGATAGGAACGGCGCAAAAAATAGGGAGCCACTGATATTTTGGGGATGAATTATAGATTAGCAAACTGGTAAAGGGTGTTTGGAAGTGGATTGGACTTGAACTGGTTGAGGATTGGGCTTGGGCTTACAATTAAAAAACCTAACGTCGAAATCACCTCGAAAATTGCGCAAGAACAACCCAAAAATATTCGGAGAATATCATTTTCCATTTTTTCAAGGGCTTTTCTCCGTAACTCCTAAATCGCAAATAGCGTCAGTGCCATCCTGAATGCCGTCAGCCACATTCTGAAGACTATGGCTTATCCTAAAGGCGCAGAAGAACGAAGGCAAAAATTTGAAGTACATCCCACTAGCGTCACTTCCGCATCGCCCTCTAGGACCCGTTAGGATCGAGAAGATCCATATCCACTTATTCCCCCACTCCAGGAGTTCCACCTCCCCTCCACAAGCCAATAAAACCTTGGCCCGGGGTAGTCGGGGTAGGACCGCAAAATTTTTGATGAAATTCGCCGAAGCGCAATTTTTTGCGAGCATCGGGAGCGGGGGCAAGTGTAGTGTGGCGCGGGCGCCCAAAAATTTTACGGTGGCCCGGGCGGGGTCGAGCTGGGCTTATTGGGGGTAGCAATGCCAAAAATAGGACAATAGCATTGGTCGGCAGGGGGGAGGGGATCGAAACACGGATTTCATTAAGGGGATGGCCGATTTGGGGTCGGTCGGCCACGGGTTTTGGGTTAAATCGGGGTTTGGTAAATATTGTTTAGGGCTAGAGGGGCTGGCAAAGCGTCAAAAATTTGATAGTGAAAGGCTAGGGTCTGGAATAGACTTGCGTCGACTCCAAGCCGAAGCCTAAGCCGAAGCTAGCCTAATCCTAAGCCTAAACCAAAGCCCAAGCCAACGTTCAAGCCAAAGCCTAAGCCTAACCTACGCGTAAGCTTAAGCCTATACCTAAGCCTACCCTAAGCGTGAGCCAGGACCTATAGCTTGGACCTAGACCAAGCCTAAGTCAAGCCTAAACTTCAGCCCAAGCGTCGGTCTGAACAAACGTCTAACATTCCGAATTCGCTTTTATGCTACAAGACAATAGCCAGAATTGACAGTATTTAGTTCCCATAGTCAAGCCAAAAAATAGGCTATACTCTAACTCTTCCAAAGCTCATTAAAGCACTTTTTCGGTAACTAGACTCCCCTAGCCCCTCAAAAACAACGCACTACCGTATCCCCCACCCATCCGAAGGCTTTTTTGCAGCCACCAAAAAACCCCGGGAGCGCAATTTGTGGATGCGTGGGGTGTAGAGTGAAGCGGCGCCCCTTGTTGACAATTCGTACTCGACGATTCCCCGAAATTGGACGAGCACCCGTCCCAGTTTTTTGCACACAAATCGTCGGGTGCAGGGTTGGGGCGCGTTTGCTGTTGTAATATTAAAAAAGGGCGCAAATCCCGCTGAATTATGGCGTGTGTGGGTCCGAAAATAAAAACTGGAAAGTGGGGTGTTCGGGGGAAAGCTGATGGAAAGTCGAAAAGTCATGTGAATGGTGGATGGGTGAAACAGCGAATGTTTTAAAGGTATCTTGGAAGATAAGTATCTAGAAAAAAATGGTGATTCGCGGCACAATGCATTACGATAGGAAACCATGGCAGAGGGCTGAAAGCGGCCAAGCGCAGTGATTGCAACCAACTTCTGAGGCCTGTCGTTGCGTTTTAAAGGGATTCGAAAGCCAGGAATGTGTGTGTCCGAGTGTGTCTTAGCGTTGAGAGTAACCAATTGCCATAAGCATTTCTTAGAGATGTGTAAAATTGCGTGGCTATCGCGTGGATGTCTAGAAACTAAGTAAAACATTTTCAAATTTCTACGTTGCGTGCCGTCTGGACCTTTTAACGTTCTAGCATCAATGCGTGGACTTTAGGATACGTACAAAAATGGTAGGATAATTCGTAAAACGTCCGAAAAATTGAGTTTAAATGTTAAAAAAGAGGATTTTCACATTTTTAAGGGATAGTGACCGAAATTTACGATCGAAGCAGAGCAACAGGCATCAGACAAGCAATAAAAATATATTAACGTAGCGTAAGGTCAGTTTTTATCACTACCGGAAGCCCAGAGAGTGTATATTAGCGACGAGGCATCCAGCTAACGGCATAAAACGTTTAATAAAAACAAAACGAATTTTCAGATTTTAAATGGGTCTCGCCAGCAATTTTTGGCCAAAGCAATTCAAAATAACCATCAGAAAAACGATAAGAATGATATTAACATGTCGTAATTCCGTTTCATCACCATCTATAGCCCATAGAGTTTATTAGTCAGGGCCGGAATGGCGAGTCGCACGTGCCCTAGGGGGACTCTCTGCATTCGACAACACTTCCCCCCATGGCATCCCTCTTTTTTTGGGCTGAAGAAATGGAGACGCCCGGGGGTGCGGATTAATCGAGTTGTAGGGATCCACAAAAGCCTCTTCGAATGGCCCAGTCTTTGGACGCATTTTCCCCTTTGAAGCTGCGAAAGGATGTGTTCGTTCGGGGTATCGACACGGAGACAGAATTCTGGCTGCATGGTGCCGGATTCTGGGGTCTCTAGCAGAAAAATTTGGGGAATTCTACTTTTCAAAATTTGGGACTAGATAGTGTATTTTTAGATTATTCGAAACTTTAGAAGTGGGCAAGCTGCAGAGAATTTTGAGGAATTGAAACCCAGCAAACCTTAGCGTATGTGATCAGCGGATACTTTCTATTCGGGGCTAACTAGCCTAGAATAGATTCAATGCGAAAACCGTGAGAAATTACCTATTACTCTTCGAATTAGGTAGACAAAATCTAGGCAGACTGGCA
Organism: Mesorhabditis sp. LJ9110; assembly: GCA_038088335.1. Classification (NCBI taxonomy): domain Eukaryota; kingdom Metazoa; phylum Nematoda; class Chromadorea; order Rhabditida; family Rhabditidae; genus Mesorhabditis; species Mesorhabditis sp. LJ9110. Next base: position 53,014 of record JBBGBA010000119.1, on the reverse strand, counting down.
GAGAAATTTCAGGAAATTCAGGTAAATAAGAGCTTTTCGTTTGTGGAGTTATTTTAATTTTTCGGCAGGCTAGCAGAAGCTTTTGGGGAATTTTGGAATAAAATCACCTATTAATCACGGAATTGATCGTGAGCAGAATTTGAGGCATGCTAGCAGAGAAAGCAGAGAGAGAGAGAGAGCAAAGAAAATCTAAAGCTCTTGGCTCTGAAGTTTTAAAAATTGGCGTGGGCAAGCTAGCAAAATACTTTATGGAATTCGCAGACTTCGAATTGAATTATTATATTAAACTAAATTATAATAATATGCCCTCAACTCAAAAATTCGTTTAGGTTAAATTTATTGCGGACTGGCATAAAAATTTCCATGTTTCGCCATCGGGCTTAAAGTCATGTCACGTCAGTCAATAAGGAAATTCCAGCATATTTATCACCGGCAGCCCAACGACAAAATAAAGTCCCGTGTCCTTTAATTCGCGGGTATTCCGCTTTTTAGTTCGTATCCCATCACTACCCTACCCAACCGAACGGCTCTGGAGACAATTTACCCGAAGGGCATATATAAAAGAGCAGAGAGTAGATGAGGTGCTGCTACTGGGTGGGGCACTCAGAAATTCATGGCATTGCCCTTAATCCTCCAGGAAATGCGGCCGTCAACAAGGAGTCAGACGGAACCCCTAAGGAAAGTGTTAAGCATTTCATTTCCTTGGTGGGGGTGGTGGGGCCTTTAGCTTTAGGGTAGGGATGATAAAAAAGCAATAAGGAAGGAAACGCGTTTTTAAAAGATTTGCCGATTTAGAAATAATTAATAAAACGCAGATACAGTAGGCTTTGCCTTATACATAGATTACGCTTAGACGTCAGCTAGGCTTAGGCTTAAATTTATGCCAACGCTTCGGCTTAGGCTCCGGCTTATGGTAGGCTAAGGCTGAGGCTTGGGCTCAGGCTTAGATTTAGGCTTCGGCTTAGGCTTAGCGTAAACCTAAGCTTCCTACTCCCAGCAGTGCTGTCTCAGAACCTCCCGACTTCCGTGTTTTCTTTTCCACGCACATAAAGCCCCCAGAATCCATCAGTGATGATGTGGTGTCGTGCCCGTCGAGAACCTTGGATTTAATAACCTCATCCTGAGGGCGCCTGGGGAAGGGTTCGTTTACTTACGGCATAGCCTGAGGGCTTATGGGCACACGTGGGTGCTGAAAAATCCCGGAAATCTCAATAGATTTTGAACCGATTTGGAAATGGTGTTTATAATGCCAATATGTGTTTTGGGTCTTCCCTAGAAGCAAAAAATAGCAGTATAAATATTCTTAGGGAGCTGTTATCGGTTAAGTTTGCTTTGCGAAGGCTTGAAATCGGCCCTAACAATTTTTGTAAAGCTTGTAATTCAGTTTGTAAGGCTGATTTTTCTAAATAATTACTCCGATGCGTGAGTTTTTTTTTCTCACCCTTGCTCTATCTCTCTCATTCCCTCTCTCCCTCTTGCTCTCGCTCTCTCTCTCTCGCTCTCACGCTCTCTGACGTTTTTCTAAAATGCTTTAATGTGCGAAACTTGAAAAATATTTTATTGTCATACAGCCACAAAAAATCACATAAAAAAATTAAGTGTCAGGAATTCGTTAGAAGAATACCGTGTTGATTAAAAATTGAAGTTAGGGTTCCTCGGAACCTTCTGGCGTTGTGACATCGCAAAAAAATGCAAACATGGAAGCGGTATCTAGCCATTAACGGCAGGGGGGAAAGGGACAACCCGAAGAAAAATATCCTGAACAAAACAAAAACGTGTCATTTAACGGATGAAAGGGACGTGGAAGGCTCGTTTGATGTGGGAAGTGAAAGTTCGGAAATGAGCTGTAGTCAAGGGGGGAGGCAGTATGATAAGTGGATAGCTGAGAAAAATAGACAAAAAAAGGATTGGGGGAGTACGGTAGTTTTTGATGGTATAACCATAATCTCTGTATGTTAAGAACTACGGCACTCCTCCCAAAGCGAGCTAGTCGGGTTTTTTGCCGCTTTAAAACTAGTCTAAAGGTCGGGCCCTACCGTAACCCAAATAGCGCCGCGATTTTGGTCATTTTCCAAGTTGCGACGAGACGCAAGTACGTACAATACGTAAAAAATAAAGCTTGCTTGCTTATTGCACTTTAGAAAAAAGGGGTTGAGGATCAGGGAAGAGCTGAAATCTAGATGACCTTCTCGGAGATACCTTACGATACGGACAATCGGAAGCCAGCGAATTGGAGGCTAGTATGCGGGTTTTTGTTGTGAAAATTAAAGGGTCCTGGAAGGCAGAATTTCGGCGCACAAATTCGAGGAAATATCGGTTTTAAATTCCAAAACCCTTTAAAAGTAGCCATTTGGGATCAACGACCCGGACAGAATGTAGCAAAGAAGGGGAAAGTGAGCGGATCAGTGGAGTTCTTTCTGAAGCTGGACGGCTTCAATTTTATGAGCTTCGGCTTTGGCTTAGGCTCAGGCGATCATCATCTATGGGAGCATGGGCTGCTTGACAAAGTCGGGCTCGTTGAGGCCGAGCTTTCCGGTGGGGTACAGCTCCTCGCGGATGCCATCGTCAAGGCCGGGCGATGTTGTCTTTGTCGAGTGCTCGCCAAAGTTTCCGGGAACGGATTGGAGCTGAAATTGTTATTTTAAAAAAACGTAACAAGTTACAAATTTGGAAGACACGAAAACAGCCTTTTTAAAGAATTTTCTGGCACGAAACTTTTTTGAAAGCCCAACTTTTGTTGCTTTGACATTTCAAGCACAAAAGTTTCGTGTTATTGGCTATGGAATCAGAGTTTTTTGACTCTTGTAGCGTAGTTCTTGTACTGTATCGGACCGTAGTCGGAGCTACTTAATTTTTTAGCTTACCTCTTGGAAATAGTCAGTAAACAGCTGCTGGGACAATTCCCTGGCCACAATGGCTCCGGCGTGTCCTTCCACGAAACGCAGCAGCAGGACCCCATCTAAAAATGTTAAAATAAGCTTTATTAATTGAAAAAATTCTTTTAGGTGATTTTCATTGCCATGGGATTGTTTTGGAGCAAATAACATGATTTTAGATGCATAATAATCTCGGATTAAGATCACATGGAAAACATTATACCCAGATTAACGTGAAGTACATGTCAAAAGTATTTTGGATGCGGAAGCGGATTAAGCCGATGGCAAACTACAATTTTTACACTTACCGGGCTTCAGTCCACGCTCCACGAAGCTGCTAATGACACGAGATCGGTTGTAGTGGTCGGGGTGGTCGCCCTTCGTCTCGTTCAACCAACTGGAAGAATGAATTATTTCATTTTTAAAAAATCGATAAATCTTTACTATCTTGATAATGCTAGCAATGTACACCTACCGCTTGCAGTTGTTGACCCTTGACCTGGCGGGGAGAAGCTGGAAGCAGCAGTAGAAGAAGTTGATGACGGTCGAGACCATGACGAACAGGAACCAGAACCTGAAAAGTGAATGTTAGAGTAAGGGAGAGAGAGAGAGAGAGAGAGAGAGAGAGAAAGAGAGATAGAGAGAGAAACGCTCGCATTGACACCCACCACAAGAAGAGGTAGATCTTCTCGTTGAACATGTTGATCATCAACACGCATTGGACGGTGTAGCGATGGATGTTGGCCAATCGGCGGACCTTGAAGTCGCAGAGGGTCACACGCGGGAAGACACCGCTCTCGAGCCATTGGCGACCGCTCATCAGATCCATGAACGTCTGAAAATGCCATTTTTGAGAAATATTCTGAAGAAGTTGCCTACCTGAAAACCCCAGAAGTGGTAGTCGGATCCCAGAAACGTGTTCAGCAAGTAGAACTGGAGGAAGATGTTCAGAACATAGAGGAACTTGACGAAGAGGTAGAGCGTCGCAACGAATTTGCCGCCACCATGACCGACGCTGAAATTTAGTCGTAGGACGTGATCTCTTTGTATCTCTCTCCCCGCTCTCTCTCTCTCTCTCTCTCTCTCTCTCTCGTTCCCCCTTACTTGAAACACATGAATCGGAAGGGCGACTTGTAGGCCTGCTTAAACTCGAGGGCATCAATCAGGTAGTCGCACAGCTTGACGGTTTCCTGCTTGCGCTCGGCGTGGCTGAGAGATCGCAACTTCTGGGCGTCAGAGACTGCCATCGACATGTCGATGCCGCTCTGCTGGTGCATCGTCTTCCAGATCCAGCTGGGGATGAAGAACATGATGGCTTGGAGGGCAAGCATGATCGGCACCCATTGGTAGTAGCCGATTTGGGCCTGGAAAGGGGTTGGTGATAATGGTTTGGTTTAGGTTTGGCTTGCGCTTAGGTTTAAGCTTTAGGCTTGAGCTTAGGTTTGGGCTTAGGTTAAGGTTTAGGCTGAGGCTTCTTGAGCTTAGGTTTAGGCTCAGGGTCAGGCTTCGTCAAATCCTTACCTCTTCTCTAGCTTCAGTATCCTGAGGAATCTCCTCATGGAAAGGGATGAAGAAGGTGTTCTGGATGAAGCAGTAATCTTCTGCGTACTGTTCCCAGCCACCCTTGAACTCCATGGGCATCCAGCATTGAATGGGGGCTCCGACGTACCTGAATTTTTCGAGGGTTTTACCGTCTCTCCGTCTATCTCTCCATCTCTCGCTTTCTCTCGTTATCATTGAAAACATACTGCTTAGCCGACACCATCACGGCAAAGAAGGCCAGCAGGGTTGCCGTGACAAAATAATTAAGACGGTCGACGGGATCGTCGAATGCCGTCGGACGAAACCATTTCGTGATCGCATCATCGAGGAATGGAATGCCTAGCATCCTTCCTAGAATTGATTACATATTAAAGAGCTCCTTCAGTTATCAAATAAAAGATGAAAACATGCATAAGAAGTTCGAAAAGATCCAAGCTCAAAACTGACAAAAAATAGGTCTAGCGTCTGATGGTATCGCACTCATCCAATACAACATATTAATCCAAAATTCAAATTGGCGACAATGGTGGGAGGGCGAGAATTGATGCAGGATTGCATACTGGGGTGCTGCGTGCGACCATTCAGTCTGGAGTGCCTTTGACATCTGGTGTGGGGTGGTGACCGGCTGGGGTTCCGGCGGGGAGAACGGGCCACAGCGGGTACCCCGGTCCGGGCGGTGGAGGAAAGGGGTTAGAAATGTGCCAGATTTTATGGGAATGAGGAGTGGTCAAAATTAGGCTTGGACTTAGGCTTTGGCTGAGTCGTAGCTCAGGCTCAGGCTTAAGTTTAGTCTTATGCTTAGGCTTAGGCTTAGGCTTAGGTCTTGCAAGGTTCCGGGCTTAAGCTTAGGCATAGGCTTCGACTTCGTCTTCGACTTGGCTAGAGCTTAGGCTTAGGCTTAGGCTTAGTGTCTAATATCAGCCACACCACCAATAATTAAAGTTCTAGCGACTGAAAAACCTATACCCCCATGCCATTCCTACCCAAAATTCGATCCAGTTTTTTACGACCTACCCCCTAACCACTACCTATGCTGTGGAACGCGCCAGGCTTGAGCCCGAATCATCGATATTCGCGCTGACAGGTAGCCGCCCGGGTCGATCATGTTATTGGTGGAGACAGTGAAGCCAGAGGGCCAGCCAGGCGCCCGCCGCTCACTTTGTATTCAAGAGCATCTCCATCGATTCGCGAAACATGAATCAGGGTGGTAAAAAGCTCGGGGGTGAGGAGGGGGTGCTACTGTACGAGGGATGGGGAAACATATCAACATCGATGAATAATCGTGTTTCTCAAGCTTCACTTTAGAGCGGCCGGAAATGAGGTGTAATAGTGGGCGGTGATAGTGATTATTATAATAAAAACGTGTTAGAGTTAAAATTCAAATCAATGCGGGGATTTTAAAGAAACGCTGAAAAGAAAGCAGGTTTACCGAAACTTTACCTTTAAATTTTTGTAGGTTAAGGTATAGCTTTTAAGAAAATTCCGGCGAGAGCGTGAGCAGGAGCAAGAGGTAGAAAGCGATAGAGAGATAGAGAGATACCGATAGAGAGACCCAGAAAACCCTCTGATTAGAGTTAGCGATATGTATGTTGGCTAATCTGATAAAGTAGGAACGTGAGATTGTGCGACTGATAGATACCACGAGGTCAACAGTTACTACAGAATCGAAAATAATTTTGCATTAACCGCAACCATGCCAAATTTCAGTTGCGCTGACCCCCATAGTGATCACGACGGCCACGACAAAAAGAAAGTCGAATTTATTGGCCGCTGGCGAGTCAAGGCCACGCTACCCGACTTTCTCGTCACGGCTTTTTTGAAAACTAGAGAACTGTGGGCGGAGATTTGTGGGCGATTACTCTGGGTAAATCCGTCTGCTAGGCCGATCTGGCCCCTTGGATATCCATTTCGACATTGGGATGTACTCAATGAGGAAACCCGCTGCAAAAAATGGGCTTGGAGGACGGTATTGACGCTTTGGGGGTCGCGCGCCGGATCCGATTGGCATAAACAAATTTCGGGATTTCGATAAACAAAGGATGGTTGCGGAGAGGAGAAAACGGAGGTTTTATATATTAAAAAGCGAGAGGTAGAGAAAACGAGAGAGAGAGAGAGAGAGAGAGAGACAGAGAGAGAGAGAGAGACGCGCGAGAGATGTTTTTAATGTCGGTTCTGAAGGTTCAAAAGCGCGGGATGCGCGACGAAACGCGCAAGTGTAGATTCCACATTAAAAACCCGTGTAAGAGAGAGAGCGAGAGAAAGAGAACCGCTCAAAATCGCGCCTTTCTTGTTAGCAGAGACACAAATTCTAGAGCTACAGCAAGTCGCCAGGCTTCATCTTATGGTTGTGAGGCATCTAAAGCATGGCCAAGTGACAAACGGGAGTTCAAAAAATCTACATGACCTTTAACGGTATCCATGGTCAAAGAGCGAAAGTGGTGCTAATGGTGCGCGGCGACCCGTGGAGGCGGAGAGCCGCTGCCGGCGACGCCAGATGCGAAACAGGAGGGACGAGAGAGCATGGAGAACGAGGCGACCCATAGAAAGACAGTGTCTAGACACCAGGACGCTGTGGAGGACACAGACACAATGGCAGGGTACGAGATATTGTGGTACCCTGAGGGTACGTGTGGGCGGTGTTCGGGCCCAGCCGTGACCCTTGGGGTGCCCCCAGGGGTCATCATTGATTTCTGCACCCCATCCACGCGAAGAACCACCGTTCTCAGGCCGGCGGTCGAACAGACAGAGAGAAGAGCGTCTGTCCGTTGCGTCATCCACCATTCCATTGAGGTGGTGTCTGGGAGGATTTTTGGGATTAGAGGGCACTTCAATGTCGATGGTGGTGTGAAAGGTACGGTAGTGAGGTCAGTGGAAGAGAAACGGTTATTAATAGCACTAGTGCTATCATTTACTGATACGAATAGGGAGGGTAGATTACACTTAAAAGGTAAGGAAAAAAGTTAAATCGAAAAAATCTCGCGAATGGACGGGAAAGTTATGGAGAGTCTGGGGTCAGAATTACATACCTACATTCTTATCTATGAGGTCAGATGCGCTTGATAAGGAATTCAAATTGTTTTTACAACCTTGCCAACTTTGACACTTAAGGAGAGACCAGGCTGGCATCTGCTACTTTGTATGATCAAATTCAAGAAGTCGGCCTGTTGCCATGTGTCAGCATAATCCACTTTAAGGTAGATAGAGCCACGAGAGGGAGACAGAGAGCCTGGTTAACCACAACCACAACTCAAAACTCAACAGCATCCACCTAGCCGAGCCTAACCCCTAGGAAAAGTCTGCCACTCGCCCCCAAATGTTAGCACCCAGACACCATGCCCTTTTAATGGGGTGCCGCGAATGTCATTTGAATACGAGGGGTAAGGGATGGGCCGTGTGAAGGTGGCCGAAAAACGGCGATCGGCATTCCAAAAAATGGGCCGTCCGGGCGAGGCACCGTTTTTGGGAGCGCGGGACTGCGCGCAGCTGCGTCGTTGGCACGTCCCCGCACCTTTCGAACAAAGATGTGAGCGTTCCAAATTGCAATCGGGAGAGGAGGGCGTGTTTTTTAGCTTAGAGACAGGACACTTGTCCTATCAATTTGAAGAATTATCAACGCGCAAAGTGTTCGATGTGTCGCCGTATTCAGGATGGATGAATTACGTAATTTAATAACAGTATCCCGCGTTGCGGTCGCGGCGCGGCATAGGTTACATCCGCGACACGCAACGCACACGCGTCTCGTGTAGCGAACGTATTTACTTACCAAACTACCAAAAGTACGATCTAGCTACCCTGATGCAGAAAACACATCTCAACAACAACCGACAACACCCCAAAGATTGGCACTGTCTACACGACCCTGATGTCCTCCTCCCCGCAAGAAGGGATTTGGGATTAGCACGCTCGGGTGGGCACATCGCCGTCGAGGTCAATATGGTGGACCTTGGTAGGAAAGAGAGAGGGGAGCCTGAGAAGGAATCATATATTTGAGCCCCACTCCCATCTGTCAATGGTCATTAAATTTTGACAAATTATGCGCGAGAGCGGAGAGGGTGGGGGGGTAGGGTGCAACTGGAAATTGGATGTTTGTGTGGTATACTTTTGGTTAATGAGGCACGTGGGGGAACATTAATGGTAAGTAACGGACGGCTCTTGATTCAATGAGGTAACCTATTTTTTTCCGATGTGCTCTAGTCGGTTTTCAAAAAGTTATTGTTATTCTTGGTATAAAAAAAATATCTGAAACAGTTTTGAATCGATCAGATTGACCGGAAAGTGCCTGTTAATGGACATAACCTTGAAATCGTAAATCGGTGATGTGGTGGAAAGGAGAAAGGGACGAAAAGAAAGGATAGTGTTAGTTCCGAACATGCAAAACCTACCACAAAACGGTGAGTGCGAGAGAGAGAGAGAGAGAGAGAGAGAGAGAGAGAGAGAAGAGAGATAGCGACGGAGAGATACTCAGACAGAGATAGAAAGCGACAAAGCTACCCTTAACGAAGTAACAAAAATCCATTCCGCCACCTAGCCCCTCGCCCAAAAAACTAGATGAACTCCTATTGTCTCGCGACGCATCAGGTTACCTCCACTGAACAGACGACCAGCATCAAAAAGATGAGACTTCACAGTCCCGGCTGGTTTCTATCGAAAACAAATATAAATTGAGTCTCGACCTTTTGCCGAGTGCTTTTGCGACGCCTAGACAGCGAATTTTATGAGCTGTGACTGTTTGGGTGGGTGTTTGGACGGGTCGCGTTGCTTCGTGTGGCTATCAATGATGGCTTCAGGCGACACGGCCGCTATATATTGGAGAGGTCACCGCAAAAATATAGCAAGGTAGTATGGGAATAAAAAAACAAGTCAGTTCATTTAAAGGTCATAAAAGCGCAGCCATTTTCAAAGCGATCGCCCCGAAAAAGCATATCAAACTTACAAGGAACTTAAGCTTATGCATAGGCTTAGGCTTAAGCATAGGCTTCGCTTAGGATTAGGGTTCGCTTAGGCTTTGCCTAGGTTTCGCTTAGGCTTAAACTTAGGCGTAGGCGTATACTTAGGTTGGGCTTAGGCTTAGGCTTTAGCTTCGACCTGATAACTTACTTGGCATCGCGCACTAATAGCTGAATTCGCCCTCTATCTTCATCTGGACATCGAACTACCCTAAAATGGCATGCTTTGCATACGCTATACTGCCCATTACACGCCGCGGTGTTGGCATATGCTAAATAAGGCGAAATGGAGGTGGTTTGGGGATTGCTTTTGTCTGCGGGGGTGCCTTGATTCATTGCTGTGTAATGCATCGCGGGAGACGTATGGCGCTGATGAATCCACTAGCGTCTTTTTGGCTCGTGCCACCATGTGCCAACGCTTGCAAATTGTGGGGAGAATATGGTTATGGATTGGTAAAGGGCGGCGAAAATTGATCTGGAACAAGGTAAAAAAAAATTAAGATAGCACTGACTTTAGATAAGTTTGATTAAGGGAACGGTACCACCAAGCGCACTCTGAAATAAAGCGCACAGAGATTGAACGTCCAGAGAAGCATGATGTAGTCTCATACGTAGTACGTCGCGGTGATCCTCTGACCACAGTATTCTAATGCTCATTTTGCGAATAAAAAATGATCAGGGACTCCCCTTTTCATTCGTGTGCGAAGCCGGACGGTGAAATTGCCGCAATCGCACCGGGTTAGTAGGCCTAGAGGCGCATATCGTAGCGTATTACGGACCGCTACTTTGAACACGTTTTAGGAAGCGCATTTCTGGTGAAAATTAAACATTAGAGGAGGCATAAATCCTCGACCTTCGAGTTACTAGCGCTACCCATAGTTAGTCAATACCTACAGAACCACTCTACTTCCGGCTTACTAAATTTCACCCCGTCTCCAATTACCGTACCCACCCGCACGCCCAAACAACACACACCGTGTTTGGAGCCGGTTTTAGGACCCTGGGCTGTAAACCTGTAGGAGGGCCCTGCGGCGGCCTAGAAGAGTGCGCACGCCGGAGAACAAATAAAACAACGCACACGCCATTTGCATATACCATGAAGGTCACGGCAGGGGAGGGGGATTAAGAGGACGGGTTTTGTCTTATCCTCAAAATCCTTGGAATTTTCGGCAATTAATTTGAGCTAGGAAATAGTCGGTGAAAACAACATAACAAAGAATGCTTGCGGGCTCGGCTGACTTTGTAAAATCCTAGCAAAACGGAAATTTAAACAAAAATCCGGCGTATCGATCCAGAAGGCACCTATAAACGCCTCAGAAAAATGCCGCGGCCGTCTTTTGACCGCATCTCCCCCGCCACCACCCCGAGAATAAATCACAATATTTTTGAATCAATCCCCGCCGGCCCAAGGCTGCTTGTGTTTTTCGGTTGGTTTCCGGTTGATGTGTAATACCTCGATTGCGAAACATTTTCTGATCCTTGAGATAAATCTGAAAATCGTAGTAAATATACACTTGGAAAAAGTCAGGATTAGCGATAGAGCGAGAGAGAGACAGAAAGAGAGTGAGAGAGACAGAAACAGAGTGAGAGAGAGGAGAAAGCGAGAGTGCGAGAGACAAAGCGAGACGTTCGGCTTTTACGAAAATTCGGTAACTTTTTCTATCAATGTAACAATGAGGAAATTCAACAGACCCTTTGACGTCATCATCATCGCCTCCACAATTCACACGCCCCTGCGATGCTGAGTAACTTAGCAATGACCCAATGAATCCAAAAACAATCGGCCCCGCCTTGATGAAAACGCGGCGGCAGCTTTGAAGGGAAAAATCAAAGGAGGAGGAGAATATTGATGATGAAGCTGGTCTCGGAGCCTTTCAACTCGGTGGAAACTGTACGAATAGGGTGAGTACGAGAAGGGGTGATATTGAAGGGACCGGCAGGGCACGGCTATGGATTTGCCTTAAGATCGACACGCGACGCTGGTCTTGCCATTGCGTGACGCACAGTCCAATGTCGCCGAAGCGATGCGTACTGCATAGCGTGTCACGCACGTGCCCAGTTCCACCGGAAATCCATAGCCAAAGACTCAGAGTTGGGCATTGCCCGTCCCTCTAAAGTGGCAGTGACACTAGGTGGGTAGAGACTATATGGCAAAATATTGGTACTGCAAAGAAATTAGGCTCAGGCTCAGGCTGAGGGTTAGGTTTCAGATTAAGCAGAGGCAAGAAGAAGCAGAAAAAAATAAGAAGAAGCAGAGGCTGTGGTCTTGGTCTAGGCTTAGGCTAAGGCCTGGACTTAGTGACGATGTCAACGCCGAAGCCTAGGCTTAGGTTTAGGCTTAGGTATATGCTTCGGCTACGGCTTCGGTTTAACTTCGGCGTAGATTTAGAACAAGAGTTATCACGAGTAAAATTAGTCGCAACAAATCACAAACAATTTTCCCCTCACCAACTCCGGCCCAAAAAATGACCGTAACGAAATTGACAGGGGGGATTTCGTGGCGAGACTCCGGGGGGTCAAATCAATGATTAGGCCCCCCGGATTGAGAAAAGGGCGAAATGAAGGGGCCCACCAGGGTGGATAGACCCCTGAAGAGATATCGTCAAACAGTGCTTGATCGGAAGCCGCCCGCCCGCAAAAGACACTCCACCACAACCGCTGGCTACAGAATCTGCGCGGATGAATTCGGGGCGGCCGCCCTCAAACAGACAGTCCCCCCTCCCTCCTCGCGGCTTCTCCCTTTCTTCTCTGCCGACATTTACCCCCTGGGAGAAATGAAAAGTTGCGTCTGGGTGGTGGGTGGTCGAGACAAAGTGTGGCGACACGGATCGAGGCCCTCAAAAAAGCGAGTCCGAGATATTTGCGGGCTTTTACTTACATTAGGGAGTTGGCTATTGGGGTGATCTGATTATCGGGCTCGTGCGCCGGAAGTTTTTTGGAAAGCGTACGTTTTTCTTTAAACTTTTGTCGTACATTAATTTTTCAGAGAATGCACTTTGTCAAAATTTTCATAATGCGTCACTAATTAGCCACTAACGCATTTAACGAGGGATATTTGACATCATTGCACGGTTTTGACCAAATGCAATTTCGACAAACTTAGTTTTCAACCAATTAACGGATACCCACATTGCCAAATTGAAATTTCAACAAAACAACTTTCGGCATTCTGATAGAAATTCATATCATGTAGCATAAACAAATTTCAGACCAACTTACGTTTGGGCTTTCGGGTCGTAAAAAGCTAAAATCTAGGCGATGTTCATTCTTCCGAAACTACTGCATTAAAGTGCCCCGAGAATAGAACCAATCGGCCTAAAAATTGCCCTAATTAAGCGGGCCAAACGCAACCTCTCGCGCCTGACTGTGCAACCCATGGTGTCTTGGTGAGACGACGGCGGCGTGCATGGTCCCGTTTGCGTTTAGGATTTCGGAAAGCGAGAAGCGTGTGGTGGTGAGAAGAAGCCTAGGAGAGGGCCAAGTGCGAAAAGCCTCCATCCTCCACCCCTGCAGGGCTTATAACCGAGGCATGAGCAAGGTTCGAGCGATTTTATTTTATCCTTTGTATTTTGCTTCGTAGCTTTTTAAATTTCAATACTTTATCAATATACAGTAATACACGCATAATTACAGAAATGCATCCATCGCCGGCACTTCCAAATGATTTCCCTGTAGGTGCTGTGCACTTCCACCGTTTACACTCTAAAATTCATATTTTCATATTGTTGACATTTCCTATACCTTTCGGGGAAAGAACAGACTCGACGGTCGTCGAATCTTGTGGATGTCGATGAGCTGCACCGAGAACCTCGGTCGCCAACCAGGGCTTGTATTTGGTGAGGCGACGTAGAGTACCTATAGACGTGACGCGTACACTAAATTAAAAATGAAAGCCGACCTTCTTAGTAAACAACTGTCGAAATTGCAGCTTAAAAGACGAGCTCATCCCAAAGTAGATGGCAAAGTTGAGCGGGTAGGTGAGGATGATCAGGAAATTCCTATGATAAAAAGTCATAAAAAATTCGAAGAGCGGCTTACCGTAATATTAAAAGCGTATTTACATATCCGTAGTCCTCTTTGTCGATCATTTGGTAGTAGACGCTGAGGAAGTGGAAGACAAAGATCAGCGCCACCGGGATCTCGATTAGGAGGAAGATGGCGATGACGACGAGCAACATTCGTGTCGTCGCGGCCATCAGACGCGTAGACGATACGCATGAGGTCTGAAATTAAGTGTTTTATGCGGTATCTACAAAGCCAATTCTTAGCTTTAATGTATGGCAACTTTTAAAGTTACAAGACAGACCGAGTTTCGATTTTTCTGATTCTTGCGCCTTTTACAAGTGGTCAAAGCCTAGGCTAGGCTTAGGCTCAGGTTTAGGCTTAGGACCCCTTAGAAGTGGCGACTGGGCCTCCTTGTCTCTTCAAGAAACCCGACGATATTTTATCGCAGCTCCTGGAACTTCTGTTTCGCCTCTGGGCCTTCCAAATTTAACAACCTCCAAAGCCTGTGCTATTTTGGTCCCAACTCCTCGACGTACCCCACAAACGCCCACCGTCGGCTTCTTCAGGGAAATAGCGTGGACGCTGCGCTTCCGGTCGGCCTCATTGATGGTGCGGAAGAGGCAGCCGGTGAAGAGGATGAGCAGCAGACATGGGACGATGTGGACGAGTAGAGCCCGACCGCAGAGCACGGTTGCCTTGAAGGTGTCGAGCTGGATTGACTGGAATTTGAAGATATCGTATTAGAGAAGGGCGCTGTTACCTCGTAGACATATTTGGAGTAGCATTTTCTTTTATTACCTTCTAGGTAAGATTCGTTTTGCTCTGACAACATGATGGGGATTTCGGAGGCGATGGCAGAGAAAACTGGAAAACATGGAAAGGTCTCTAACTCTGGCTCTTTGTGTGTCTTTCTATCCCTTTCTAACTCTCTCTCTCTCTCTCTCTCTCTCTCTCTCTGTCACACGCTCTCTCTCTATTTGTGACTCACTTCCTCTTTCTTACTCCTAGCTGTCGCGCTTACTTTAAAATTATCCATTAATCCGAAAACTTACTAATGACAGTAATGATATGCCATGTCCGCGTCGGAGTACAATGCTTTACGGCAATCGACGGTAGACAAACGTACACGTATCGTTGAACTGCCAAGAATACAGTAAGCCAAATGGCAGCTGTGTGGAAGCTGAAAATTCATTAGATAACAGTCTTGAGGCCTTCCTCACATTGTTGGTAGATGCACGGCAAAGTAGGGGTGAAACCGGCACCAGAATTCGCTCAACCCCTCCACGTCGTCGGTTTTGTGGCCCCCGAAAGTGTAGTAGTAGAGGAACCACGGGCAGGAGGAGAGACCTGGAATGGAAATTATGATTTTCTGCATGGGAATGAAGCGTACTTTAAGACTTTGGATACCGAATTTAGAAACTAGAGCTGTTTGCGCCTGAACAGAACTGGGCTTAGTCTCAGGCTTTGGCTTCGGCTTAGGCTACGGCCGAGGATACGGCTTACGCATAGACTTAGGCTTAGGCTGGGGCTTAGGCTTCAGCTTGGCCTAGTATTAGGCTTATTCTTGGGCTTAGTCTTAGGCTTAAGCTTGGCGTATTCTTAGTCTTCGGCTCAGGCTTGGGCTTAGGCTTAGGTTTAACCCTCGATGCCTTTTAACCTTTTTTTTCCTTTACTTGCACTTGCAGCCGGTCCTCCCCTATGTCTTGACCTTTCGTATCTTGTGGCCATGTTCCAGCACGTATATGTGGAAACAACAAATTGGCCATTCCGCGTCGCATCCTTATCCACAACTACCCGTTGCCCTAGCATATGCCAAATTGGGCTGCCGAACTTCGCTTCTCGTTCGAAAATAGCCCTCGCGCATTGATGTCAGCGTTGCTATTTAGCGACCCTTGCTGCCAAGAACATCGAAATGTCACCGGGGTTAATTGATTGGGGTTGCGGGTGGCTGCAGCTGCAAACTTCACATTGGTCAGATTTAGCTCTCAAAGCTGCTGGGATTTCGAGGAAAATATTTATAGCCAAAAGCCGTAAGATCAACTGCCCTTTCGGATTTTGATTGGGCTGGGAAACAATTCTGTTTATATTTGGGGCTGGATATAAAATTGATGAGCTTTTGATAGTTGTGAAATGAATGGAAAATTTGGAAACGGTGCCATGACTTAAAAAATTCTAGAATACGACGCGCTCAGGAAAAATCGTTACATGTTAAGAAAAAGGTGATCTCTCACTCTCTCTCTCTCCCTTTATTTCTCTCTTTCTCGCGGTATATTTATCTTTTTCTCTCCCTCCTCTATCTCTCTCTCGCTCGCTCTTTCGTTCTCTCTTTCTCTCTCCATTCCCAGTCCCTTTAGCTAGTCCCAAGACGTGCCTTCTCCGAAGAAATGCCAAAAAGCGAGGAACGGCCAGCCCTTGAGGAGCCAATTTCTCGAAAGAATTCAACATTTCCCGGGCCCATAATTGGCATCCCGCCAGTCATTATCCCCGACCCCGTTGGACCAAAGGCAACAATTTAGGTCCGTCTTTTTCGGTGTAGGTCATCCTTTGGTGGAATTTATGCGTGGGTGGCCTTTCCGGATTGGGCCTTTTTCCATGAACTTTTCACCTCGAAAAATTACCTGTCATCAGCTCGGTGACCGCCATGGAAAGTAGAATGTGGTTGGTGGGGGTTCGGAGGTGTCGATGGGAGAGTACGACGACGACCAAGGAATTTGTGATGAGCGTCACCTGGAAGTGGAATGTAAATTTTTGGTTTTGGAGGGATTACGGTATTACGCAATCGGCTTTGCGTGTGCTTAGTTGTGCTTAGTCATGGGCTTAGGCTTAGGCTTCCGAGTTCCTCTCTCCTGCTCCTCTGGTGCTACTTTATGCCCCCGAACTCTGCTCATTGGAATTCAACCCACCGAACTCATTTCCCCGCTCTTTGAACTCCTCGCGGAGGTGGAAATATCCACTTTTAGAAACGTCCCGCGACACCGCGTTTTTTCTCCGGACGATCGTTTTCCCACCCCGTCTCCACCGTTGATAAATTGTGTTCAACCCGCATAGAAAAGATGGACCAGTGCCCTCCTCTCCTCCCACCCTCCAAACGTAGAAGTAATCCCCGGAACCCGCCAACGGGTCTCGAATAAACGACCTGGACCCCTGGGAAGCCGAGGGCCCAATTCCTCCCTCCTTTTTTGCGCGCAGCCATTTTGGAATAATTCATCTAAAGGGCCGCCTACATTATTTGAGGGCGGTCATTTGATATCCTGAACCACCCACATAACCAGAGATGGACACACATAGAGGGAAATAGAACATAAGACAAAGGAATTGAGGCGAACGGGCCGGTTGATTGGGCACGTGGGTATGCATTGAGGAGGTGTTCAGAATATGAGGAGAGAGAGAGAGAGAGAGAGAGAGAGAGAGAGAGAAAGCGGGAGTGAGAGAGAACGAAACATCGTTATCCTAGTTGCATTAAAGGTGTCCGGCATTAAAAGTTTTAAGGCATCCGTAAGACAGAAAAATAGAGAGCGACCAGGATGGTGAGCGATAGACTGAGAGAGAGAGAGAGAGAGAGAGAGAGAGAGAGAGAGCAAGAGTGAGAGAGAGAGAGAGCGAGCGAGAGAAAGAGCAAGAGAGAGAGTGAGAGAAGAGAGAAACAGAAATATAAAAACCACATTGCCCTGAATATCATAAAATCTAAAAACCTGCCAAAATAATGATCGGAGCCGCAAGACCGTACACCGGCTTGGCCAGCCAAATCGGCTGCGAAGCGGCGATCGACACCGGATGGCACTGGTCGCACATGCTGAAAAATTCAGTTTTGAATTTTAATAACAAAATAACTAAATAACCCTGTTTTTCCCCGAAAAAATTACCTTGAAATGACTGTAGGTCAGGGCCCTATTTGCAAATCGCCCCCCAATCTCTCTGCACCTGCCACGCCCACTATTTTTGGGTGTACATTATAGGTTGCTAATTTGAGGGCACGAGGTATGACGCAGAAAATTAGGCTAGTTCTCTCTCTATCTCTTACAGTCTTTCTCTTTCGCTCTCTCGCTTTTCCACTTTCTCTGAATTCCAAATAATTTCACCCTCACCTGCTGCTATTTCCGCCTCCAGGCTCAAAAAAGCCACCGTCTACGTAAGACGACAGGTCCATATTTTCCTGGAAACGGCCGGTAAATAGGAAGAAGCGGAAAACAAAAAGGAAACGATAGAAAAACAGAAAGGGATGCTTTCGCGGCAAAAATGGATGTAATACAATATGGGGGGTTGTTGAGGGAGTGGTCAACAGGATATATGAATTTTTTTGAAAGAATGGTGAAATCTCAAAGATTTTAGTGAATAATTCCATTATCGCGTGAATGACATAGATTTACTTTATTTTGTTCAAGAGGATATCATTTTTCGTTTTTGGGCAGTATTTTGGCCAATATTTTTGGATAGTCGCAATTTCGAAAAACTGTCATCCCAAAGGGCCATCAAAGTGATAAAACAACAATGAAAAATTACCAAAAATACGGCTTTTGTAGATTTTATAGAATGTGCTTCGTTAAAACGACCGTTTCCTGTTTTCTCGGCGCGAAAGCGTGTACACGACTTGACGAAAAAGAGGTGATTCGATTACGCCCTGACATACCGGTGCAAGCATCTGGTGTCGTTGTCGAAGCAAAATTCTATAGAATACATAACCAAAAACCCCAGTCTTCTCTTTCCCATCCCTTTAAAAGTATCAAAACATTGCAGATCCTGCAAACCCAAAACCCTCCTCCTAATACAACCCAATTTTCCGAGAGAGTCCGAAATGTCCGATGTACAGCTCCGGTCCATGGCCCAAAATGGACAAGGCGCTCGGGCCCTGGCCGGTTCTCCGAGCCCAAATAAAGAAGTTAGGGGGAGTGTTTCGGACAGGAGACTCCCTGGGATCTGGAGGAAAACCCCCGGCTCCTTCCCCTCGCCTCTTTTCCCCATTTCAAAGCAGGAAGTGGCCCATCCGGGCCGGCCAGTGTCGCCGTTTTTGAAGGCAACAAGCCGGGCGGAGGAGTACGACCAAGCGGTGTATTTGATGTCGAGAAATATGGAAACATCGGCCTGTCAAAAGCAGGGATTGGGAAATCTGGGAATCGGAAAGAGTCGGTTGGAGTCTGGAGTATAGTGTACTTTATTCTAAATTCTAATCAAATTTTTTCTGCTCTACTTAAATAATGGATTTGCACAGTTCGTTGCACCAAAAAAAATGCGAAAATGGTGATTTTTGAGGTATCGAATGGATGTTAAAAATTGGCTCTTCCCCAGCCACATCCGAAAACTTTTTCTTGGCTTCGGTCGGTCAACATGCCAGGTGGTCAAAGTTGAAATGGTCGCGTAAAGCCGATTTAAATGAAAGAAGTTAATATTCAATATACGGACTTTACATACAACTTTTTTGAATTATATGTCGTAATCGGACCCAAAATAAAGGGATAGTATATCTCTAGGTTTACGCTTTGATTTTAAGCTTCGCTTGGCCTAGGCTTAGGCTTAGGCTTAGGTTTGAGCTTAGGCTTAAGCTTAGGTTTAGGCTTATCCCTAGAATTTTCAAAACAAGTGATCTGAACGTGCTAAACTGCAATCAAAGGTGTGGGACACAATTTTGCATGCAGCACCTCCCGCAAATGCTCTGTGAGCAGAAGAAATTTGCAGCCACCCGCAGCCGTTCAATTTCGACTTCTTCAGGACATATGAACGTCGAAAGAAGAAGCGGTGGAAGGTAGAGCTAGACGCTCCAGGAGGCAGAAATTGGCTCAGCAAAAAAGGAGGCCATGTGGGGGGCCAGAAGATAAAAGGCGCGGTCATCTGAAGCGAGGCACGTCCCCACGGTGCTGCCGCTGGATCCCCCTGGATGAGGAAAAACTCCATCGTGTGCCCCTCCGACTCTCATTAGGGGAGCCCTTCCATGGCTCTTTCTCGATGGTCACACACAAAATATGGGTCTAGGGGAGGGGCGGTATCTGGGCCCCAACGGCTAAGGGCCCATCGGGCGAAAAGCAGAATCTAGTCAAACAATTACTGCCAAGCGCACACACACACTTACGCATGCACTCATCTTGATAATGGGGAGCAAGAGCGGGGGGAGGATGAGCGGATTTGGTGAGGTGATTTTCGAAAAAGCAAAGCTGGGTGGGTTTACGTCCGGGTGGAGATGTTTTAAAGGGAATGCGTCACGTCGGGTATTGCGCGATTACTGCGCCACGATATAGTCGTCTATTTCGTCCTATTGCAAGGTATACAGGAAGTTTTAGGGAACGTTTCGGAGGGTAATAAAACTATCTCTGCCATGCTAAAGGGGTAGTGACAGGAAAATTTGGCTGCTGTCACTATCCCTTAAAACCACACTATGAATATCTTTCTAGGCAAGATTATCTCGAGTTTACGAGGACATAACTGTATCAATTCAGGAATCTACAAAATCACCGCCTTCTAACCAAATCAGGCTTCTTTAAAGGGTTAGTGACAGCACGATGAACAGCTATTTTTGTCTATTAGTGACGATCTTTTGCTCATGAATTCCCCAATGAGAATTCCGTGAGAATCTTGCGACAGACGAACGCGATTATGAGCGTTTTGAATGCGAAATAAGGCTGGGTGCAGCCTTGCAGACGTGATTTATCGCCCTCTCGCTCTCTCTCACTCCCTACCTCTCTCCCACTCTCTCTCTCTCTTCTCTTTTATTTATAGGCACGACAGCAGTTTATGGCCTCGCAAACTTTGGACGTCCCAAAAACCGAAAAACGGGACGGAGCATGCTAGCAGAGATCTTTTAATCATGAAGCCGACGAACGCCTAAATTTAACAAGCAAGATACCCGGCTAAGTCCCATAACTCAACCCTAACCCCCGAAAAACCCATCTCTAACGGCAAGTTGGAATTGGCCCCCCAGGACGGAATGCTATTTGGACATTCCTTTATAGAGTTGGACTCTGGGCCTCAACCGAGTCCGACTCAATGCCAGCCGTCAAGCGGTGTTCCGCGGAAAAACGGGGAGCGTTCCGGGGTGAAATGGGTCTTGGAGGGCTTGAAAAAACTTGTTTTCATTGCCCAATGCACTCGAGCTGAAGCTCAAATTGAGCGCAGTCAGATTTTGGGACGGATTGTGCACTTTAATGGTCAGAAATTGAAAATGAGATGAGAAAATAAGAAATTGTCGTTTCCCCCGTTAAAGAGAAAAGACGTCAGAGATGCTGATTATGTGAGGGTTCCGCGTTTTAATTTTGCATTCGCCCGGGGATTGCGAGGAGTGAAAATTTTAGGGGTGCCGGGTCAGGTCCATGCTTAGTCTTGACTTAGGCTCAGGCTTAGGGTTGTCTTAGGCTTCGTCTTATTTAGACTTAGGCTTCGTCTTAGGCTTAGTCTTCCAAATGAAATGTACATCTTCCAGCACTGTCCACCCGAGAACAATTATCATATTTAATGACAGGTTCGAGCAGTTCAGCAGCGACATGCCAAAAAAAAAACTCACAAAATGAATCACAATAAGCGGAAGTCGGCCAAACAGGCCCCTCCAAGCAATTAGCCGTCACAAAAAAACAGTAATCCCTTTGCGCAAAATTCCCGGAAAAACCGCATTGATGCATTCGAGCAAGGGAGGGCTAGACGGAAACTGAGCCCCATTAAGGGGTGGAGTGGGCGGAGAGGAGGAAGAGGTTGGCCCTCGGCAAAATGCTCAAGTTGCGAATGGGGCCTGTGATCGGGTGTCCTGGGTGGGAGAGGTGCTCCTAATTGTTTAGGGGATTCGGTAGTTAAGGAGGGGCGATTCAACAGCGGAGTTTGTCTGGCTTGAGGGAGCGGAGGCGGGGATTTAAAGGGAGTGTGACAGATCAAGAATTTCAGGTAATGATTAAAACATGACTTAGAAATACTATGCAGAAGATAAAGATATATTTGGTGACTTGGGCTCAAACTGGGACTTGGCTTAGCTTAGGTCTCGGCTTATCTCTGCCTAGGCTTGGGCTTTGGCTTGGGCTTAGGCTTAGCCGGAGCCTTATTAGTTAGTTTCAGGCTTAGGCCCAGGCTTAGGCTTCGGCGTTGATTTCGGCTTGGGCTTAGCCTTAGGATTAGGCTTCAGCTTAGGCTTAGGCTTAGGTTTTGGCTTAGGTTTTGGCTTAGGCTGACTTAGCCTTCACCCCTTAAGAAATCAGGGGAAGCTCGAGTCGCCTTAAACATGCCAAAAGTCAGAAAACCCCCATAAACCCGACAAGCGTAATAGCATCGGCTCAAGCTTCTCCCTGAATTTCCCCGATTCCCCGAAATGCCCTTCAAATGGCCCTCACCCTCAAGGGCATATAAAACCCACCGAAAAGCGGATGGCGTTTTCAGCTGTTTTGACGGGGCAGCTCGAGGGCCAGGAATTCAAAAAAGGGACGGCTAGGCGACCAAAATTGAGGGGATCTTTCAGCCGTCCGCCTCCCACCATATTTACTAGACGCCCCAGGCGCCGTCCCACAACGTCTATTTTCGGGATTTCACGGATCCGGCGTAGGTCCAGAAATAATTCGAGCTGTATGCTTATTAGTGGGCGGGTGGGGGTTCCTGCGCGGGTATTTGTGTAGATTGGTGAGTAATAATATGTAGGGGAGGACGGAAAAAGAACTGGGTGGATTCAGAAATGGCTCGAAAAACTCTAGTATATTTGCGAGGGAGCAAAAGTATAGTCTGGCCTTAACAAATTGAACTTCTTTGCGCCCAACCCTAGAATGGCTATTTTGAGTTGAAGGTTTGAGATAGGGAGCGAGAGCGAGAAGGAGCTTCAGAAATATGTATTGAAAGCTAGAGCAAGCAAGAAAGAGCGGGCGAGAGAGAGCTACAGACAGAAAGAAAGAGAGAGAGAAAGAGAGAGAGAAAGAGAGCTAGAGAGAAAGAGAGAGAGAGAGAGAGAGAGAGAGAGAGAGAGAGAGCTAGAGAAAGCGAGTGAATGTGAGATATCGATAGGAAGTTAGCTGATCCAAAATAGATTCTATTCTACCGAAATTATGAGCCAGAATTCTAAACTTTCGTCAAATTTTGAGGCTAAGTAAGTCCCTCTTGAAAATTTGTAATATCCCGATTCCCAAGAGGGCTATAGTCGGTTCGCTCATTGTTCGTTCCAGTACTACTTCAAAGACAAAAAAAATATGTGTGTGAAGTGGGATCAACAATTATGAGGGCCTTTCAGAAAGGTTGGCAGGGGCTCCCACGTTGCTCGAATGGGATTAGTGCGGCTCCTACGTATTTCGGGTTAATTGCCCAAGTGGCTAGTCGCTGTGGTCAGTAATCGCAAAAAATGGAGAAAATATGTTTTGGAGCAGGGGTTTCCGCGTGGAGAAGGTATCTGGATTTGGAGGTAAACAGGGTGTCGTTAACAACAAGTTGCGGATTAGACTTTTTGAAATTTAAACGAAACTTTTCAGAACGGGAGAGAAAGAGTATGAATGGAAAGAAAGCGAGAGAAAGAAAGAGAGAGAGAGAGAGAGGGAGAGAGAGCGAGAGAGATAGAGAGAGAAGAGAGAGAGAGAGAGAGAGAGAGAGAGAGAGAGAGAGAGTCAAGCCTCTACGCTTATGAATAATTAGCGCTAGAGTTGGGTGAAGGCTTCGGCTTAGGCTTAAGCTGAGGCTCATGCTTAGGCATAGCCATAGGCTTAGCCTTGGCTTAAGCTTTGGCACAAGCGTAGGTTTAGGCTTTGCCACAAACTGGTGATAAATCTCACTACTAATCCAAACCCTGAATGAACCAAAAATACGCCTTTAAATAGACCGGAAATTGGCTAAATAAGGACCAAATACAGATAGTACAAATACAGATACAGCCCACGCCTTCTCTGAAATTTTTTTGCTTTACTCTCTTGCGGAAACAAAGCAGCTGAAAAACCTTGCTTTAAAAAATGGAACACAAAATGACACCCAAGGCCGTTTGCCACAAAAACAAAGTTTGGGCTTCCGCCCTCCCTGCGAGGGGGGGGGGAGGGGGGTCACATCACGGATGCCTTGAGGAGATGTTTGAAATGCGTCCCCGCTCCGCTGGCCCGTCCACTCTACATACACAACTTTAGGCCAGTAGCTTTCAGCACAAGACAGGAGGGCGCTGTTAATGAATTCCGGCGTGGTCGTCGGAGGCGAGGACAGGAGGATGCGGGACAAGAATGTTTCTTGTGTTTGTCGCTCCAGAAAATCTTGAGGTGGATTTGGGTGCAAAGCACGAGAAGACAATCTCAAAGTGAGTCATCCAGGGTTGTAGTAAATGTGTTGGGTTAGGCTTAGGCATAGGCTACGGCTTCCTTGTTGGCTTAGGATGAGGTGGGAGCTTAGGTTCAGGCCGATGCCCGGCTTAGATTTAGGTTTAGGCTTAGGCTTAGGCTTGGGCTTGGGCTTAGGCTCAGGTGGATGCTTAGGCTTATGCTTACAAGGGAACCTCACGCGGACGTGGCGGAATTTCGTAAAACGCTTGCGGCTACCCCCGGGTCGTTACCTTAGGCTGTGGATTTTGGAAAGCCTAAACTCCCACGCATCTACCTAAAGACCCCAAAGGCCCCAGATTTAACAAAACAATCACCCGAAGCATTCCCCAGACATGTTTTTTGTTTTCCAGCAGCAGCCCAATTTCCCCTATTTTTCTTTCCTATTTTTAAGCTGCACCCAACTATAAGGACCTTCTGAATGGAGGCCCACCGTAGCTGCCCATCCAAAAAGGAAGCAGGATTGCCGGTGGTGCACTTCTTTTTGCCATCCCCCACCCCCTTGAGGGCCAGATTGGCTTCATTACTTTTTCATCGAAGCGTCTTGGGGATGCGGAAAACAAGTCGGCTCTTGCGGGGTGAGCTGTTGATGGAGGTGAAGCTTTGTGTATTCAGGGAGCTACGTGGAAAGGAGCAATACGGTCGACGTCCGGGATGCATGCGTGGTTTTACGTAATCGGGAAAGTTAGGTTGGAAAATTCGGAAATTTGGGGAGAAGCTGAAATTCGATGAAGGTGAAGCTCTTTGAATTTCCGATTTATACACGTTGAAAAGTTCCCTAGAAAGATAGTTTCCTGGCGTTCAGAACCAGGTGTTAATCGATGAACCCCAAATTTATAGGTTCTTCGGAGAAGCCGGCCCTTATTTAAATCCCCATCGAAATTCGGATACGACAGGAAAATATTTTCGGACGTTCCGGTTCTTGGTGTGGGAAAAGTGACCAAACTCCGAACGGCTTGAATTAGATGGAAAAACAAGGAGTGAAAAGTTGTTTGAATAACACAGAGATCAAAACGGGATAGAAACAGAGTGGAAAGCATCTTTCCGAATCTCCGATCTGGGCAGCAAGGCTATAAAAGTCGCGGCTGATAATTAGCAAAGGATAGCAAATGATGGGGTTTTTTTTTAATCTTGTTCAAAATAATTTGTGGAAAAACTTTGTCAAAACTCAATTTGGACGCAATCTTGTTTCCTCCAAATTTCATTTTGTCGAAAACATTTTTGGATGAATTTTCATTTTTTCGGGATGCCATGTTGCCCAACTTATTTTCTCAATTTCAATGTGCAAAAACGTCGGTTTTCTAATATTTGAGGCATAAAAGCTCGGCAAAATGATATTTCGAAGGGATGAAATTTCGAAAAGGCGAAATTTCAACAAAATGATTCTTGCCAAATCAAGTTCCACTTACTGATAGTAAATTTTAATAAGCGTATACCTATGGGTTTACCTCGCGTCCCAACTACCGTAAGACAAAAACTGGCGGCCCTATAAATAACCAGCCCTGATGCCGCCCGTGTGACAGGAAAACGAGTAGCACATGATCATCTTCCACAGGAGGAGTCAGACTCTGTCATGGGAATCTGAACCAATCTGAAGCCATGACTTGTGGATACTGGAAGGGTAAAGTGGCCGTTTGGCCGGGCTGTTCTCGGGAGATTGGCCGAAATCCGAGTGTGTGAAAGGCGGCACTCCGACTGCCCCCCTCCCCCCCCAGCCAACGCCTTCGTTAGCCAAGTGGGAAATCCGATGGCGCGATGGGGTCGGAAGTTCCGAAGGTTTATCGTATTCTTGGAGATATTCAGGAAAGATTTATGAAATGTATATGTGGTGTACGATTTATCTATGCGTTGCTTTGGCTCGTTAAAACTTCTAGATTTTAAAAAATTTTGCTACTCAAATTTACTGAATCCTGTTAGCTAAAACACCATGAATGTTTGAAGACAATTATTATATTATTGAGAGTATCCTGAAAAAATGCCAGGAAATTTACATCAGAACGGCGTCGAAAAAAGCAAATTAAAAATAAATAAAATTTACGCTAAAAATAAAACCAAATTTTTTAGATCAATGAAAGGGAATCTCGACAAATACCGACATCCAAAATCATGTTCTTCAAAATTCAACATTTCAAATCCCGAACAGCAAACATCCTGAAAGGTCTTCAGAAAACCATCGGATTGCCCGGGGTTGTGGATGTCGGGGTTTTCGCGAATGCAAAGAAGACTGGTTATTTACGTAAGCACTTCGACTTTAATAGCCACCGTCTCCTTAAAAAATAGTCCATGTTTTTAAAAACAAACTAAATAAAACCTCAAAAACTGTTTTTAAACAGAGGTGTGAAAGAATAGTCCTTCAAGTCGGGTTCAGGGCACAATCCACTCCCCTTTCAGGGTATAGAAACTAATTTGCAGGGGATATTAGCCGTGGGCCCCTGCACGAGCAGAGGCAACAAATATGGCCCGGGACACGGATTGGCACGTTCCTGCCGGCGGCCCGAACTACAGTATCCCAGGACGCAAAAAGTTGGGTGGGAAAACAAGAAGCCCTACAAATTTCCGGCCAGGAATAATTCCGGAACTAGGCCTTTTGCAGTTGCAACCAAATTTTTTGCGGGTTGTTCTGCATATACGGAATTTGATTTTTACGATAGCTAATCTGTTGCTAAAAGCGCGAGAAAAGGCAGAGAGAGAGCGGGGGAAAGATAGTGAGTGAGAGCGAGGGCGAGGGGATCACGGAGAAAGAGGGATAAATAGAGATGAAGTGGGCGCGAGAGATGGCAAGATAATAAGAAACAGAGAAATAAATAGATTAAACGAAAATCGTCAGAATAAAGAGCTAAAGAAAATACGAGATGACGAGATTCCGCGCTTCGCATCAAGTGTTTCATTTACGTGTGTGTTTTTTGAACTATACGTAGAGCTACGCAACGCTTACACATGCGGCCTACGCGCGGCATTACTGTCAATGTCCCTTTAAAGGATTGCTGCCGAGAACTTTTAGGTTTCCGAGGATTTCAGAGAATAATTTGTAGGGCGATAGTATTGAGCAGCAGGACAAACATCAGATTAATAGAATTCTGGGCTATTCACCAGGATCGTCACGCTGCCTCAGATACCTCCCCTCGCTCGTCAACCCTCCAAAAATAACATCCGTCACCCGAACTCTAGTCCGGGGATTTGTAGCGACGCTTGTTCAAGCGTTTCTAAATTTGTTCTATCAAGAGCATCAGATTCCCCGAACCAAATGACCGATGGACGCATTGTCTTCGTGGTGAATGGCTTCGCTTCCCGGTTCGTGCAAAAAAAGGCTTACCCTTACCCTCATAATCCCAGTGAATGGCCCCGGGTTCCCGAAATATTCTCCGCTCGGCGGGGGCCCTAAATGAGGCCAATTTGGTGGGCGGCAATTGGTTGGATCTGGGGGATCAAATTTGACGCCGTTGGGAAGCTTATGGGTTGGATTGTGGTTTAAAGGGACCGTGACAGTAGAATGGCTAGCTGCAAACGTTAAATTCGCCTCTAAATCACCGAAAAATCAATAAAAATACGGGAAAAGTGATACCTCAAGCAGTATACTACGCTACGTTGCGCTACGCTACGCAACGTTACGCTTTTCTGCGCACTATTTCCCTGCTTTACTCTACGCTTTAAATAATTATTTTTATTATGAATTATCCGTTGTTTTCCGAAGTCCATCTTTCGCTTCCCATTTAAATCTAATCTAAATCAACGAAAAAGTAAAAAATACAAGGTGAAGTGATACCTTTAACGTTATACCACGCTACGTTACGCTACACTCCTACTCTTAGATTTTCACTTTTACGGAAAAACCTATTTACAATCCATTTTCCCAAAGTGCTCTGTCGCCGCCCTTTTAAATATTTAGGTAGCTTTCATCGATTTTCTTGCGAACTACAGTAGCCCGTCACTGTCCGTTTAAAAGCATTAGCTCTATTCCTTTTCATAAAATTTATTCAAATAATTATGACCAATGCTTCTAAAGCATTGGCAAATACAAAACAACACTGACTACATGGCATCAAAATGGCAATTTTCCCGAAAAGGAACGACAAGGCAAACCAGAAGAGTTGAACCGTATCACTTGGGGTGCGTGGAGGCTAGAATTCGATATCTTGTAGCTTACTGTAAGACTGTATTTGAGGGACTGAGCAATGAAATGGAAGACAGAAAAAAGTAAGAAATTATGCAAAAGCCAAAAATGAAGGAAAAGGAGGACATCAAGTCATGGTGTAAAAATTGCACACACTAATGAAAATTTGAGGATGGATTTATAGCTCATCCTCGAAGGCGGCCGTATCTTCTTCACCACTGATGGGACGCATATTGAATACACGGACGGTCGCTTGGGCCATAGCGCCGAGCAGGACCTAGAAAATTTCAGTTATTAAAGAAAATTTACCGAAAAGACACGCTCAGGCTTAGCTTCCGTTTAGGCTTAGGCTTAGATATGGGCCTATTCTTAGACTTAGACTTAGCTTGGGCTTCGGCTTCGGCCTCGGTTTAGGCTTGGGCCTAGGCTTAGAAATAACTTAGGCTTAGGCTTAGGGTTCGTCCAGTTAGCTTACCCCAGGGCAAGAAACGAAGCCGACGTGCGAATTGCCGTACTGTGCGCACAGCTTGCTGACCTGAAAATACCAGATAACAGGGGATATTGCTCCATCTAGATGAATGTACTTTTTGCATCGTTTTCGCTTACCTTCTCCTTTAATGGCTTGCTCCTCGTGACCCAAAGCGTATAAACCCGATCTTTCGCTTCTTCCAGGCACTCCTCCAACATTGGCAGGTCGTTCTCCGAGTCGCCACAGACCAGAATATTTCCTGAATTCGCCGATGTTACAGAATGCCAAAGGCAGAAATTCCTAGTGGCGTTACCTACCTATTTGCATTTTGAGGTTCAGCTTTTTCTTGAGAAGCCGGACGCCATGGCCCTTGTTGAAGATTTTACCATCGATGTTCATCTAAAAAGCGTTTTTGGGGGAACGAGAGATAGAGATAGAGAGAGAGAGAGAGAGAGAGAGAGAGAGAGAAAAAGAAAGAAAGAGAGAGCGGGACAGATAGTCGGAGAGAATGTGAGAATGTGAGGGAAAGAGAGAGAGATAGTTATAGAGAAAGAATAGAACGTAAAACTCTTACCTCACTATCAAAGGTCCTGGTATAAATCTTGATCTCGAACTCGCCATCCTTCCTTTTTTGGACCTCGGCAGACCTGAAAATCATCCTTATTTCGTCTATTTTACTTTCTTACAGCAGATTCCCGAGAACCCGATGCATGCTCTTCTCCTGGTTTTGCCGGGCGATCGTGATGTGCCCATAATGCTTTTGAAGGCCAGAGCCGATCCAGGTGAAATTCCGGAATTGGGGTTTGGCGAGGAGGTCTTCAACCTGAAAGAGTAACGATTAAGTTAAGAGTTTAATCAAAACCGACTTTCTCAAAAGCCAAATTCAACAGGTTCAGGTCCTCATCGCTGAGGCTGTCGTCCTTAAACTGGAGCGCCGGGTTAATGTACCATTCACGACCTGCCGATGCGCCATATGCGTAGTAGCCTGAAAGAAATTAAAATGTTTTTACATGGTTTGTAGGGCAATTTAAGCAATCAAGAAACCTAAAAATTACCTTCAGGCAACGTCAGCATGTTCAAGATTCCGATGTGTACCAAGGGACTTGTGGTAACGATCGCGCAGACTTGGGCGCATTTCCGGGCAAACTGGGCCTGGATGACGGCCGAGTAGGCGGGTTGGACGGATGTTGGGTAAGAGCAGGAGTAACTTTTCAAGGTGCCGTCACGATCGGTGAAGAAGTGTTGGAAGTGGTCGCCTAGAATGGGATTTGTTGGGCTTTAGCTTATGCATAGGCTTAGGGTTATGATTAACGTTAGCCTTAGGCTCAGGCACAGGCTTAGGCTTAGGCTACGCTTAGGAGACATCAAATTTCCTTACCTTCATTCAACAACTCCACCGCCCTCGCGACCTCTTCGTGGAATATGGCCGGACCGTCCGGGTGGAAGCCACTTAGCGTCTATAAAAAATTGTATTACACAAAAATTCTGATTTTCGCAAGTAAGCAAAGCTGAAAATAAACTTTCCCTACCTCCACGAAGCTTTCAACATTATGAGTATCGTCGCTCTGGATAAACTGCAGGAATGCCAAGTCCTTATGCAGCTCCGACAGCTCGTCGTGGATGTCGTACTTTATCGAAAGCACTTCCCCGTCTTCCGCATCGGTCTGCAGGGTCAGATGGGTAGTTCCGGCGGGTTTGCACGAGTTTTCCAGAGAATTCTGAGAAATAACTCATTTGTTATAGGATTAAAGTTTACCTTCGCATTTTCCAACGACATCTGTGCATGTTGTCTTATCGGCAATCCCTTCAGGACACTCTCCACAATCTGCCGCCTCACTTGCGCCGTCTTGTCCATCAACACGTAGAAGTCGGAGAGCTGCGTGACAGGGACCAATCTGATGACCTCGTGGGTCCACGACGGGTCCAAGAAGGCTGTGCTCCACTCGTCGATGTCGTGGGATTTCAAGAAGTTGCTGAGGCGGGATCCATTGGCGACTTTTTCTTCCTTCTCCTCCATCGCAGCCGCGTAGAACGCTTCGGCGAACTCCTCGACATTGGCGATGTCGCTGATGCGGTGGTAGCAGCGTGATTCTTCTGTGTAGAAACCGGCGTTGCCAAGCTGGACGTCGGTTCCGGCGCCTGAAACCGGAGGTATAGGAGGTTCGAGTTCGATAGCGGAGGGGGGCGGGCGGCTTCCCAGTCTTACACCTAATTTATCGAAAGTTTCTCCTACATACCCCCCCCGCTAACGAACCAGAACCGTTTAGCAAGCGAAAGCCAGGCTCATTAGGAATTCGTCGGTAAGCTATCACTCTGGTTAATTCCCCTAGCTCTCCTTGCCCTTACCTGAAGACAAAATCAACCCAGCCTCCGGGTTGCAGATCAACATCTCCTTCGCGACGAGGTTCATGCCATCTTTTGAGGGCGTAACAACACCAATATCCATCGCCAAGTAATGCGCAATCAATTTAGCCCTTGGAAGTCCTGAAAATCGAGGGTTACCAGGTTGTAAACCGGACTTTAAAGGAAGTGCGACACCGCGAAACCTACCATCCGTATCGAAAATGATTGGCTTCCAATCCTCGTTGTCCTTGCAGACGATATCCTTGTTGATAGCGTCGGCCATCTCCAAGCAGGTGTCTTGGTACTTTCTAAACGGGCTTGATTTTGAAGGTTTGGTGTATAGCATACCGATATGAATCGACGGTACGTCGATTCGTAACTGCAACTTGATACAGAACGTCCTTTCCAATACGATCTGGGTGTTTTTCGAAATATCTAAACAGATAGAATTAAATTCCCGATACCTCAATACCTCCTCCAAGCGGCCAATTTCTCTTGAATTCCTTTGGTATAATCAAATCTTTCAACCGAGAAGAAAAAGCGTCCATCCTCTTTCGAGTTTTCCAATACCTAAATTGCCATTAAAGAAACTTTTCATTCTCAACCTCTTTCCGGATATCGATCGCCAAAATCTTGGTCTGATCGTTGGTGGCAATGCTGAGGAAATCCTCATTTTTGATGGACACCGGAAAGACTCCCAGGGAGCATGAGGAGTTGGCCTAAAGTAGTACCATTATAGACGTGACATTTTAAATTCAGATACCTCGTAATTTATATTAAAGATGTCGACAGTCTCCTCGTACTGAATTCGGGCCCTTGGGATGTATTGCTCGACCAGGGCAATATATTTCCTGCGGTCCCGATCGGTTTGGAAGCCGACCTAAAAATTATAATTTCCTTCTAAATATACTAAGCTTTTATAATTGCAAAAAAAAACCAATTTGATAAAGTTTGAGAAATTTAGCGATTGGTAAAAAAATTTAGATAAACTTGAAATTTTAAATAACTAAATTTTTGTAACTCACCTTCTTAAATCTCAAAATAGCCCTCAAAATTGGCATCCCAACGGTTTTGTACTTAGTCATGAAGTCTTCTGGGGGTTGGAAGGGGATGTGGAGGAAGAAGCCGACCTGAAGCTCAATTTTTGGACGCTGTAGATATAACCAACCTCTAAGGTCGAGTCCAACGACCTCATCATTTGGCCAACGAGCATCAGATGGTAGTCGTGAATCCAGATAAAATCTTGCGGCCGGCTGTTCCTCGCCGCATTAATGGCAAACTGGTAGTTGACACGGACGTAGGAGCACCAGTGCTCATCGAGGACCTAGAAAGAGCAGGGTTTTTATGTTTACTAGGTTGTCAATGCCTTTAAATCCTAGCTTCGCTTACCTGAGGATCATCGTAGTCCTGGACGATATATTGCGGCAAATTATGAAGCGCCGGCCATAGGATTCCATTGGAAATGCCGCCATAATACGCGTTATAGTCGTCCTGGTTGACAAAGACTGGGTTGAGCTGGTAGTTGGTCTTGTTGTAGTCGTGGAGGACGGAGAGGAGTGACATGTCACGTCTGCAAAATAACGAAATTTTGGGCTTCAGGGCTTTGGTTATTTAGAAATAAGAATTGACACTCACTCGATCTCGGTCTGGCTGCCGTCTGGCTTGTTTTGATGCTCCTCCAGGACGTGGAAGATCTCGCCGGCTCGTGCTTGCTTGATCAATGGCAGACCGAGGGAGTTTGTGCCTCGGGGAAGCTCCTAAATTAAGGCTAAAGCTTAGGCGTAGGTTTAGGCTTAGGCCTGGGCTTAGGCTTGGATATAGGCTCAGGCTTCGGCTTGGGCTTACGCTTAGGTTAGGCTCAAGCTTGTAAGCTTAACTCGAATAATTACCTCATCATAAGTATCATCGCCCTGCGGGTTGATTCCAAGATTGGCGAGCCAGATGTTCTCCTTGTCGACCGACATCACCGGATCGACACAGGCTACCAGACCTCCGGATCCCTGCTTAATCTCCCAGATACCGCTGCCACGTCGAGTCACGGAAACGGGAGGCGCGTTCGAGACGTTGATGACGCGTTGCTACAATTTACAGGTATTTCGTCAAGTAGCGAGAGAGAGAGAGAGAGAGAGAGAGAGAGAGAGGGAGAGAGAGAAAGGGAGAGCGAAAGAGAGATAGAGAGAGAGAGAGAGAGAGAGAGGAGAGATCGTAACGAACCTTTGTCGATGGTACTTCCACGAACGCTTGATTCAGAGCCTCGTCCAGCTTCGAAAAGCTATCGCATCTATCCCGGATTTTGGTGAGACTATCACATCTATCTCTTGTTGGTTTTGAAAGGCTGTCCAATCTGTCCCTCGGCTTCTCCGGGGAGTCGAGGAGCGTCAAGTCTTCCGCCGACCCGTGCGTGGAGTTCACCCTGGAGTTGGTCCGGCTTCGAGTTACCTGAAAAGTCAAGTTTTTGAGAATTTTTAAATACCCCGGGGAAACGTATAAAGTTTTTAGATTTTTTTAGACACTTTTTAAAGATTTTAAAACGCTACCCACCTGCATATGGTTGTACTTTTCGCCAAACCGTTTCGCATGCACACCGAGCATACTTTGACGGACTCCAGGTACGGCAGCGTAGAGTTCACTATATTTATAGGTTCAGTTAAGGTACGCTTCAGTTTACCGCATTTTATTCTTGCTGTTGTTTACATCATACAGGGCCAAGCTGAACAGTAGTGCGTCACGATACTGCGTACCAAAAGTCAAATCCGAGTCGTAGATCTGGAAAGGTAATTTAGGTATATTCTACACACTTTCTCTCTCTGTCTCTATCACTCTCTCTCTCTCTCTCTCTTTTACTTACCACCGGCATCGCCACCCTCCAAAACGCCACTGAACGAAATCCGAGCGCATTGATTAGAGACTCGAAAATTGCAGATTGATGTGACCACTGTGACAAGCAGAGCTCCAAGATGGCCAGAACCCCCTGAAAACGGTTATTAATCATAGGATTTGTGGATTAAAATAGTGTACATTAGTTATCAGCTGATTGTGATACCTTAAAAGCAATCTCCGAGTCCTTCCCCCTTTGCTTCCACAAGGCCACCGCGTCGTTGCAGAATTTTTCGATGAATTTGGGGGAGTCGTTAGGTTCCTCCAGCACCACATCCTTTCGCCCTAGGCGTTGCATGACCGCGATCAGGATCTATAAAACGAATTTGTAAATATCGAATGTGGTTTTCTAGAAACCCTAGGTGTTATAACTTGTTAATTCGCTACCTCGACACATTTTCCGGTTGGATCGGCCGAAGCCTTGCCCTGGAAGGGTCTGACGGGCACTATAATCTCGGGGCGCTCCTCAACCATCCTGTGACTGTTTGTTGTCTGATGGTTTGGCGTGTCGACGACAGTTTTCTGGAATTATTTTATGAAACATTACAGAGATAGGTGACGTTATGTGTATAGGATTATGTAATAGAAAACAAAATGAAAATGGAAATCAGATATAGAAAAACCAGAAGTTTCATTTGCACCTAGGTCAAGGAAGCACTATGCACTCAATCTATGATTGCCTGGGGGTCTTTAGTGCAGGGGTACCGGGCTAATATGGACACCGATTGATTAGGAACGTTGAGCAGATAGTGTCGTAAAATTCGGAAAATCGGGTTGAATACACTTTAGGCAGATAAATATATAACAACACACAAGATGTCCTACAGTCATTAAACCTCATTCAATGTTGCCGAAGCTGCTTGTTAAGACGAACAGTTTGTTGTCTCACAATTTGAAAGGTCTCGATTTGAGACTGCCTGTATGCCGTTATCGCTTAGACATACGATAATTTTACCACACCAATATAGGGTGGAAACTGTGCATTAATAGCACGCAAATCTCAGCCCCAAAAGTTGTCCTAGATAACCAGGTACGATTACGGGTAGATAATACACTATGCGTGGGCCTAGGCTTAGGCTTCTTCTTAGGCTTAGGTTTAGGCTTAGGCGGTCAACCCATAAGAGGACAAATCGAGGCATATCCGGCAATGTCTGATGTCAGAAGCAGCGTTATTTTCTTTTTTTTTTTTTTTAGATGAGATTCGAGGTTTAAAGTGCTAAGGAAATTTTCTTAAGAGGATAACCAGTTATCATGAAATCCCGGGTATCTGGGGGCAAAAACATAAGCCTCGGGGGGTTGAGAAGGAAAAAAAGAGGAGAAAGGGTAGTATCCCCCTCTCGCAAAGCGGTCAACACCGCAATGAGCCAGGCCCCGGAGCAGAGATATCTGCTGTGTGTGTGCGTGAGTCTCACCCCGACAAAAACAGCCCCACAAACAGCACCAGGACCCGGGCAGGCAAGCCGACTCCCGGATCAGTGCAAAATAAAAGGCAACCGTTCACCGCGGCTGCGCCGGTATTATCGGTTTCGGGCCACGATAAGTACATTGGATCAAGAAAACATCGAGACGAGACTTGGTAGAGTTTAGGCTAAAAACATGCACGTA
Organism: Mesorhabditis sp. LJ9110; assembly: GCA_038088335.1. NCBI lineage: Eukaryota > Metazoa > Nematoda > Chromadorea > Rhabditida > Rhabditidae > Mesorhabditis > Mesorhabditis sp. LJ9110. Next base: position 18,005 of record JBBGBA010000119.1, on the reverse strand, counting down.
GGGTATCGAATGGTAGATGAAATTCTCTGCCCTTTAGAGAAAAATCCAGTTTTGCAAAAATCACAAGCGGGAAAAATACATACTTATATGAGATGTACATGAAAACAAGCAAATTTCATAAATTTTTTGCGGTTTTACGATATATTTATACTTTGTTAAAGTTCCGGGATATAAGGAATATGTTAATTATGTTCGTTTTTCTACATTCAATCAAGAAAACATCAAGCCTATTTTTGATAGAGCACTTTTTACAAAATTCGACCATATACAAAAAGGTAGGATTAAATTCGCTTTATTGAAAATAAAATGGAGATTATTATGCAAAGAACAAATGGGGAATTGCTCTCAATACTTTTTCATGCGCTTAAATTCAGACTCAAAACCTGGTTTACAAATGCGTTTTCGCATTGCAAAAATCCGGGAGCACGACCTTGACAAAAAATTTTTGGTTTGAAAATTCAAATTCAAATTCAAATTTGAAACGGTTTGAAAAATGCATTAACCTTATGAATTATATTTCAATTTTTTTTTATTTGAATGATACTTTAAACTTTAACTTTATTGGCCCAACAGTAGCGAAAAGGTGAATTTCACGTGGCGCCCCCTAGCAACGTATTTCGATTGTTTTCTGCGGGCCAGCGTCACCGATTTTTGGTTTACTCAGGGGCGCGTAGAGGTTTTACGAAATGAATTAGGGAACACGAACGGACGGCGAATGGTAATATTTTTTGAGAAAAATCATGAGCAAGTGATGTTTCGTTATCCACTTCTTCAAAAAAATGTTGTGGCTACGGCGGGGGATAGGGAAGCAATGATGGAGGGTCTCCCATTAATCTTCGTCGATGAAATTGGTTGGATCGGCCAGATAGGGCTCGACACGATCATAATTCGACACCAAAAGGGAACTTTTTTGGGAGATCGCCTTTTTTTGTACTTCTTTATGATTAGGAAAAATCTCAAAAAGCGGGAATGCCTCAAAGTGGCCGGCTTGAACGGGAAAATTTGTTTTCGGCGGCTGGCAACGTGCAAATAACCGGAGCAGGAGTAGCAGTCTAGTTTTCGATGAAAAATAACGATAAAACTTTTGCTAAAAAATAGCTATTGCAAAGTAATAAGTAAGTAGTAAGTTTAACAGCAAGAAGCAAGATGTAACTTTTCTAATACCCTTAAAAGTTTCGGCACTGTGCAACAAAATTTAGTTGCAAATTTGCATATCTTTTACAGGTTTAAAATCACATTCAACATTTTTATCACAGTTTTTAACAAAAGACCCCCTCAATCGATAGAGTGAGATTATTATTGAAATTCGGGCATATTTCAGCTTATGTTTCCGATGATGAAACACATTCAACTCTCTAAAAAATACAGAAAAATACCCCTAAGAATTAAGAATTAATTAAGTTTTAAAAATTACTGAAAACTGGGATAAATTTTTATGACCATCGCCAGAAAACCGAACTTTTGGGTGCAAAGATTATAGCCACCTCCATGCACCCAAAACTTGTTTTCGGCCCAAAGCGTTTTTGTGGGGGGTTACCCCGTTCTAGCCAAAGCCCATCCTTCTTCATTGCGACTTGTTTTCTTCACCGCCTATCAGCCCCCCGCAAAGTTTACCCCCGAATTTCTCTCAACAAAGTGGATAGACATGGATAGGGCTTATCGAAAAAAGGACCCGCCAACACGGCGGCTGTTAACGACTTCTAGGAACAAAATATTATTCTTGGGGTTTAGTTTTTGCTTGGACATAGAGTATAGGTTTAGGCTTAGGCTGATACTTAGGCTTAGGCCTAGGTTAGGCTGACGCTGAGGTTTAGGCTTAGGCTTAGGCTTCGACCACGCTTGTTAGTTTTACCTAGTCTTAGGCTTGCCTAGGTTGCAGATTGCAGGCCCAAATTAAATTTTACGGACTTTACATATAAAAAATACAAATCGAGGATTTACATAGAAATATCAAAAGCGCCGAACTGGGGCGGTATTTATCTAGCCCGGCAGACGACCGCGACGTCTGCCTGTTAGGGCCGCGGAACATTCTCGAAGCGCCGATGCTATTTCCTGCAAAAAGTCTCCCGGCGGTCCCCTTGTTTCAATCAGAAAAATCGAAGGGAGAAAAGCAGATACCTCGACTTTAAGCAATTTAAAGGCTCAAATAAATTTTGCTTTAACGGAAGTTACGTTTTCATTAAATTTAGTATACTGTTTTGGAAAACCCGGGGTTTGGGAAAAAGACAAAAAATCAGATGCGTACAATCGAGAAGCCCAAGAAAAACGAAGAATTTTGGAAAGCAGAATAGAACGAAAAATGACGCGGCAGCCAATTTTTCACTTTTTTGCTCAGAAATGCTTCAAAAATAAAGCTATCAAGTTTTTCCCATATATAAAAAATTCAAAAATATGTTTTTGAGACCCGTTCCAGCCAGTTTCAGGCTTGAAAATTGGAATATAGCGTCTAAATCCTATAAAAATCCATGAAAAAAACCTTTGATACCCCTTGCTTTATCAGACAAAGATGAAACCTGCAAAGAAAGAGCAGCTCACATCAGCCGGTGGGTGAGCCCCTGGGCGGCTGCTGGCAAAAAATGGCGCTTTTCAAAGATTGCTCCCACCGGCCACAACAAAACGAGATAGCACTAAAGGTTGAGAGACAATGGAAAGCCCGAGGCGAGACATTACTACGGAGAGAAAACCCATTGAACGATTTTTATTGAACGGCTGGATGGATGGATGGAGCCAGGGCCAGGGGGATCGAGCGGTCGAAACAACTGGTTAACGGCTTTTGATGGGTGTGTGTAATGGATAGGTTGAGGAAAAGCCAACAGAAAAAGAAGGGAGACAGAGATCAACGCAAAAGATGTGCTCAGCGCAACATCGAAGAATCAAGGGAACCAAAAATATGGCTTCAAAATGAGGAGAATCTATTCAACAACGAAGCTATCTACTATATATAAATTTCTAATGTCCGTCTACCCGTCCGACCGACCGGGAAATCAGCCAAATTTTGCATTCAAATTACAAATTCAAATCGTGGGGGTGGAAGAAGGCCAGCGCTTAGCCCCGGCGTAGCGGGGGGCATTGCTGGGTTTTAAAGTTTAGTGAACAACTTTGTAAGGCTAAATATACGCAGCAAGTTATATTTTTTCAAATTCGGATTTCGTTTTTCAACGAAATGCGCTTAAAAATCTGTTTGAATCCGCGATTTTAGTCTGTAATGAAAGGTTGTCCTTTATGAAGCTCAGTAAGTCGTCACGACAAGTCTCAAATTATTGTTTTTGCTAGACACAAGCGAAGCCTAAGCTTGAGCAAATCTGTTGATGGAAAAACGCTCAAGAAAACTTATGCTGTATGAAGAATTTGTATTATTTGAAAAATTTTTCATCATTCGTGAAGAGTAAATTAGCGAGAAAGTGATAAAAAGCGACGTTACATTTTTAATGCAACTTCTGATGCTTTTCAGGCAGCTCAATCTTGACTTCACCATTTACGTGATGAAAAGAATGAAGACAATATATAACATTTTTTTTAATTTCGAACACTCTTGTAGAGCTTGAAAAGGCGCATTTTTCACGTACTTCAGATTTTCAAAAATAGCGTCCGCGATTTTTAGGTTTTTAGTGAGGACAAAATAGGGCCAAAACAGAAGTTCAAAAACGATAGGGTGAATCTATGCTTAAAAAATAAATAATCGACCGATAAGTTACATAAAAAAAATAAGGAAAACACCTCTATGAAAGAAGTGTTTCCAAGGCCTTACGAATTGTGTCTTACGTAACCTCGTAAGTTGTGGTGTTCCCCCGTCCGAGCCCTAGGGCCACAAACAGCCGGCGAAGAGGCGGCGCAAAGCAAGAGCACGCTCCCTTCACGTGCACTCACTCGCATACGAGCGGCAAAAGCATAGCAACTTGCACATGCCAAGTGCACGATCGGCTTCCATTTAGAGAAAAGCAAAGCCACGAAGAGACGGGCAGCTGTTTGTTTTCGTCTTGCCCAGCCATGTCTCGCTCTCGCACGGCGAAGTTTGATCAGAAATTTCCTTGGGGCTGATTGTGCGCTGGCGGTGTTGTTGATCTATGAAAACGAACCTTTTTCTAAGGGGATTTGCTTCAAATAATTATAATTCGTATGGCTAAATGGATGTTATTAGATGTTAACAAACAGAGGTTTATGTGAATTGAGTATCTATTTGAGCGAAAACGATGTTTCATGAAATTCTAAAATTAACAACGTTAGTTTAAAACGGTGGCATGCTTTTTTATTTTCATACTCCAATTAAATTTTCGAGAAAGGGATTTTTAAACAACTGCAATTTAGATTTACAGTATTACAAACGTTTTATTTAAACACAAATTAATATTTATGAAAATTCCATAGCACCAGTTTTGTTTATCGATCGAAAACTCTGCAATTTTTGATAGTATCGTTCGGATGGTCGAGTTTTAAGGAGATCTCGGTCAATCCGAACCAAACCCAGAAAAGTTTCCATGTGTAGAATAAATTAGAGCTCTTTACCATTCGATAAAAAGTTTATTTGATCGAAAACTATGCAAACAAATGTTGAAGCTTAATGAAGAACGCAACAAAACTCTGAAATTGACTTTCCGGTTGTTTTTGCAAGTTTAAATCAAGCCTTAAAACATTATAATAGGTGCTTGTGTGTCGTGCCCAGATGAGATTCAGATATTCAATATAAAATTTTTTTATTATCCACAAAATTCACAACACATATATAAATAACCTAATATCATCGTGTTTGTATAAAGTGCACGCGTTTATCCCAGGCAATGACGAAAAAGGAACACAGATCGCAACACCGGAGTTTGAAAAACTATAAGAATTTTTAGTCATGGCAATTCTCATGTAAGGCTATATACAATGGACAAAAAGTCCTGAATGACAAGGCAAGTAAATGGGTACATACAATATAAATTATTCAATGCGTCCTGATGACTCATTTCAGCAACAAGCCGCATGCTCTTCGTCCAGTTCGGTGATGCTTAAAAATTAGAAATTTTAAATTAGGCCGTTTTGGATGATTAATAATTAATAAATTTGTCATTAAAATTATTAGTTTCAAGATCGCAAATGCGCAGTAATTGTCTTCGCTAATTTGCATATGGTAACTCATTTTGTTACTAAAAATCCCAATTAAAAAACATTTGACGCTGAGCAAAGCTTATTCAAAAAAACCGGTATGCTATTTTCTATTTGTATGGGAAAAAATGAATAAAGGTATATGACATTATCAAAGCTTCGCTCTATTTTTGCTAATTTGCATATTCCTAATTTTAACCGTTAAAAAAAAAAATTTTTTTTGCTAATTAGCATAAAAAAATAAACAAAAAAATAAAATTAATAATCCATTTTATTCACAGACCTGTCCAGTCTCGGCCTGAAGGGACGGGCTCTTGTGCGGTGGTTATTTCTCAGGACTTGTAATCGGTATGAAGACCATAGTGTGGTTATTGCTGGGCTGAAATATGCAAATTAAGAATGTAACTGTTTTTTCTAGCGGTTTTCTGGGTTCCCCATACTTTTAAAAGCGCTACAAATCATGCAAATTGCTGAGCTCTACCTTCATAGTTCCTTTACAACATAAAAAAATTGTGCAGAGTGTCACCCAGCACAAACCACAAAAAATGCATTTGGCATAAAAAATTCCAGTAGCGCAATTGCCCCCCCCCCCAAATTTCGTGAGGCTGGGGCGACGCCTGGCAACCTACTACACAAACTGCGGGGGCGGACTAGTCGTTCGAATGGAGGAGGGGAGAAGGAGTAATAGAAATTGGTGGTCCTCGATGTGGACAAAACATTTCTTTGAACAGGAGGGCCATGAAATGCTCTCTTATTCCGTTTGTTCAATTCGTCTCAAGAATTCTGGATTTTATCCTATCCTATAAGCGAGAAAAGTATGTTTGTTTTCTGTTCAGCCGATTTCTCGGCCGCCAGGCCGAATTTCCGGCTGATTTTTGGCATGTAGGTGGAGAAACACATTTGTCAGTGAAGCAATTTTTGTTTCTCGAAATTCCTTCATATAACGATTTTACAAGGAAAATAGTGAAAAATCCTTAACATTTTGGCCGAACAAAGGTTTGTTCAGAAGATATCTCGATTACCAGACCGAATCGGGCTCTAATTTTTGGAGCGTAGATTGAAAATCGAATTCTCCCGATATATAATTTTGCGTTTTGTCTGTTTTTGTAAAATAAAGTTTTTATGAGCATTTTTCTAAAAAGTCCTTAACAAAATCGGCCAAGAGCCGTGGTGTTCGGGCCATAACTCGAAGCCTAGATGGAATTTCGGTCTGTAATTTGGACCACTTATGTATTCGATGGTGGGGATCATGCACATCTTATTATCTTTACAAATTTTCAGCGGATTGTGACTCAAAAATGGAATTTTGTAAAGTGGCCAGAAGGCCTCCCGCCCGGGGCATTTGGTCGGCCCTCTGTTTGCCTCCCGCCCCTCCCCAGAACGGAAGAGGCCTTTCCCGCTCCCTGTCCCCATGTGCCTCTTGGTGTATGAGGTTAGCTCCCGGGCTACCACGCGGAAGGACATAGGTTCGGATCCTGGGCCAAGTTGGCTTTTTGCTTTTTGGTAGTCTAGCAAGCAAAACATCGTTCTATGCTATCGCATGCGAGGTTTAGGCCTGACCCTCGATCTAGCGTCGCAGGCCGAAAGAAAGGTCTTTGACCAGGCTCTCGCGCCGCAGGCCTAGGATGGGTCCCTGATCTAGCTCTTGCGCCGCAGGCCAGATCCTGGAGAACAACCAGTAACTAGCGCCGCAGGCAAAAAGTTTCTAGCGCGAGGTTTAGGCCTGGCTCTGGCTCTAGCGCCGCAGGCCAAAGAAAGGGTCCTTGATCCAGGCTCTCGCGCCCCAGGCCAAAGGATGGCTCCTTGACCAACGTACTTGCGCCGCAGGCTAAAAAAAGGAAGGTGTTCAAATTCATGGTTCCTGGACGGGGTCCAGTGGAAAAGGGCCGCGAAGCGGACTTTTTCCACTGGTTTCGAATAACTTGACTTTTTCATGTTTTCAAAGTTATACGAATTTCATTAAAAGGTTTTATCTAAGTTTACCTAGTTATCTTGCTAGCTTTGGTTTATTTTAGTGAGGTTTATGCCAATTTTATGTTTTTTAGAGGGTCGAAAATGGTAGGAATCGGCCTGTCTGACTTGATACATGGCCACAAAATCACGATTAAGTTTTTGTTCTCTCATTTTAAGCAGCTAAAACACCAGTTGTTTAAGCCTAGGTTTCGGGCCTCCTTTTTCTAAATGCATTTTAATATGCATAACAACCTTTCAATATTGTCAAGCCATATTACCTAACGACAAACACAGTAGAGTAACGTTTTCAAAACATCTGCTGACCTTTAAACTATTGAATTCCACTTTTCACGATTTTACTATCATTCAAGCCGGCCAATTCGTTCCTTGCTCAAAAATTCCATCGACGACTAATCAGGCTTCAATATTCTATCAAACCCCAACTGCAACCACTCTGTTTTTACCCACAATGAAGCCTTTCCACCTACTGTTAATCTATCCAAAAACCTTGTCCCCACCAACATTCCGTCAGCGGAAGCCGTAAAACTTGAGGTTCCACTGCCCTCCGATATGCAGCGGATTAATTTTTCTGGTTTATGCTGGGCGACGATCAGATTCCAGGGGGCCTAATGTTTCTCATTCACTAGGTTTAATATTCTTCGGAGTATGGTTTCTAGAGGTTCTAACGCTAAAGCCTAAGTCTAAGCCTAAACCTACAGCCTAGACCGAAGCCTGCTAAGCCTCAGCAGCCTAAATACTATTCCTTCAGATTTCCGCCATGTTCCCATAGACGTACGCTCCACTACTCGCTAAGAAAAAGTACAATTTTGCCAAGATCGGGACTGATAATAGGTACCGCCTTCCCAAGTATTTTCCAAGTGCCTGGTGTTTTTCTGCACTTTCCGCCAAGTCAGGTAGTAATTCTTTCTTTTACGAGGGATATGCGATTTGAGGTATGAGATTAGCTACTTTTAGGAAACTAGTAGAGTTTGCTACGATAGCTAAGGGGTTGATTTTTGGTTTGTGGTTCGATGTGGCTTGGGTGCTATCTGAATGGAATCTTACCATGAATGCATAGTATACTTCGCTTTCTCTCTCTCTCTCTCTCTCTCTCTCTCTCTCTCTCTCTCGCTCTCTTTCGCTCTCTATCGCTTTCGCTCTCGCTGTCTTTCTCTCGCTCTCTGGCTATCTTTCTCTGGCTCGCTCTATCTCCCTCTCTCTTCTCTCCTCTCTCTCTCTCTCTCTCTCTCTCTCTCTCTCTCTCTCTCTTTATTTATATGGCACTTTCTACATATTTTTTTGCGTTAGAAACCAATTCCGAAAATCCAATCTAGAGCATTAACTATACGAATACTACATACAACATCTTCCCGCTAAAAACAACCTTTTTGACCCGCGTTTTTAAAGATTCCCCTCCCTCACCTCCCTTTGCCCCCGTCCCATAGCTAATCCGACGCAAGCCGCTCCCCCTGATAAAACGCCAAAATTCGAGCACACCTCAGATGGGAGTTTTGCGGAAAATTATACAGCTGAGCGTCCGCTTCAAATTTAATGATTCAAAAATTCGATCCCCTTACTCACCTATCTCTCCTCTTCGTGTTGTAACGCGTAGTCGGGATAAATCTCGACGAGTCATCTTTCAGCTTCCGGCTGTCTTTATCTGCAAAAGCTTGTTTCTAAACCCATTTTATTTAATGTTGAGCTTTTGATTAATTTTATAGAGACAGCTAATTTTTGTGGTCGAGCTAAGCAAGCTAGTAAAGCTCCAAAAGCTAGTAGTAAAGTTAGCACAACCGGGGTCGCTGCAAACCCTTGCAAGTTGCCAATTTCCGGACGTTTTTGAGGAATAGTTTTTGGGCCCTAATGGTCAGAATGCAGGGGGCCGGCGTAAATTGGCCAAATTTTGATGGCACGTGGATGTTCCCGAGTGTCGAGGACATTCGGATGCTCACGTAGTAGAGCTTTCAGTTGCAGGCAAGCTGGTGTTTTTTCATTAATGCTGAGCTGATCTCTCTCTTTCTCTCCTTTTAAATGTCTCTCGCTAATTTTCGCATCTTTTTCGCTAATTCTGTGGTTAAGTCAGAATCACAGCTCCCAAAAGTGCTGCCAACCGGCCGCTCAATCTATGGGCTGCTCGATCCGTGGCCCGTGCGATCTTGATAAGCGTTTGCCATGATTTAGCGAACCGTTTTTTGACAGATTCCGCTTGCCTTTTTATCGGCACCCCGCTGATAAAGTGCCGAGTTCGAAGAGTTGCAAGCCATGGCAAATTTTTGGGCTGTCTCTTGACCGATCGGGCCATTGCAATTTTAGCAGATTCTTCATTTCCATGATGTTATTTTCATTCCAAATTTGATGCAACTTAGGCTTAGGCTTAGGCTTAGGCTTAGGCTTAGGCTTAGGCTTAGGCTTAGGCTTGGCAGGCTTAGGCTTAGCAGGCTTAGGCTTAGGGCTTAGGCTTAGGCTTAGGCTTAGGCTTGGAGGCTTAGGCTTGAGGCTTAGGCTTAGGCTTAGGCTTAGGCTTAGGCTAGGCTTAGGCTAGCTTAGGCTTAGGCTTAGGCTTAGGCTTAGGCTTGGACTTGGTTTGACCAAAACCTCTTTCTCTAGCGCCTATACGCCAAACTAGTGGACCAGATGTGTCGCGAGTGGGCGGGCAGGATTCGGTTTAGGGTTAATATCCCCTAGCCACGCTTTTAGAAGTGTCCCTCCACGATTCAAAATCCCATTCGCAGCCCATTCTTCCCCCAGACAACCCTCCATCAGACTACTAATAACACTTACCACGTGCTGTAAACCGCGACGCCCGCTCCTCCTTCCACCTTAAAAGCTTCCACAGCCAGAAGCTCATTCTGTTCTCCTCCTCTAGTGGACTCGGTTCTAAAAATAGTTGGCGCCTGATGAGGCCAGATCAAAATAGAATTTTTTGCACTTATTAATGGAGGACAACAAAAAAGCATGAGCATTCCAAATTCTATTTTGAGATTGCCGAAAATTCTGAATTTAAATTTTGCTAGAATACGTTTTAAAATGAACTGAAATGTCAGAAGATCCAAAAATTTAATTTTAGAAGTTGCCGGCTGTAAAACGAAATGGAAGATCTCTTCGGCAAAACAAATGTCAAAATCTAGGGTCCCGAAAATAGAGCCGAGAAGATGTGACTTCTTAATCCTTTTAAGACCTAGCCGGCGAGCACAAGAATGCAGAGAATTCGTGGCCCCAAAAATTCTGGGCTATTTTTGGGACCCATAAAAAATTCGTGGACCCTTGCAAAGCGACTGCCAGGAAACCGGCCGCCAACCCTACCCGACTTTCCCAAGCTGCCACAAAAATTAAGGCAAAATTTAGCGCCGCAAAATTTTGCAATCACCGCGCTTAGGCGGAATTCGCGGAAAATGTATTTGCGGCGGGGCAGAATTTGCCGTGCACCAGACCCCCCATTAGCATTCAGGAGTCTGGAAATAATAGTGAGAAAATGTGGACAATGCTATGCGTCCTTTTTGGAAAACATGTGGGATAATATTTTGTAACGTTGCGAAAAGGGCATATTTTTAAGCAAAATTTGGAGGCTGTTTTTGATGGTTATCAGCTTTTACAAAGAATTTGGGCCTAGGTTTGGGGTTGTTAGGCTTAGGCTTAAGTGGAGGCTTGGGCTCAGGCCCATGCTTCACGTTAGGCTTGGGCCTAGGGCTACGGCTTAGGCTCAGACTTAGGCTCCGAAATAGACTGAGACTTAGCTTTAGGCTTAGGCTTAGTCTTGGGCATAGGAATCGCTAAGGTTTGGGCTTCAGAAAACTCCGATCTTAGAGATATTTCGAGCGGTCAAAGCCATAACAATAAGACAAAAAATCAACTTAACGTTCTCAAAATCGAATTTCCTTGCCGACCTGGCCATTTGGGTGGCTGGATCTTGACTCAGATAGTCGGGGTAGGATGCGTAACCCGGGGAAAAGATGAATGGCCTTGATCGGGGTGGATATGGATCCCCGGCAGTTATGTAGACGAAACGAAATATGGATCCGGGAACATCGGCCCAACACCCAATCGCCTCCATCGTAACCGGTTTTGCGGGTGGAAGTGTTGCAAGAGTGCATTTTTTTTCATTGTTTTGGGGGATCATCATCTGCGAGCAGCGGTGTGGGCGGTGATCATGCGGTGCAAGGGGGATCTGGAAACCATGAATTGAGGTCGTTTTGAAAGTAGACGCGGGCTTGACGAATTCTTAATTTTTTCCTTTAAAAAGCTGCATAATCATAACTTTTAAAGGGCGGCCTCACTTAACATATTTTTTCGATTACATTAGTAACAGTTACATGACTCAGACACGCGCGAAAACAAGGAATATTGAGAAGTCTGGCACCCCCGGAAATATTGACCCTTTGCCAGGTTTTTAAGAGCACTGTGCGTGGCGGGGGTGGAAGGGACAACAAATTCTCTTAATCTAGTTCCAGGGTCGCCACCTGCGGCCCGCATATTCACGGGGTAATGAAAACAAGTAGAACATAAGCAGCACATAGTATATAGTACCTTAACGTATTTAGACGGGACGCTGAAAAAGCTTATGTAAGAGCCAGGTTTTAGCTTTCAAAGCGTTATTTAATCAAAAGCTTATGATGTGTCTGCCGAACCAATAACCAATCTAATTTTTCAAAAAGCACAGTAATGAGTTCGGCGCGACCAAAAAGTCAAATCTACCCCTTATCGAATAAAACAAAGCGCCAATGGAATGAGTCATGACGTTGACTTTTTGAATTCGCGAATGGAGAGAGAGAGAGAGCGAGCGATAGAGAGAGCGAGATAGAAACAACCGCAAGAGCTCTAGGAAATTATTTAAGGAAGCCTTGGTTTAACTTGGCAGGTGCTCAAGTTATTGGCTTTATCTTTATTTAGGCCTAGGTTCTGGGCCTCCCCTTCCGCTTAGCCCTTGGCAGATATTAAAATAAAGAATTGATCGAAGAATCAGATTTCGAAGATTATCAACCCTGAAACACATCCCAATCGGAAGCACAGCAAAAAGGCCCCTATCATGGCCATTCTATTCTAGGGAACGGAAATGGCATCACATAAAGGCAACGGGGGGCTGTTGCTCATCCGCCCCCCGGCTTCTTTTTCTGGTATTTGGCGGAAAGTGCGTGGGGACCGACCATCCTCCTCCCCCAGCCCACCGGCCGGGGGGAGGAGCGCAAAATAGAACACAGCATAAAAATCGGTGGGCGGAGCCCGGATCCGGCTCTTGGTAGGATTTATAGATTCATATTCTGTATTTTTTAAAGAATTTTCCAAGCCCCCAAGGTTTCTAATTTCACGTAAAGATGTAGGTATACAGGGTGTCCCAAAATCCCCCTAGTCGGCCGCAGACCTGTTCGATTTTTACGATTTAGGTATCTATCGAAAGCTCTCGGAAAGGCGATTCCAGCACGTCTTGCCGATTTTCGAAATGTCGAAATTTTTTTATCATTTACTAATGTTTTTTGCGAAACGCGCGGATTTTCTGATGTTTTTCTGACAAGGCGTTTTTTACAAAAATCGCAATTTAAGCTTTTTTTATGCCTTTCCTGGCAGCCCAACGACAGCTCTTTGAAAGCCGTTTGCGAAAACACAGCTTGGATAGCGCTTAAACCGGTTAAATTGCGTTTTGGACAAAAAAGCGAGTCCTTTTTGCCTGAAGAAGGTCGAAAATCGAGCAAAAAATTCCGACATTTCGAAAATCGGCAAGCCGTGCTGGACTCGCCTTTGCGAGAGCTTTCGATAGATACCTAAATCGTAAAAATCGGAGGTCTGCGGCCGCTAGGGGATTTTTGGGACACCCTGTATAGGTGTAGTTGGAAAATTAAGGGGGCGGCCGTACTTTACATTGTTGTGTACGGTAACGTAGCGTAAAGCACGAAAAAGTAACGTAAGTAGAAAAACGTGCCTAACGCTACATTTCAGCTTGCCTTTGAGTTCCTTGAAGTTTTTTAAGTGGTGTTTTGGCAAGTAAGGAAGCTGAAAAGTGGGGACAGGTATATTTTTATTAACACGTAAGGGAAGAATAAGTCGTAGTTGTCAAACGTTTTACTGAAGTATGCCTAAGCTTAAGCCTAAGCCTAAGCTGAATCCCAAGCCTAAGATTAGGCATGCGCTCACCCCTATTTTAAAGGGCGGTGACAGTCAAAAATTTCGGCACCATTCTCACAGTTTAATATCAAGATCCAACCATGTGGTCTCACACCCAAAATTTAATATTCTGAGGGCCCCCGTGAGTCATCTATCTGATGATCAGCCGACAGTTGTTTGTCTCATTCTCATCCTCGTGCTAGTCTGAATAACTACATTCTCGCGATCCGAATTGCGAAATCGGCATCGTGATCGGGCGTCTCGGGCTGAATATTCAACCCGGGCCGCCCCGATCATCTGATACAACATGTGATCGGGGCCCGCGATATTGCCCCAAACGCATAATCGGTCCAATGTTTTTGGGGGATTCTGGGGTCCCGACGATGGTTTTCATTTGCATTAGACGGTATAAGCCTAGGCCTAATTGTAAGCCTAAACCTAAACCTAAACCTCAGCTTCAAACCAAGTTAAACTTAAGCCTAACCCAAGCTTAAATTCAAGCATAAGCCGAAGTCTAAGCACTAAAGTCAGCTTCTTACATATCTACAGCTCCAAAACCGTCGCGAGAACAATATGGCGACTTTTCTTCATCTGATGATGCTGAGATCGATTTTTCCGACCTTGTTCTAGCCTGATTATACCACTGGTTTAATTTCCTACTCTTCTTACGCCTTTGGGAGATTTACTAGATTCGGAAGTCCATCAAAACAGACCTACAGTACCCTCAGATAGTTTTTATAGGTAGTGTGCCACGAAGCCAATCATCCTGATCCGGTTTTCGAAACCTTGCATCACCTCACGTCACCCTCAATTCTTGTGCCATATTTTTTGCTATCGAAAATCGACAAGCTGTCCCAGGACCTCCTCCCAATACTCTCCGCTCTACTGCATCGATCTTCGCAAAAAACCCACTGTTAGCCCTGCCATCGGCCAAGCGTCGATCCCAATAGGCCCCACGTGCCTGCCTGAATCTCAATTTGGAATATTTTATCCAGGGGTCTATATAATCAGCATTATCATGGTATCTCAGCATTGTTGCAGACCCTGCACGGTGCACACAACCGGTTATGATTCATGGGGAAATATGCTTCTGCCCCACTAGTGTGCCCTCCTCCCCACTGCCCATGTCGACGACAGATTTGATCGCTGCCTGGCCTGGGCGGGCCATTTCGGCAAGCGGGGTGTTCTGGGGTTGTCAAGGTATCTGTTTCATATCGGTTTGGTTAGATACCGTGTACTGCCGTAACTCATGGTTTAAGGATATGTTTTCTCTCGTTCTCTCCCACTCTCTCTCGCTCTGACTATCACTCTAACTCTCACTCTCTCCCTCTCTCTCTCTCACTTGCTCTCTCCTACTCTCGCAACTTCACCGTTAAAAACGTGACTTCTGACCGCCTCTTTGTCCCGGAGTCCCATTACCATTCCCCCAAACGACTAACCATACTTACGAGCTACCGTACTCCTCACAACTTATGGGTATCATTAGGAGGTCTTTGGCCCCACATCACACCCATTCGTACCCCTCCGTACCTGGAAAATCATTGTTGCCAATTTGGAGCCCTGCCAGAACGATCATACCACCCGATTCCTGACACCACATTTACGACGCTTAACCTATAAACCACATCCACTTCAATTCCCGCTTAAACCCGCCACAAACATTTGATCCCCCAAAGAAAAGCTCATTGATTCGGAACGCATTCCTCGGGAGGCTAGATTGGTCCACGGGTGACTCACTTTGGAAACATTTAATCGACCTCCATCGCTTCCTCCTTCTTACCCCCTCCCCCATCTACCTTTGCGAGATACACCTCCGCACATTGATGTCCTTTTTGTTTTCCTTGGCTTTACGGGCGGGCGACACCGCCCATGATCTCCGCCCGCCTCGCACCACCACTTGCCATCCACACTTTTCGATTTCAGCCGCCACTTCGCATTCCCCGAATATTGTGAGAAGATGGCCCGTGCCAGGCGTACCAACTTCCGCCCCGAATTCCTGGATGAGATGATGAAGATTGTGAATGATGGGAACCGGTGAGTGATCTGGAGGCATAGGCTTAGGCTTAGGATTATGCTTAGAATTAGGTAGGGCATAGGGTTAGGACAAGGCTTAGGCACTGAAGTTTACTTCATCTACTTCTGATTTCCAGGCTCAACCGTCGCGCCGTCCACACGCAACCGACTGCCAGGTCCGAGCCAGTTTTGCCAGGTACCGTACTTTCTGTCCTTCATCAAAACCTTCCCGCTTTATAGGAGTCTGGATCGAACCAGTGTCAATTGCCCGCACTACTTCCGCGCCTTCTGAAGACATGGCAGCCAGGGCCCGCCTCGAGGTCGAAGAAGCCTTCCGGTTGCGCCTCCGCTCAAGGTAATAATTTGAGCTCAAGGAAGGGCTAGTGACATTGTTTTGTTCCGGCTGGCCGTTGCCACCCATTTAAAATGAACTTTCGAATCTCTAAACGGAACTGAGCTTGACAACCAAAGTGCTTCTCGAATGCACTGTCACCTCAGACATACACAGAGCCCATTGAGTGCTGAAAACGAAGTCGTTGACAGCCGACTGAAAAGCAGGTGTCACCTGGTGGCTCCCGGCCAAGAGCGCTTCAAAACCACATCTTCGTCCTCCTCCGCACCACTCAGACTCCACAATGACCGGTGGAGTGTTAACGGTCTGGCGAGGATCAGGCCATGTGCAGAATGGGGCCATTGTATTGGATGGAATCGAGGGGATTGAATGGGTGTTGAGTGGATTCTGAAGGTGGCTAGCCGAAACGGGGGTGGCAGAAGTGTCTGGAAATGGACGAGGTCTAAGCCTAAGCCTAAGCCCAAGCCTAATCCTAAGCATAACATAAGCATAAATCTAAGCCTCAGAACCTATCAGAACCTTCTTTACCGCGGTCCAACAAACCATTCGCCGGAAATCATTCCCAAAACTCCCTGTTCCATTTCCGGTTGGGTGCATGCCCCCATCGCATGGACTACGTGCCGATGGTCCCATTTGCATGTTGCACAGATCACCCTTTGGCGCCAGCTGCTCCCAACTCATCGAAACAGTTCCTCCGCCCCGTGGCTCTGACTCATCACCACCTCGTGAACCCAACTCCACGCTAGAGGTCCATAAAAACGGGCCCTCGTCTCAGAAATCGAGGCTGGCATGGGGAATATGCCAGGTGAGCATGGGGAGATGCCAATTTTGGGGCTAGTAAATCGGGATCAGGACGGAGTCAGGGACGTTCCGAAATATACATCATCATCGTAGGCTAGGCTTAGGCTTAAGCTTAGCTTTGGGCTTCGGATTAGGCTGAGGCTGAAGCAAGGGATACGTTTCGACTTAGGCTTGGGCTTAGGCTTTACGGACTAGACGCCTTGTCTGGTTCTTTCTAGACCTTCCAGACTGCCCCCCTGTACACCTCGATCCCACAAAAAACAACATGTTTTCTACCCAACTCTATGCTCTCTCCCCGTTCGCACGTACTGTTTATCGTCTCGAGGGCACCGTTACGGGCATGAATACTAATCAAACGACCCGAGGACAATATTTACGACAGCACCTCGGGCCCGAGGTGCTACGTGAGGTCGTGTGAATTGGCTTGAAGGAGACCAATGGATGTACCGGGTCTCATTTTGGGGCCGTCTGAATGGTGGCCATCCATTAGGCGAGCCGTCACAACATCTGGGATAAGATTTTGAAGCTGTTGATCGTCTGATTGGAGGGTTAAATGAAAATTGGGAAACGTGAAAGTTGAAATAAATCAAAAATAGAGAAATAAATAAATCTTAAACCTCATGAAACTTAAGTATCTGTTTATTTCCAGTTGCGCCGAGGTCTACGAGCGACGAAAAATGCTACGTCAAAGCAAGGCGGCCAAACATATGGCGCTGATCAGCATCGGGAATGCTAGGTAGATCACTGATTTTCTGCTTGAAAAGCCGCTTCTGCTGATGTGCCAAATTCTAAGAAAACCTTTCTAGTTTCAGCCTGTCGCTCCCAGAGTGTGCTGAAGTTCCGGAAGATCTTGAGAATGATGTTTTCATTGACGAGAAGCCTGAGGAAAAGGAGAACTTTGAGGATGACCTCGAGATCATCGAGGAGCAGGAGAAGTTGGAGAGTGAGCAGGCGATGACAATGACGGTGCCGAAGCGCAGTAGGTTTTTTAAAGGGGCTTGGGACTGCTTAGGGTTAGGCCTAGCCTCATTTATAGTCATTAGTTTTTATATATATACTCTTATTTTAGGACGCTCTTTCCAAGAGATTTGCGCCCGTGTCATCGGAATGCTGCGTCGTCGCGCCAGCTCACATGGCCGCAAATGATTTTTTTCCCAGTAACGTAGTGAAGCGGAGTTCACTGAATTTGCCATGCTTAACATTTTAAATACCTTTTAAAAACAGTAGTACCTGAAGCCACTTTTCTTCTACTTTTCCTGCTCCCTAAAAGTCTCGTTAACGTTTCAAGAAGTTTCAAGAAACTAAAAAAACAATTGAACCTTCCCTTCATTGCCACATTCTTAACCTAATCGTCATACTTCTGGACTTTTTGCCACTATTATTGCATTTCATCTTATTATTCGACTTTTCCCCCTTGTGTTCCTTCCTAAAAGAAACTCCTCCGCATATTACACATACGGTAAAACCAGTATTGCCTTGCCATTTCCACGGTTTCTGATGTCTCCGGTGTTTCGACTGTCTTCGGTTTCGGGCTATGTTTTTATTTGAAATGTCCACTTATATTCTTGACTACTATATGTATTTGCACCATCACCCCGTACGCGCACGCTTGATCTCTAGCGACCCCCACGATCCGCATTCCATATACATAGTACCTTGACAAAAGGAAGCGGCACCCTACGCTAGACTAGTAATAAATACTAGAATA